>JAAGWP010000032.1:0-309887 GCA_013266165.1 Fusarium graminum | reverse complement strand
AAAAAAAAAAAAAAAAAAAGGTATCAAATGAAATTCCTCTATCTGCCGCCCAACTATTAAAGTGCTTGGAGAGGCGAAAAGGAAAAAAAAGTAGTTGATCAACGAATGACACGATCCATGCAAGGGGAAACGGGAAATAAGCAGCGCCAGCCAATCTCGATGCAACCTGGGCCAAAGCCTCGACACCTTATTCAACCTCCGCTCCACTGAGTGCACTGTACTGTACCCGTCAACTGGCCCCAGGGGGGTTACCCCTGCCCCTGAAGCCAGCAGAGCGCCACTCATGTGCGAGCTCTGATTCGATAGACAATCCCCGTCATCCGTCCAAAGCTTAGTGGGTTGCCGAGCGAGGCGCTGGGGATACGCGGGCCATCTAGTTGACTCGGCACGTGCATGGTCCGCGGTTAGCAACGAGGCGAGCCTGTACTGTATTGGATGTAATACAACATGGGATGAATCAGGGACGAATACTGATCATAAGAAGTATAATAAAACTCATAAATAGACAAGAGATTGAGATGATCCGGTTGACATCCATGGTAGCGAGACCTCGTCATATGATCTGGGGATGCTCGTGTATCTAGATTAAAGAACCTCGTAGCACGGACGATTCTAGCTCTTCGTCTCGATCATGAGACCTGGAATTAGTGTTTTGCATGTAGAACAATAATTCCCAATTCATTATAATTATAGACATATCCAATAATCCAAGTATAAATCTTTAATTCCCGTAGCATCCCCGTGTTTTCAATTCCTCCGTGTGTTGTCTCTCGTTTATTCCTTCTCATTCCTCACCTCCAGCGCCAAGAAACCTTAACCAGGCTTCCATATCCGCAGCAAGCTGGTCCCCAATCTCGCCATCAATTATCCCCTCCTGCCAGCTGACATCAACGCACATCTCCCTGTCCTTGACGCTGATGGAGCTGATGTGGAACACAGGCGAAGTAACCTCGCAGCTCAGCTGAAACACTGCTCGCTCAATCTTCCAGCCCGAGTCTGACCCTTCAACGTCTCCATCCATGGTCCCTAAATTGGACACACCCCAGACTCCTACTCGAGGTTTCTTGACCTGCTGCGTCTTTTGCAACCGCCAATCTTTGACAAAGTTCATCAGGCCTAGCGGATCGTTGTTCATGCCCCTGTCAAGCTTGTTCTGGATGTCCTGACGAGCTTGCACTGCTGCGGACCATACAATATCTTCAAGCTGGGTCATGGCATGTTGATCGGAGGCTGCACCCTTGCATTTGCTGCGAATATCTGCCACCAGCTCCGCATCAAACATGTGGTCGCAAAGGGTCATCTGGTTATCCATAGTCGTGCTAGGAACATGCCAAGGGTATGCTTCAAGCTTAGCGGGGATGAAGCGACGGGTATCCATCGCACTGACGGCATACATCGCTTTCGCCTCTTCTTCATAATGCTTCTTGCCTTCAGCCAATTGCAGGGCAAGAGACACCAATGGAAGAGCGTGCAAAAGGCCTGTAATGGTAGTATTGTGCGTTCGACAGTTCTTGATGACCTTCTTCAACGTTACGTCGTCAATGGAAAAGGTTCTAAATTCCGTTCGATAGGGTTCCTGTTTGATGGGGGCCCAGTTGGCCTGTGTGAGATCACTAGATACGAGGAACGGAGGCCTCAGCTCTTTCCAGATGGTCGACACGGCAAACCCCCATGAGATAGGGATCTTGATGAGCTTCTCCGGGGGAGGAGGGAATCTATCGGCAACACTCTCAAGCTTGAGCACGTTTCCTCTGAGTTCGGGAAGTTCTTCAAGGACCCGGGGATCGTTGAGGTTACGCAGCAAACTTTGGTGCAGGATCTTGCCTGCTACACCGTCGAAGTTGGTATGGTTCCAGCAGAAGATGACATCCAATGACCGAGAATTCCCTTCTTGCCATAAGATAGAGACTCTCCAACCCGGCTTCGTTTCGAAGTCGTTGAACCAAGTGTCCAGCTGGTTTCGTATAGACTCTTTCAGACAACTGTCGTAGTTGTCCAAAGCTTGAATCTCTTGCCAAGTGATATGCTTACTAAAATCGACACTATCCAGTTCTATCCATGATGGCATAGCTGAGTCTTCATTAAGGATACCCACTTGTAACATCGGATGTTCCACCACTGTAAGTGCCATGGCTCTATGGAAAGCATCTTGAACTGACTCGAACGCTACTCCAACCAGATGGTTGGGAAGACCATAGCGACAGACCACAGAGGTACCACAGCTGTGACGCAAGGTATGCCGAGCTGAGTGAAACAGCTCTCTGTTGTATGATTAGTACCCATGACGGTTATAGTATCAATGTTGAAAGAGGTCATACAAGTTGCTCATTGGTCGAATGACCCTAGGCTCTTTTTGTTGCGCCATTGGCCTGTCCAAGTTACTCAACGATTGAAGGAAGGCTGAAAGGCTCGTACTACAACACACAACCAGTATCTTATTCAATGCTGTAACTAAATGCTGGTTGTATTTATCTAACATGCGAATGACGCGGCCTCCGCGGGTCGCCGTATAAACCCCCCGCGGATGCACGAGTAGGATGCGAATGCTGACAGTTATGTAGCAATTCGGTAGTGTCTGGGACTAGAAAGAGGCCAGAATCTAGCAATGCATGTTAGTGGAGTAACTAGTTACTCTGTGTTTCTTAACTTTGGTCTTCTCTGATGCCATCACCGAAGTCCACTATGGCATTCACTGATCCACCTAGTAGAACCTCAGCGTTCAACCTAATGTCAAAGTCTTTTGGTGTTCGTTCCTGTTACGCATCATTGACAAAAGCGAGGATGATCCTCGACTGGCGGCCTCTTGATACCCCTGAGTTAGCCGGCGATCCGGGGCTATCTGATCTGATCTAACAAGGACCCCCATGCGGCTGCAGCGAAATCACGACTCGGCAACAGTTTGATGTCATTCGGGCCGTTAGAGCCAGTCTCACTTTCTTATTGGTGAATTGGTGAACAGAGATAGGATATAATCGTAGACTGATTTCAAGTGCCGCTTTTCCAATGCGCATGAATCGTACCAGTAGTGGTCGTCAGCGCCGTTCAAATTGCGATATCGGGTATGAACTTGCCCGATTAAAGGATGTATATATTGCAAGCCTTGTGATGGATTGAAACTCGACTCAGTTACTGGAATTATCCAAGTTTAGGCTCAGTTTTGCCGCAATACTTTTAACTTGTTTTGAGCTCACGATGGAGAAGGTATCTTTCTCTTATAGAAGTCTAATCACACACCGGCTCTATGAAATAGTGGCAATAGTCTCGACAATCGTAATCACAAAATGAACACTTTTTCTAATCGACATGTATAATTTGTCTATTGGAGTGGAGGTATGTGTCTGGAACACAGTGAAGGTTCTTGAAGAGCCATCCATAGGATCTGTTTGATCGCAAACCTATTTCGGAGTAGCACTGGAAAGACCTTTATTGAGTAGATACGGGGCTACACCGGACATTCTAAAATTTGACGGACATGCATTCATCAGTTACATGTGAAAGAACTTCCGTAGGAGGTTCACATACTCATACCTCCTTCGATGAGAACATGAAATGATGAAGTCCCCAATGGCTAAGCTAGCACATATCAGTAACTTGCATTCTCGGTTGGAAGGGAAATAGTACCTTTAGAATATACCCCTCAATGCCGTGAGAATTGATATAGTTGCAGGCAATACTTATGTATTGCGACAAACACACTCCGAATAACTCCAAATCGATCGTTGTTGTGTCCTGGTCGAAATGAAAGACGTCGTGATATTGCTGCTCTGGTGGTGGAAAGTAAATGCAACTCAGCCTTTGCTAGACACCAAGGTCACTGGTGCCATACTGCTTGAATTGCACCTTTACCACTCCCTAGGCTGACCAGAGCCGCGGTACTTCCGTCCCCAGTATCCCTGGTGATAACCATGCCACTGCGAGTAAGACGATTCGTCTATATTGGACATTAGTATCCGTCAACAGTTGGACACGAAAACACATACCTCGCTGACGGCCGATACCAAGTTGATCCCCAACATTAACATAGCCTTCTTCCATTTCACCTTCGTCCTTCTGAACCTTGGCGACAAGTTTCTCATCGCCCTTCCAGACGCTGCGACACATGGGGCAAGTAACCTTTCCTGGACCGGGCTTCGTCTTCGCCCACATCTTGAAACACTGTTCGTGGATGTTTTGGCCACAAGCTGCAGCGCACCATACGATAGACTCTTTGTTCTTCTCATCAAGTTCGCAGTAGCAAATAGGACAGTCACCTTCAATGGGCTTGCGCTTGTCAGATTCGCCATTTCCATGTACTGAGATAGGTGGCGCCGAAGCAAAGATAGAGCAAAGCTCAGTGCTGAGGAGTGCAAGTTGGTAGACGAGCTCGAAGGGAGCATTGAGAACTTGCTTCAACACCTGCGGTGATGATTAATGAAATTTTCAACATAGCAAGTGAGAAACTTACATATAGGATATGCTTGCACTGGTGACCCTTCTTGTTGTGGGGACAGGTACAGTTCGGCCGCTTCCCAATGTGAACAGTGTAGATGTTGCCAGTCGATCCAGTCATCTCAACATCTTCTTCCGGGCAATCTGCTGTACCGCCTCTGACACGATTGAGAACATAGAAGCGCTGAGAAAGAGCGCGGTCGTAGACATCTTGGAAGGACTGAGGTGGGTGGGGTCTGAATCTGCGCACTCGCTTTTCTTCCTGTTCAGCTTTCGGCTTTTTTACTTTCTTTTCTTTTTCCGCTTGATTAAAGACATCTTCTGATGTCAACTCATTTGCTTTGCGCTTCATTGATGGAGGTTTATTGATCTCGTCCCTCAAATCGATAGGGTTCTGAGGTATCTGACCCTTAGTTGCCTTATACAAGGTTGGCTTTTGTGGTGTTGTGAGGTTTGTGGTAGCATTTACTTGCCAACTTCCCGACGATGGAATATTAGAAGAGCCCATCTTGACAAGACGAACTTTTTTTTTGAGATGATTTAATTGATGACGAAGAGGAAGGGAAGGAGAGTTTGAGGTGAATTACATCTGGGCCTCCAGGGTACCTACCTTTGGAACTGTCGTGGAGTGGCGTCACGACTAAGTACGCCAAGTCACGTGCTGCTCCTTCCATTTGCTTTGTGACCATGGAAGAGGGAAGGAACTGTTGAGCTACTCCTGATCTTCATTACCATTCACAATCTGTTTCATACTCATAACAGGTGGCTTGGCGTATTTTAATGTCGCAGGGACTTTGGCTGTTTAGCTTTTGAAAACTATCGCTTGATTGACTGTTTCTCTACTTTCCAATAAATATCATTCACACATGTTCACAATAAAGACTCATTGACTTTGGAAGGAAATACACTTTGGTATTGCTTTATCCTATCTTCTTCATCCGTTGTTCCTACTCTTTTGTCCGGCCTCATACAACTCATGATAGCCTGAAAATACTGCCAAACGCCCCGAAGCAAAGGGCTGACCCGCCCTTGTTCGCCTAGAGGACATAGATGCCCCACCTTGATGCGCCCCCATATACAAAGAAAATAACAAAAGAAAAAAGGCAGGTTGATATTGGAGGTACAGGCTGTGCCACGAAGGGGCTGCCACTTTGGAATGTTCAACGCCGAGTTTATGCCATGGCTGTCAAAGGTATATAGTATTAGACATGAAAGGAATATTGGAGTGTGGCCGTAAAGATCATCGAAGTGATGGTATCGTATGGAGGTCGTATGGTTGGTAAGGGCTGCGGTACTGTCATCGAAGTATTCGATTGTTAATCGAGTTAAATCGCGAGCGTGGGTATTATATAGTAACTTGTTTGGATGATGCTGGCCGGTTGTGACAGTCATCCAACACTGATTTGTGTGCAGCCTTGACACAATGCAGGTGAAAGTGTCGCAGAATTTTTGCGCGCGGCTTTCAGGGCAAAGGTCGTCGGTGGCTGGGATCTCGAGGCTGTTGATATCGGCCGTGCGACTGTTGCTGTTGGGCAGTCAACCACTCACTAGATCCTGTTTGTCGGCCAGGTTGCTCAGCAGGCAACTTGGTATCGCTTCCGGTTGCCGTATGGCTTGATCCACCAGGAGATCCAGGGACAAGGTCAGTAACAGCTTGGGCGATTGAGGCCACGACATAGCCTCGAAGCTCGTTGTCTTCCCGGCTATCCTCCTTCTCCAGTCGGAAGCGGTCGTCCTTGTTCATGTTGGATCGACGCATATTCTTGATCTCTTGCATAACGTAGAGCAGGACCTCTTCAGGGCATCGGTTGCGCTCAGTGGCATGTTGGTTCTTGCGCACATATCGTCGGGTGACGTCGGTAGCGCCATCAATGGAAAATGCTATGCAATAAGACATTTTCTTACCCCAACCCTCGGCGTATAGACGTGGGTTATCCCATGCTTCCTCGCACGCATCCACGTGTACCCATCGCTTCTGGTGGTCCGAATACACTTCGGTCCAAACATGGTCCTCGGCATTCCAGACCCAGCGAACGCGACCACCAACAGCCCGGCAAAGCATGCTGAAGCAGTTGGCCCATTCGCCGACACGTCCTCGCCGAGTTTGCAGTAATCGCCAGACATCGCCATAACGAGGGAAGCGTTCATAAGCTCCACAGTGTTGTGCGGAGCATCGATACAACTCCACTCGGAGAGCACCGCATGCGCTCTCTTCCGGTGATGGAGCAGTCATACCTTGGGCGATGGTGGGAGACAAGCAGACGGGGCAGGGCGGGTTGTTGACCCAGGTAAAGAATGATCGCTTAAACCATCTGATGTTGTGTCAGCCAATTCATCCGAATTAGAGGACCGGATGGAAGAGAATGACGTACCTTAATAATGCCCGGATGACACAGTCTTGATAGCCCCATTCAGGTCGTCGACCGTCGCCCATGCTCTCAGCTTGTGCTTGCAAAACCTGTGTCTCTTCCTCGGCCTCGCCATAAATGCGGTCCAGTGGAATTGTCTGCAATGCCTCATCTAACAATCCGGGGTTTTCGTATTTCGTTGGTGTCAATGACAAGCTAATAAGAAGGTTTCTGAACTTTTGAGAGTCGCGGTCCCCAGCAGCAGGAGGACTCGGGATCTTGGGTAGGTGTCGTAGGGCGGAGTATGAGGGAGGAGTCTGTCCTTGGGATGCCGATGGTCCATCGCCAGGGAAAGGCGAGCTTCGCAGGCGAGGAGACTGCTCTCCTGGGTTTGGAGAGCCTTGTCGGGATGAGGCTCGGAGATCGTTCATACGCTTATCTCGCAACAAGCCCTCGAATTGCACTCTGAGGTCGCGCGCCCATTCCTCGCCATACTCACCCGCAGGTGTGCGTTGGCCCGCCATGATCAAAAGAGGATTGGTTCGAAACGTGTATAATCCGTCGTGATGATTGATAATGTAGCTTCAATATGGTATATTCGGCGACGTTGCCCAGATATGTGACCGGGCTGGGCAGCGGATTCAATCGTTGTGATGTTGCTCTGTCTGAATCGGCGATGACTAAGGTAGCCAGTCCAAAAAAAATAATCGTTGCGTTTCGGTCGTCGTGAATACCGGCGACTACTCGTTGGTCATGAAATGAGGTTAGATCGCTTCTTCGATATCGCCGTTTGTGAGGTTGAAATGAGAGGAGTTGACGGCTCGCGAATGGCGAAAGCTGGTAGCCGCTGTAGGGAAGAGAAACCGCACAAAAGAGGAGAGGCAGGAGCAAGAGCAGGCGGCGATGAGAATCGAGCGAGGGTGGACCAGGGGAATAAAGGGACGGGGTGTCTCGGGAGGGTGTGCGTCTGGCTCGCTTTTGCCCACTCTGGGTCAGAGCCTACGATGCCAGTTTACGCGTCAGCAGTGAGCGTCACGACCAATGGGAGACTTAGATGCAGCTGTGAGTGGAGACTGCAGGGCGCAGGGGCATGTACCGGTACAATCCGTCTCCAGGCTGTTCGAAGGAATTGTCTTCAGACTTGCTGCTAGAAAACGTCCGGAGAGACTTGCAAAGATCGGATTGATTAGCTTGGACTGAAATGGATGGATACTCAATACTTGAGGAGGGTTTGTCGGATCCGATAGTTTGTTGAATATTTAATATCACGGCTTGCGAAGCCTACGAATATCAATGCGCGTCGCTATGTTGGAGAAGACACAAGCCTTAGACAGCAGCAATAGTATCCTTCCGACCCGAGATGAATGAAAATGGGTCAGAACGATAAAGTGTACGCAACAGATTCATCATCAAGAGGCGAACCTAAAGAGCCAATCTCAGTGGCCCAGGCCTTACAAGGCACGGTGTACGTAGACTTTTCTGTGATACACCTACAATTTGCGTGCGTACACTTTTGTGTCGACCGTGGGAACACCGACGACAAGTGGCGCCTGGCCTAGATCCTAGTCGTCAGCGAATTAGCAAGCCTCAGCTCCTGTCTGTGCTACTTGATAAGTCGAATGAAGAAATGAACAACAAGAGGCAACAGAAAATATGGGAATGTTGAGGAGAATAATGGGAAACGGGAAATGAGCGACAATCGTTGTCTGTGGCAATGTGAAGCCTCTAACGCAACGCAGCAGTTGATAAGCGCGGGGAAGAAACCGTCCATCAGCTCGTGTCAAAAAAGCATCGGCCGCTTCAATGATGGGGTTGATTCAAATTTCGCAGTGGGTTACAGGCAGGGAAACGCCTCGAGGCTGCTAACGACCGCTGCGGTTTTCTGCAAGTCACTTGGGCCCTGGACTAGAAGGTAGGTACCGGTACTTTGGTGGGAGCGTGCCCCTCGTCGTGGTGGGCGATGACGAGGCAGTGGTAAGGTCGCTAAAACAGGCGCCCGAGGGAAATAGTCGTGGCACAGCCTAGGACTGAGCCACGCTGTCCGCGATCCCTTTTGCATCATGTTATACAAGTGTTGCGCACTACCGCGCAATAGAATGATGATGTACCATGAGAGAGAATAATCAACTGTCCGCGCCTATTGCCCTTTACAGTCGTAGGCCTCTGAGGTATCCTGTCTGTGTCTTGATACCCCACTAGCCACAGCGCAGCTGGTTCGTGGCGTTGCTTCGCTATTTCCAGTTCTGCGAGACGAGGCCCCACTTTGACTCGCGGCCTCTTGTCCCTTGTAATTCCACTGCCTCCATCGGCTTGCATCACAACCCACCTGAATGTTTGGTTCCGTTTCAACTGTACCTCACGAGGATATCAAAATTTAGACGCGACAATATCTCCGAAATACGGAGTTGAAGGCATACGGCAGACCACATGCGGCTCAGGTGCGAACGTGATTACTAGGAAATCACAGTTGCTGTTCCTGATTATGGACGAGACAATACATACCTAAACTACACCAACAACAAAAGATATTCAGCCACTCCACAACGATCTGCGATATCTGTCTATCGTATGGCTCTGCCTGGTTTACTGGATGTCAACATGTTGTTTGAGCTCGAGTCGTACTTCTGATGGATGGAAGCTGTCTGATGCAACTGTAACAAACCCTTCAACTGAGTCTTCAAGTCAACGGAATGAAGGCCATTTTGGTGGCATACAAGATGGCTGGGCACGTTGGAAAGAAGCTTAAGTCGCTTTGGCGTCTGCATCGCGTGCGCTTGCCCCTGGAAAAGCGGTCTCGGCCAATCCCAGCATGCCGTTTTGACACCAGTGGCCAAGTGGATGATGATTAAACTGGCACACCAAGTAGGTATTTATAGCAGAATATTTGTGAATTATTCGTTACATAGAACAAGGTGAATGATAGTACAGTAGTTAGCTACTATAATATCCAGCCACAACCTCTTGTCTAGTGATACCTTTTTGTTTCTCTGTTACTGTCAAGGCTATTATTATCTGGTCATTCATATGCTTACCCGGCAACGTTACTTGAACGGAAGCATCTACTGCAACCCTGCATCCCTAGACCATCTTGGCAGCGGGAACCCAGAGCGTCGTGTTGATAATTAACTACAGGGGTCGAATCAGAGCCGAACTCCAGTATATTCCCTCCGTTGTCTGATTGTTCAAACTCCCTTGCCGTTACATCATGTTGCGATTATCTAGTTGCTATCTGCTCAGCTCTGCACACCATTTCCCACAGTGGCCTTCACCAATGTCACGCACACCGTCGCCCAAAGACCCAATCGTCAATCGGACTGCGACTCTAAGCCTTGCACTAGATCACCACCAATCAATTCAGTTGCTGATCTTTGTCGCGCTTACGACCGGGGGTGTGCACTAAGACAACCGCTAAAGGCCGCGTCATCTGGACGCTCCATGACATTGGCTTGCGTGCGTCCATACACGCAAACACCAAATATCAAAACTGTCAGTCAGAGCCTACGCAACTTGATCTTCCTCAATTGCCACCTCCTGAGCCAGTATTTTCTCAATGCGATTTTCGGTTTGTTGTAATTGTTTGACTCTGTCTTTTGATAGACCCCGCCAAGAAGATCAGAGATTCATGAAACGCGGCCAAGTCAACAGCAAGATCAAATGACTAGGCTAAGCACTCGCTAATTTGTGTTACGTATGCTCTTAATTGAATTGACTTCATAGGTGTTTGAATGACTTTAAGCATGATCCCGAGTTGGTCTGCTGATTACTATGATGCAGTATTGCAGAGGTAATCACAAGTTACTCTTTGTTATCGACTTCGACTTCAGCTGGCCACGAACCTATTGGTACATCAGACGGACTATCCATAGGATCAGCTCAAATTTCGACGCTATCAACGATCTTTATCTCCTTCTGGAATTTCGAGACATAAGCGTGACGAAGCAAGGACTGGGGATTGCGTGGGCCCCGATACGTGCACGCTTAAGAGCTGATAACTGCAGTCAAGCCACCAGTCATGCCTCAGATATATGAATTCTGTGGGTTCGGATGAAGTTCAAGGTCCAAGGATGTAATATACTTCAACGTCAATCTATCTCAGACCGTGTAGCGAATCATTTCGCCGTTTCATTTGGGCTGTCACTTCTACGATGGAACCTGCCATCCACCTCCAGACATACACCCATGAACTCTAACATGAAGCTATTCCCGCAATGTGTCCTATCTCATCAGACTGATACCCAGAGTCTTTCCGATAGAAGTGAACGCGCGTTCCCTGGCGGATACTGACTGGGCCTTGTTGATGAGTCTAGACGGTTTCGGTAAACTGTGCATTTGTACAACTGTCCGGTATAGAAAACGGATGACATGTTCCCTCTTTGACGTCACTACTTTTAATCCAGGCCGAGAAATCGCTCAGGTTGTGATGAGATATGGCATCAGATGAATATTAAGGCTGGAACTTGACGCTCGATACAAGAGATCTGATACGCGAGACCTGTCAAGCCTTGTGAAACACGGAGTGCAGACTGATATTGATTTCATCTAGGGAATGGCATATGAGTGACCAGAAATCAACTTGCCAGGAAAGCTACTGTGTAATTAATTACCAAGGCTGCACGGTCACGATCCATACATGGGTATACGTATGCTCAAGAAAGCCAATACACCAAACATTTGATTTGATAGCCCGTACATACATACGTAGCCGGTATAAAAATTCAAATCTGCAACCAGCATCATGCTTTTAAGTCCAGACCCTTGTAAATCTATCATCCTTGCGACCACGTTCAATATGCTTCTCTATGATTTAGAATTGAGACAACCATTTTATCCGTCATGTATATCTACATCCGCATACTTCATTACCTTCTCCACTGCTCGACACTGAAGTAGCTCTCTGGCATGTCGACATCCCATGTCGGCCTCTCCACCAAGGCGATTTCGAGGGGTTGGTCTGCTGTGCTGATGGGGACGACGCCGAAGATAGGTCGGTACTTGAAAGTCATCCACCAACTCTTACGTTCACCGCCAGTCTCGGCAACTTCGAGATCTTTGCCCACTTCACGACGGTTCCGTAGCTGGGCAAGTTCACCTTCGGGTTGATCCGCCTCATCGTCACTGTTGACGTCCTCGGGTCGCGGGGCGTCTTCCATATCAACGTCTTCCCACTGACCAGTCGTGTGCTTGCGAACCAGAGAGGGCGCAAGAGCGCCTTGCTCCATTCTGCCTCCAGCTCCACTGGAGGGTCCTGTCCTCTTGCGCTTGAGGTTTTGCTTGCTTGAAGCTATGGGATCACTGACTTCGCCCTCTAGAGGCTTAGGAAGGTCTTGAGCCAAGTCAAGCATAAGAAGGAACGAGGCACCGTAGATCCAAGCACGAGAACCCTGCCAGAAGACACCTTTGGCGAGATCGAGAAGATCTTGCACAGGGGCGGGTAGGTCCTTTCGGACATGACGACGCGACCAGGGGGTCAGCGAACCCTGAAGAGGATGGAAAGTGAGCAGGTTCCACGATGAAGTGATGGCGAGGAGGGTGTAGTCATCGACATGGTCAGATGAGCCATTAATTCCGTCGGGAGACCCTCTGGGAGTGATCTTTTCCCGAGGGACGTCAGCTGAGAACGACAGAACCGTAGCAGCAGAGGGCAGTTTGGGCAGTAGTTTCGCACTAGGGTTGCGAATCCACTTCTCAATGTTCTGTGATGGCTCCTCTTCCTCATCTGAAGAGTCACTCTCGCTTGATGAGGACGCGTCATCTTCTGACTTGGTCTTGATACCGTCGCTTAAGATCCAGGTGTCGATATAGCCGGCGAGATCAGATGCCGCGAGCATCTTTGAGTCTGGAGAAAAGGCGACCCGAGTAATGGTCCTGTCGTAGCTTCCCAGTCCTCCGTTGAGGATATGGCGTGGAATTTGTCGCCGGAGGCGTGTAAGTCGTTGCACTTGCGGTGAGAAGACGAGTGAAGTTCTGGGTGTGACAGGGTCAAGCGCACCCAAGACAATGCGAGAGCCTTCTTGGACTGCGCAGAGCCACTGCGCATTTGGTGAAAGCTGGACCTTAATGGCACCAACACCCGCGAGTTTCTTAGGAAGGTCGGCAGAAGCGACCTTGACATCAGATGGCTTGACGGGGTCTTGGTGTTCTAATCGGAAAGCCTTGACATCGATAGCAGTAGATACAATCAGGAGCGAACCCTCGTCATCGATCGTGGCTGAAGTGATGTTGGAATCTCCCTTGACGACGATCGTTTTAAGCAGCTTGCGGTTCTGGTTGATGTCGACATCGTCACCTGCAACGTTGAACATATCGGTAGCCGATTTCTGGAGAAGCCAGATGTGAACCTCTCTGTCCCACCAACTGACGACGAAGCGAGCCTTTGGCGCACTTAGCAAGGGAGCCTGCTGAGGCAAGCTTGACATGATGCGGTGGTTCTCGCGTCCCATCTCCTTCAGGGGAATAACAACGGGGTTAGCATCGGGACCTGAGCTCAAGTTAGTTATAATCTTTTGAAAAGGGAGGCTGATCTAACCTCCTGAAACAACGACGCTGATTTTACCACTCTCGAAAGATGCCATACACTTAACATCATGATCGTGATATCTGCGTCCCCAAACTTTGCTCCATCGTGATCCTGCACCGTTGTTCTGCTTGTAAAGAATTGTTCGTCGGTCCATGCCTCCACTGAGCACAGATGTACCATCAGCACTTATCGCAAGACTGAGAACATCTTGCTTGTGGCTTTGCATCCGTTGCGTTTGAGTATATGTCTTGCCGTCCCAGATGCAAACTTGACCAGTTGAATCGCCTGAGACAATGTTGCCATTTGGCAGACACTTGAGAGACCAGACGATGATATCCTTAGATCCGCCAACGAGGTCAGAACCAAGTGTCATCCTGCGCAACATATGGCCCTTTGTGATATCGTACGCTCGAATCGTGCTATCGGAGCAGCCAACGATGGCAACCTTGCGCGACTGGAAGGTAATGCTAACCATCTGAGCCTTCTTGGTCGGCGATCGCAACAGAACTCGCTGAAATCGAAGATCATCGTCCTCGATAGAGTACATGACAAGTTCACCATCGATCGTACCGGCGACGAGTTTGGTGGAGTCCTGGTTATCGACACCAAGTCCAACCTTGTCAGCTCCAGCAGGCTGAGCAGCCATGCACCAGATGTCACCATGTTGACCGCTAGCGTGCCTCTTTGGCCTTCCTGTCACGAGATCCCATTCGGTAACTGTTGATGTGTAGCCTATGCTGAACAGTCGCGACTTTCCAGCGACAACGCGTCCATCGCCGAGGTCTTGATCAGGCTCGTTGACCCAGACAAGTCCGTCAACACTTCGATCTTTGCCGCCAGGAATGATGAGTTCTTGGTTCCAAGAGCCATTTGAAGGGTTCCAGATCTCGATATCGCCATTGGCGCGTCCAATAGCGAGCCGCGCGAGCGTAGCTTGTAGTGCCGAGCGTGTTTTGGGGTGGGAGAAGGCGATGGCATTAATGGCGGACGGCTTGTAGGGAACGAATCGGCAACGATGAATATCCATTGTGACGGTATTGGTGAGGCTCTGAAGACGGATCTTCAGTCGCGCAGTATTTCGCAATCAAGTATTAGCTTATCGAGGGCCGAAATCGTGTTAAAGTGGTTGCGCGGATCGAAAAAAAGGTCGTAAACCTGCTGCGTAGCCAGGCGTTGAGATCCAGGTCAAGAAGAAAAATCCTAGCCTCGCAGACTTGCCCAAATTTTTTTCTTTGCAAAAAATAAGGTGTGGTCATAGCGCTACTGGCGCTCTGTGATATCCACTTATAGTAGTTGCACCTAACCCCTCACCTTCCTTTCACGCATGCCCCTCTACTTCTTCTCAGGCGGGATCTATTCTGGATATCTTCTTTGCGTCACATTTTCGTTGTTTTTTGGACCCCGGCTTTACTCAACGCACCGTCGAAAACTAGCGAACATCCTAGGATCCGGCCTTGCGATATCATACGGTCACACATATCAGATCCTGTCCTTTCAGCAATAAAGCATATCCCATCGATAACTTCCGTTGCCTGCTAGCGCTGTCAGTCACCACCCTCCCTTGAGCCGATCTCCGCATCCTTAAACTCGGCCCCCCAAGTTCCTGTAACTTTACGACCCCAAATACCGATACAATACCGTCATTGTCGAGTACGACCGTTGTCATACCACACGATCACTGCCATGGATTTCAACAGCTCCTCGCCTTATCCTGAGGGCGTCATCTCTTTCCTTGACACAGATCTGTACAAGTTGACGATGCAATGCGCTGTCTTCAAGTTCTTCAAAGATGTCCCTGTCACGTACGCCTATACCAACCGAACTCCCGACAAGAAGCTGTCGCGAACCGCTTTCAAGTGGCTCGAAGAACAAATTCGAAGTAAGATATACTTGAATGTTGGTGGGGTATGTCCCAAGACTGACCTTGATGTCCAGAGCTTGGAAACATCTCCCTCTCCACCGATGAATACCTCTTCCTTAAGAAGCACTGCGACTATCTCTCCGATGACTACCTCAATTTCCTTAAGGAGTTCCGTCTGAGTCCCCGCGAGCAAGTTGTTGCAACCTTCAGTCCTGTCGGTGAAGATAATGGAGATGACTCGATTGTCGGCGACGTCGACATTCAGATCAAGGGCACTTGGGCTGAAACGATCCTCTACGAGATTCCTATGCTCGCATTAACATCTGAGGCGTACTTCAAGTTCATGGACACAGACTGGAACTATGAAGGTCAGGAGAAACAGGCATTTGAAAAGGGACTCAAATTATTGGAGGCAGGGTGCGTTACATCCGAGTTCGGTACGCGAAGACGCCGTGATTACCACACTCAGGCCCTGGTGTTCCGAGGCTTGGTCCAGGCCTCCAAAGAAGCGGAAAAGAAGGGATTTCCAGGCAAGCTTTCCGGTACCAGTAACGTCCATCTGGCGATGCGATTCAACATCCCTCCTGTTGGAACAGTTGCCCATGAATGGTTCATGGGTGTTGCTGCTATTATTGGCGACTACAAGCAAGCCACCGAGGTTGCACTGCGACACTGGGTGGCTTGCTTCGGTAACAAGCTTGCCGTTGCTCTGACCGACACTTTCGGAACTCAGGAATTCTTGCGCGCCTTTACCCAGCCTGTGCAGACTATCGAAGGCGGATTTCCCGCAGAGACTTTCAAGAAGGCCGATGGAACCATGAAGACTTATGCCGAAGCCTTTTCGGGAATTCGACAAGACTCTGGCGATCCTGCAGAATACACCAAGTGGATGAGAAACTTCTACGATAAGCAGGGCATTACCGACAAGAAGGTTATTGTCTTTTCTGACTCTCTGAATATCGAGAGATGTCTGGAGTACAAGAAGGTCGCCGAGGACCTTGGCTTCCAACCTACCTTTGGTGTGGGAACTTACCTCACCAACGATTTTATTCACCTGAAGACAGGCACCAAGTCCGTTCCTTTGAACATTGTGATCAAGATTAGCTCAGCGGCAGGCCGCCCAGCTGTCAAGATCAGGTAAGTTGGTTACGTTTGTGGTAGTTGATACATAGTCTAACCTGGAATAGTGACAATGCCGGTAAGAACACAGGCGACAAGGACACCGTTGAAATGGTGAAAAGAGAACTTGGATATGTGGAGCGCGAGTGGAAGGAGGGAGATGAAACCTCGCGTTGGGGGAAGGAGTAGGTGAAAATGATAGACTAAGATACCAAGGCACCATGTTGTCTATTTGACCATGAGAGAACAGGATATTCTGCTATATGAGCAACAAAGAAAAGATGGAAACAGAGCGCAAGCTTTAGGTATAGGGTTGTAGCAACCATCCTGCAATACTAGGTCAGGGTCGATCGCCACTTGATTAAGAATATTTATTGTGAATTGAGTTGGGTATTCGTGGCCACCGAAGACCGGATAAGTGGTGTATCTGGAACTGCTCGCCGCTGTATAAACACTGCTTCCGCAAGTCACTTTCGAGCTACTCCCCCCGCGTGATCTCAACTACAGGCACGAGATCAACTTCTGCCCTCGCCCAAGTGATACACTGTCTCCATTCAGGCATTTCCATTATTTCAGACTCAAGCTCAGGCACCCGTAAAAGCTCTGAAACCTCATCTACCATCTTCTTGCCGAATGTACCAGCCCACCAGGCAATCTTGCCAAGCGTATTGAGCTGCACCCCCCAGTATACCATGAGAAGCAGAGCCACTGGGTCCGAACTCTTGAGTGCCTCACCAAAATCCCGTCCTGCCATCGCTGGGAATCCTATGGCTACCCCCTTGTAGACATCCTTTGAATCTTGTACGAAACATGTCTGTATCGCTGAGACGCTGGCACGGTATGAGTGAATACGTGTGTTTTCTTTGGAAGTATCGTCGGGAGTAGAGCCAGGTATTATCTCGCATGCTTTGTTGACAATGGTTGATAAACGCTCCAAAGCCTCCTCTGTATCCTTGCTCAAAGACGAAGGCGTCTCAGTTTGGAGCTGTGTTCTCAGTAGCAACGATTCTGTAGATCGTGATAAAGCTCCTGATATCAAGGCATCAAAGTGCTGATCGGCAATGGAGGCATTTCCCATGAGAAGCTCCCACAGTGTTACCATGCGCTCAAGAACACCCTCTTGCAACTCCTCAAATGCAGTGCATTGCCCGAGAGCCATATTGACAGAGACGGCAAGGAACGAAAACATAAAGATCTTTTGCGCATTCTCAGCAGTTACGTTCTCAAGCTGTGCTCGAAACGAACGGCTCGCTTTATCGTAGTATTCCACCGCCAGCTTCGCATAGTACGCTGCGTAATCATCTTCTACGACTACAGCACCGCCGCAAAGAGCGACCTCGAGGGCAGAAAAGGCAAACATGCCTTGGAGGAGATACTCGTGCTTGAGGGCCCAGCGAGCCATGTCTTCCTGCAGCCACTGTTCATCCTCTGGGATACTCACGAGGCTCTTGTAAGTGGACGTCGACCAGCGATGCATAAGTTCCAGCTCTATACGGCGTCTTGTCTCTGTTGCGGGGAGTTGAGTGGGAGGGTCAGCGAGATACGAGCAGCCTTCGAGGTTGCGGGTGAGACAGTTGGCACAAGGAGGGCCTTGTTCATCACACTGGTTTTGTTAGTGAATTCATCGAGTTTATCAAATGCGTTGGCATACTTTTACATGTCTCTTTTTGCAGTTTCGACAACCATGCCGAGACTTATTATGAGCTCTTCGTTTCATGATATTAGACATTGCGCTGACTGGGTTGCGCGATGCCAAACGATATAAATATATTTAGAAGGGTTTCACAGGTGATATTATGAACTGTATATCGGGGTTAAGTGTTTCTTGGACAGGGAATAAGATGAGTTAAATATGAGTGGTAAGTTGGCAGCTGAAACATAGTAAGGTGGCTGTGCTTACTTGATCCCCTGCGAGTTTGGATGAGACTAGCGACGAGACTCAGCCATGATTCTTTCAAACGAAACATTTTTACTTTATATTAGTCAACAATATTTCGCGCGAAATTCTGTTTGGGCTGAGGCAATTCATGGCAATGCGGTTTCATGTACGCGTCTAGTTCAATTTTCTATCAGACCTTTACTAGTTATACAGGTCGCTTCTCTGCTAGTTCTCTATATGTTCAATGACTGGTATGGCACCATCTCTTCGTGGTAGTAAACGTTCCTCCACACATCACACTTTCTAGTATAGTACCTAGCAGGCCACCAACAACAACACCAGCGGTCTCACCAAGTCCCACCACCTGCAGACCAAACTCTAGGCCGATCCCATTCTCAAGAGTCTTTTCTTTTAGTACTCTATCGAAAATGATCATATAGACCGCTCCTCCGCCTAGCCCAGCACCAAAAGCGAGGAACCCCACGAGCGTCTGTGCTGAGAATACGAAGAGGATCGAATTTGCTAGTAAGACGAGAGTGGCTGTTCCGAGGATTGTGAAGGCCACCGTGACGTTGACTGGTTGAAAGAATGGCGTATGGGTTCTAGAGATGAAGTTTCCGAGTTGGAAGGCAAGGCCGTAGGTGGTGAAGTAAGAAAAGAACGACGCCGACAACTCGGGAAGAGGTAACGCTCGCGAAATTCCAGGGTACGCTAGAGCTTGTACCACAAATGCTCCAAAAAGAGGTATCATGCACGGTCGAACCATGGATTTCGTGAGGTGAATTCGATTCCTGGTGCTTAGCATTCGCGAAAGTTGCTGGATGGGATCGTCAAGTAGAGTTGAAGCATCCTTCACGTCTACATCGACCTTGAACAATTCGTGTCGTACATGGGGATAGTTAACAGGTGCTCCTGGAAGAATGACAAAAAATGCCACAAGCATAGCACCGGTAAGAGCAAATATGCAGTCGATAAAGTCTCGCAGGAAAGACTCGAGCCAAACCGTCAGAACAAAAGGCAAGACTGCGCAAAACACAGCACCAGCGCCAACCCCGGCACCCCAGCCAGCAAGGCCAGTTCGTCCGTAGTAGCGCACCATTCCCAGAAACGATACCTCCATTGCAGCGGCGGACATGGACGCGAGTGCCGAGGTCAAAATGCGGACTGGTGGTGCAATGTTGGGCGGCGTGAATTTTGTGATCAGTGCCACTATGATCCAGACTGCTCCGACAGTGAAAGGACGTATCCAGTAGGGAATGCGATGGAGGACATGAGGGATCCAGAGTTTGGTGAGCAAAGCCGGAAGAGTCTCGATCAGAATGACGACCCAGCGTGGGTATGGGATGATGAGATAGTCTGCTGAATGTACTATAAAAGGTACAATTACGCTGACGAGACCTAGGAGTGGTGAGTTAGAGAAACAGGTCAAGGCATGATCAACAAACCAAGTATCGCGAAGCCTAGATATGTTGAAATGGTGGCACCTAAGTGCCTGGCAGTCTTTGAAGCATCCATGGTATACAGACCCTCCTCAATTCCAGCCACAAAATAGAAAAGTATTCACAAAAGAAGAAGAAAAGCATCAAGCGAGAACAGAGAGAAAAGGGATTTTGTCGAAGCTCGGGATACTATAATTATACAGTACGTAAGCTTAACTGTCCGGCAAATACGGGATTGGGCCAGATCAACTACTGTATCCGTATACGAGAAGTGTATCCATTACAAACGATCCTTCTCAGGAACCCATGCCAACGGGTCGCGACCGCCTTGACCCATTCTCCGAGAGCCTATCTTGTCGCATATCTAGTCGCGAATCATTTCACCACCAGCGTAGAATGACGTGCGATATTGGATCCTTGAGGTTGGGAACAGAAGCCTCTTGTTGTCCCACGTGGGGCCATTTTACAGCGCTTGCCGGGGCCACGGTTCTGAATGATTGGCTGTAGCGTATCGACGGTTATAAGTGGGAGTTGTGATGATCGCCCGAGTTGCAGGGACGCCATGTGCGACTCTTGGAGAAATATTATAGACAAACTGAAGATTACCATTTTCCAGAGATATTTGGTTAGGCGCAATTACAACAACAAGAAGCTAAGATGAGTCTCCAAGAGACAGTCACAAGGCCCTCATGTCAATTTAGTTCTCTACTCCCAAGATGATTGCCTCACTTACACGAGTTGCATCCTCTTCTCATGCCAATCGACCTGCAATGCTTTGTGAATGAGCTCGTCTTCAATCTCAAACCGCCGAACATCCAGAATGAGAAGAGTTCCAGATGTTGATCCTGAAGATGCATCATTCCCATCGGCGCAGTCAGCGCAACCAGTGCTGTCGCTCTTGAAGCCATCTTGGTTTGTTCCTCGATACTTCAAGAGCGTAAGATGGATCGTAATCACCTCGACGTTTATGCTCATAACATGGGCGACATATATAGGAATGGTAAGTCTAACGAACTATACCTACAACCTCAACTAATAGTTCTCCAGTTGATGTTACCACATAGCTATAGTCTTCCCAACCAGCAAATATCACAAATTCTCTCCCGCGCAGATCTAAACAATCCTGCAGTCCCTCGCCGAACCTCCCAGCCAAGCACGTCCCGCCGTCTACGCCTCTTTATGCCCGCCGATTCACCTCACATCAACCTCTGCAAGACCATCATGTCCGCCGTTGCGATGGGTTACCCAATGCCTATTCTTCTCAACTGGAAGCGCGAGTACAACAGACCCTCTTGGCACTTTGCAGGCAGCCACATCGCCAAGCTCGAGAGTCTGCTGGGCGCTATAGAAGTGCTACTCGAGAAAGCAGAGGCCAACGAAGACGATGTCGCGGTATTGGTAGATGCATATGATATGTGGTTCCAGCTTCCGCCCTCTGTTCTCCTCGAGCGTTATCATAGGCTTAATCGCGAGGCGGATGCTAGAATGCGCAAGCAATGGGCGGATCTCAACATCAGGACTGACTTCCCTGTATCACCACCGCGCCAGGATATAATCGTTACTACAGCAAAAGACTGTTTTCCAGATCTCCATTCTGGCTCTGATCCTCGCTATGAACATTGGCCTAGCTCACCCATGCCAGAGGACATGTACGGTAAAGGTACCGACGAAGTTCCCTGGTCTTTCGATCCAGCGCGAAAGTACAAAAAGGTACGGCCACGATGTGTCAACAGCGGCCTTGTCATGGGCTCCATGGGAGCGCTAAGGCAAGTCTTGAGACGATCGAAACATAAAATTGACTCAGTCGCTATGCGAGGCCGGCAGCTTTGGAGTGACCAAGCGCTAATTGGCGAAGTTATCGGGGACCAAGAGATTTGGCGCGAGTGGGTGAAGCATCTCGGAGCATCATGGAACGGCTCCTTTGCTTTCAACGATAGAGATTCACTTGGTCCCTCTGTTCGTGGCATTGCAGATGCAGCTCTTCTTGGTCAACGATTCGAATATGGTATTGGTCTAGACTACAACTTCACCACCGCTCCACCAACTTGCTCATCTGAGGAAGACGGCTATTTTGTGAGCCTCTCCAACGAAACTAATATCCGCCAAGAGTCAGAAAAGGCCGGTGTTCCAGGAGAAGTGCGTATTCATGGTGTCCCCCCAGAAGTGCGCAATACCAAGGACGCTCTTCTCTCTAAGATAGAATGGGGTTCCGTCCCTCTATACACTGATTTCTTCTTTGGCACAACACCCGTGGCGATCCATCACAATGCCTACGTCAACGGCCTCAAGGGCTGGAGACTCAAGAATTGGTGGGATAAGATGTGGTACTATCCCCAGTTACGACACCTTATCACCCAGCGTCTGGAGTCGGTTATCGATACACCCACACTACTCGCAGAGCTCGATCACGAAGGAATCAAGATTTCGTATACAGCTCCGAAAGCAAACAGGGAGTATAGAAAAGCAATGGTGTTCAGTCCACTAGAACCAAACTTCACGCCCATCGAGTGGGACGCAGTATGTCAGAAACCTTCCCATGGGGTAAAATGGTACGATGAGCTCTTCGGGGATAACAAAGGACCTCTGGCTACACGATAGTTCCACGAGTCAACTCTCAGAAAATGCAAATCTTTGCTTCTAGCCTGAGCCACAGCAGGTGTCATCATACCTCGAGTTCTTGGCGGGGCGGTTTCCATGGAATCGGTGCAACGTTGGACGGATGATGGAATTTCTGGAACGAGTTTGTTGGTGAAGGTGGTGAAACACATGTACGTCACTGGAGAAACAGAGGGAGAGGATGTTTTCAAGTTTCCATTCAGAGCAGGGCTTAACTGCATTATCTCGAGTTCGTAAACTATAGGCTACGGAGAGCATTCCCAGCCTGTCAACCAGGGTATACAATCAAAAAACGCCGTTTCAATATATGAGAAAAAGGAAAACCACATCTGATAAGAACTCGAGATCAAAGCCCCGGAAAATGGTGCGGTTCAATGAACCAATTACGTTGTCTCCTCGCAAAGTCTCACAATTTCGCAGAGGCTTTTTACAAAGATAATGTCAACCTCCTGTGGCTCAGTGTCCATTATCCTCTCTTCTCCAGTGCCGTCCTCGGTAATCATCCTGGCAGTAGCGACAAGTCGTGAAATACAGCGGAGAAGACCTGACTCAATATTCCGTGTCGCATTGTCGTGAATAGTCGCCGTAGAGGCCTCCTCCTTTCCAAAGCCGATGACAGTGAGGGGAGCGCTGAACTTTCTGGCGAATCGACCAACACTAGGTGTATGACTCAACTGAGGCGTAGCAAGCCCGAGAAGTGAGGCGGCTTTCTTTGGGATGTTTTCGCCTTGTGATTTCGAGTCCGACGTCGACGCTCGTTGCCCTGATGGCTGGCTACGGGGGACTCGTGAGACGTAGTTGTAGGCCACAATGTGTGCGTACAGCGCATCGCAGATGTAATCTGAACATCCGGAAAACACATGTCGCAGCGAGGCCCAAGGAACCGGCGAGGCGGCAGAGGCGGCAGCCGAGTGAGTGTTGCTATCATACGAGTGTAACCTCTGGCGTCTGGTGCTATTTGAGTCTCGTGAGACGACCTTCTTCCAGATCGACTTTCGGGGGTGTAGTGAGGATGAGTCGGCAGCTGGTTCAGCCCAGATGTCAGGTGGAGGGTGTCTGACTTTCTTTGAGTATGAACGAATTGTCTCTGTTGTCAAGCTCGAGGACAGAAGCATTGTTTCCGGGAAGCAGGCAATTGAAACTCTAAGTGTTTCGATAATATCAGGTGGGAGTGGTACAGCTTTCACCAGGTCATCGACGGGAATTTGAGGCAGACAAGGAGGGTTTGAGTCGTTCAACCAAGACTCAACCGTGGGTAGTGGTGATGGCGGTGGTGTTTGTTCAATGTAGACAGTATCCGGTCGAGACATTGGTGGAGGTGGTGGCAGATGGTCCATATATGTATCCTCGCCCTCGATTTCGAACTTAATGGATCCAAAGTCTGACTTGAGAAGGATTGTGTTGTTGTCAGTCTCATCGCGAAAACGCTGGGTGTAGGATGGTGCTTGTTTGGTGTAACCATGGTTGTCGGACAATATCCGCGAATCAAAGACTGGTATTCTGAGAATAGGAGTCTTGTCCAATGGGTCTGTTGCACAAGTAAGGGATGTTTTCCTAGGCGGGATGACTGGCGCGTCCATTGATTTCACTGAGAATTGTCTTTTGCGCTGATGTGTGTGTTTTTGTTGCACAGAGTCGTCGATGAATGATTGTGCTCTGTGAAGACGAGGCCCGGGAGCTTCCATCATGACTGTGATGTCAAAGGTTGACTCCCCATAGGGTGTAGGAGGTCGCGGTGATAGCGCCGCTGTCCCTTTCGGTGTGGCGAGTTGTTCTCGAATTTGGTTGTCAGCCTCGTTATCGTCGTCTTCAGAATCGATGTCGATCCAGCTTTCCTCTTGTCCTCGCTCGTGCGGCAAGAGACTCTTGGGTGATGGCAGGTTACCACTAGTGGACGTGAGAGATGTTGCTGTTGTGACGATGGACTGCTCGCGTACTCTGATCGTAGGGATATCAACGGCTCCAGAAGACGATTCAGCTGACGAGAGAGATTCTCCATCTGATTCGCAGTCTTCTGATCCTTGTCGTCGATGTTCGAGAAAAGATACCATTGACTGTCGTTCCTCTATTGATCCCAAGTTCTGCACTCCAACGGATCCCGATTGATATGGGGAAGTAGGAATACGATTGGAACCTAACATGTTCCGATCGTTGAGATGATTCTCTGTGAACCAGACAGGTCCAGATGGCATACCAGCAGTCATATTTTTGGAAGTAAAGACTGAGCTCGAATTTTCGAGGTCCTTGGCGAGCATCTCGGGAAAACAATCCATCATGTTGTCGATGACTTCCTCATCTAGCAAAATACTATGTGAATCTGAGTGAGGGTTTGACAAAGCAAGTGGTAGTAAATCCGTCATATTCGAGACCGATCGTTGTTTTGAAAGAGAGGCTGATGTCGAAGACGAGCACGGAGCTCCAAGGGAAATGCTTGGGTCTTGTCTGTATAAGTAGATGGCTACTGGAATCCTCGGGACAAGCACAGACACGGAGGCTAAAAGCAGGATGCAGATAATCAGAGACACGAATATTACCGTGATTCAACTGACTTTGACATATGGAGAAGGTCGATCTCAAAGGGCACGGCAACACTTATATGATTCGGCTTGGACTGGAACTCAAACACAAGTGATTAGGGAATAGTGGGTATAAGGGTGGCTGTAGAGTGAGACAACGGCGTGCTAGGGAGACATGGCTTGTTATGTTTCCATGAGAGGTCAGATCATGTATCGAGTACGTACTGTAAACGTCGAGGGCTCAGGAAGGCTGCACCAGGGCATGTTCAAAGAAGAATGGGAGGGGGTTCGTTACACACATGGCAGAGGCTAGGTAACGTATCCAAGGCGTTACGCTATGCCAATGGCTATGCCAATGACACTTGGTACCTAAACTATCACTATCCTTACCTACTACGTAAATCACCGGGGGAGGGTTGGATGCAACTGACTACGAAGGAATGAGGTGGGAAGCTGAGTGGCGTTGTCGGACGTGATGGTTGCGCCGCGTCAAAAAGCAAAGCGAAACAAGAACGGGTTCGTAAATGGGGCCCACCAGGCATCATAAGGTTTAGGCAGTTGCTGATCCTTAAGAAGAGAGGACGAGATAAAGAAGTAAGGGAGAACAAAAAGGGAGTCGGGCGTATTCCATCTTCCCCATCCGAGCGGGTAGCCTCACACCTCGCGAATCGTACTCGATCCTAGCTCTTGGTATACAATGACAGCTCTGCATCATCATCATATCCACTTGGAATAAAATGGATTTATTCCCAGCTTTCACAACAAGGCTCAAGCAGGTAAACACAGCGAGCTGCTGTCCGCGAACGGCACTCTTGGAAAAAAGGTTCCCCCCCACTAACTTGGTGAAGCTGCATGCTCTCGCTGAGCACAGCAAGGAAAATGAAAGACAATTGAATTCCACTACTGCGGGTCGTACAGCTTGTGTTCATGTGTGCCAAGCTTTTCCTCAGCAAGGATTGGCAGACCGTGGCTGAAGTCGTCGACGCCATGAGATTGGGCCCAACTCTTGCATCACCGCGAGGCGTGCAAGTTGAGCACGTACATCATCCGGGAATAAATTGGGAGGTAACGCAAGGCTCCTCGTCTTTCAGATTCGATCGTAGATCTTGACCCGTTCGGTAATCTCCTTGCGAATGGCTCCCGTGGCTGAAACCAACGACTGGTATGTAAATTCAAACTCTGATTGTCGTCCTGGAGTCTCTACTACGTGTAGTGTAGAAGAGAATGAAGCACAGAGGAAGCACTATTTTGCCGGGGCAGTCGGGTCGGTAAGCAGGGGGAAACAACAACAAGGGTCAAGAGGAAGCGGTATTCAGATGCGGAGAAACCAAGCAAGTTTGACAGTGGGTGACAGGCCAAACCAGGCCAGGCAGGGTCAATGGATGTAAGGGGCATCGTTGCTAGAGTCGTAGCCGGATCTGGCAGTTCCCGTTTATGGTCATGTACGTCTATCGGTTGCCACATGGTTGCCATCAACGATCTACACGTGCAGAAACGAAGGAAACAAGATGGACGAGAAATGATATCACTTGTCAGGTGAAGGCCAGCCTTCCGTGCATGAGGTCTTTGACGAGGTCCATCTGCCGTCAGCCCAGAAGCAAGGTCTAGATCCCCGGCAAGCGCAGCTCTAGATCTGCCTGGGTTTAGGTCTGGTATGTGATAAGTGCATGCAGGTCGATGATTGAACAGAATAAGAACAATCGTTCTGATTGTAACAGGACGAGACATGGGTTCCTCAAAGTCCATTGAGGTGGAGTATCTGTAAGGGAGTAAAGTGATGATGCTGGTTGACTAGGGAGAAAGATGCATGCTCCGTGACTGCGAGAAGCAAAAAGCAACCTAGTTCAGGGACTGTCATAGGGACTGTCCGCTGTGATTAGGTGCTTCTATTCCCTAATCCAGGGCCACAAGAGTCCGATGTCCTCGTGGAGACAATCTTTGCTGCAGCGCCCTCCTTTCTAGGTTCACTCAGTCAATAATGTCTCAATTGCCATAATATTTACCTTGAAAACACCAAATAAATCTCCTTCAAAGTCTTAGAACTCGAGTTCAAGTATCAGTTCGCAAACACATATCGATTTAGGTACGATAATACAGTATGAACCAATCTCACAACACAGTCCAGCTTATGCCCGTAGCCTCAGTGTAAACGTGCTATGTCACTGGGAGCTAGAAACAATCACTGTATTTGCACTGTCCACCGCGCTAATCTGGCGCTCACCGCCCGCGGCTGGATTTGGCGCAACAGAATGGGGGATCCACCAAAAAAGCAATCAAAACTTCGCGGCTACCAAAATAAATGTCAAAGCTCGTATCTCAATTTCAACGAAGCAAATAAGACAAGAAAAAGGTTCTCGTCTTCAATGAACATCGAAATCGTGTTCGGGCCTTTTGCAGAAACAGAGTCCTTCCTCAAACACAGAGTCTCGCCTCGTCTCGTCTTGTCTTAGTCCCCAGCCAAACTTTGGACAGAAAGTTCCTGGACCAGCCTGGGCCTTTTCAGAACACAAGCAGAAAAAGCCATCAGAAAAAGCCAAAGCTGAGCTTTTGATTGGTCAATTGTAACAACTTCACTCCATCTGCTCACTATTCGGGGTTGTAAGTGCTTGTTGGTTTTATCTGCACCAACGACACCAACTCTCCCTTTTCTCCGTGTTTGCTTGTTCTGCAACACTTTCAATCTCCCCAGCGAACGGAAACAACTGCATTGCATCTTTTGTCTTGGGAAAATCCCAGTTCTTCAGGCGTTCTACCGCCACTATTGCACAGCACTTGGGCCAAGCAAACATTCCTTAGTTGAAAACCCAGCAGAGCTTTCATAGACAGCTTCAACTTCAGTTTCAGCTTCATACCCTGTCCATTCGAAACAATGTTATCTCAAGAGTTCATCTCGGCCATATGCGGTCCTCCTCTGGCCGCGAATACAGCCGTTTCCAAGGATATCGGCATCTACACCCACTCTCTTACCCCGTCACACACCATTAAGACAACCTTCAAAAAGAGTTCAACCCCTGTTAACGGTCTAGCCGTCAGTCCGACTCACATATTTGCGGCTCAGGACCAAAAGGCACATGTCCACGTCTACAACCGTCAACGTGGCAACCAAGAGGCTCTCGTACCTTTTCCCGAGAGGATCCGCAGCTTGGCCCTTGCTGGTCAAGTCTTGGTTGTGGGTTCTATCGAGGGCAGGCTATTTCTTTGGGAGGTTAGTCTATCATTCACGTCATGAACGCGCCGTTGCTTGTGACATCGAACACGATGAAATGATATGAATACTGACAAGTGACATAGACATGTACCGGTCGACAAGTCTCGACACCGCCTTGTCATGTTCAAGCCGTTTCATGCTTGGCCGTGACGCCATATCACATTCTTTCCGGGTCCGATGACTCCAACATCAACGTCTGGTCATTATCACGTCTTCTTGAACTTGATGCTCAGATGGAACAAGAACCCGATCTGACACTCTCCAACCATCGTGGCGGCATTACAAGTTTGGCCGTAGGCCCAGGTACCAATTCAGAGACGAGCATATGCGTGTCTGCCAGTAAAGACAAGACTTGCATCATCTGGAACTACCAAACCGGCCAGCTCCTCCGGACATTGCTTTTCCCTAGCTTCCCTCTCTGCGCCTGCCTAGACCCAAGTGCCAGAGCACTCTTCGTGTCTTCCGAAGCTGGCGCTCTTTACCTGGTCGAGCTATTTGGTGGTGACAAGCCGTTGCTTGGCTCCCGCAGCACTGAGCTACCGTCTATCGTCGTGCAGGTCAACACCCCACTTGCTGTCTCAGATCCGGAACTCGGACAGCCATCTTGTCTCGCTCTCACATATGACGGCACTTCGGTATTGTCGGGACACACAAAGGGGAAGGTTCTCCGGTGGACCCTGGCCGAAAACAGCCATCCTTCAGACGTTGCGAACCTGAATGCCTCTGTCACCAATTTGTGTTTTGTGCCTCCACTATCAACCGAGCAACCAACCAAGACGGTATCGATTGTGAAACCCAACCTGAGCTCAAAGCAGTACAACTTTACCGCCCAGCTCAACACAGATTTGGGGGAGCAGACAAGACTGGATCAGTTGCTGGAGACCAATGGATTCCCATTACAGTCTCTTGAGACAGCAATCTCGTCAGTCACGAGCCCGCGAGACGACGAACAAGATGAAGAGCTTGCGAGACAAGATGCACAATTCCGAGCCATCATAAACAGTTGCAACCTCCTTCAGGACCCAATCAATTAGACATTTGCCTCAAGCGCATCCCAGAACAGCTTCAATCTCAGATACCTTAATATGTAATTTTCCAACAACACGCTTAGTCCACCGTCGAACCCCCGTTTCGGAATGGTTCATGTTGCTTCCCGTTCCTTTTTTTTCTCAGCCTCAACGCTTAAGCGCATGTATGGCATCGCACATGTAACATGCTGTACTACGCAAGTCGCTGGCCTCGTTCATAGTCCCATTGAACTTGCCCAACCCAGCCATATATGTCAAAGCGTACGACATGTGATGCATGTATCACAATTCAGATTCTACAGGAGAGGCATTTGGGCGTCCACTTCCTTGTTTTTGTGAAGAACTAGAACCTCCATGTTCGCGATGGTTTTGTGGCTGTTGCAACCCGCACTTGGAGTTGCATCTCATCGGTCCGGAGTAACGTACATGTAATCGAAAGTTCTTGCAGAAAAGTGTGGCTGCATCCTGGGTCTTACTGCGAGGGGGCTTGAACGCAGGTCTTGGGTCTACCATATGCAAGGGGTTCCGAGACTCTTTGCGCGTGTAACATTGGCCACTGAATCAAGTAATATTCCTGCCTCAATTCAGTATACAGCAGTAAATTTCAATCTACTTGACCGTATCGGGAGGGAATTGCAGCAGCCTCATGCTGGGGGGATTCCAGCACCCGATGCAACCCTTGAGTTGAGGTTTTCTGATCCATCATAGCATTGTCGTCAACCAACTACGAATTCTCGTTCATATATGCAACTAGTAACGCTGTTTCATTTACAATCTGCAAAGTCTTCGTTCCCTTGCATATAATTATCGTCCCTTCCCGACCGTCACTGTGGCGGGACTGTCCATCCGATGGATAACGGCTTTGGAACCCGAGACAACACGCGCAAGAGAAGACGCCTTGCTTGAGTTCTCAAGAGACTACGTGCTTAGGTGCCTGAATTCTAGCTGAACTCCTCCTGCAGTTCTCGGTGAGAGACAGGATCCCGCTGCAAGGAGTCGCTTTCAGGGTTCAAAACAGGAAGCGGATGTGTCCGTAGAAGCAGGTTGCGAAACAGTGGTATTCATTGGGGAGGGCTTTAGAGAAGAAAATTTCATCGACGATGCTGAGGATTGATGAAACCAGATGATTACAGTCTGGAGATACGGAGAACCGATTAGGTGATCTCGCGCTATCAATAACAACGATCAAGATGGTAATCGTTCGTCAAAGACATGCGAAGTTGAACCTAACATCAGCGGAAAAAGGCTGGAGTGAATGATAAGGCAGAATATCAATACTTCACGAGGAGTTCTTTTAACGCCAATAGTGACTGACGTTTTTGTGCATACAGTTGCTATCGGATGTCAAATCTCTAGGGTAGCCAAAAGTAACCAAAATGTCATCACTGGAAATTCAATGGGGGAAAATACTTATCTCGGAGCGACATTTGGTGATAACGAATGTGTAATTGCTCTAATACCCGATTTATGGAGAGATTCATCTATTTGTCACTCTAGACGAAAGAACGACTTATCGCCAGTTCAGACATCACAATAATGTAATACACCGAAGTCCAAGAAGCACAATACCGAATGACGATGTTAAGCCCGCACTGTGCTTGTGGTAGTATGAATGGTATCACTTACAGTATGAAATCTCTTCCCCGGAAAGACCGGCCGGAGCGGCAAATTTCTCCGCGCCGACTAACACCGAGCTCGCAGTGCCAAATGCTTGCATCATCGGGGTCGTCGCAAATCTACATTGAAGCCGATTTCCACAACCTACAACTCACACCAATGTCTGCCGCTGGTACAATTAGAGGCGACATGCCGCAACAAGTTCGATCACTCGTGAGTCTTTTATACCCAACTTTGCGCACTCGAGCAACTGCCGTTCTGGAAGGAATTAGGAATATGGAATTTCGCCGCGCACTCGAATAATCTTGATCATTGCTGACAGAAACTGTTTCTAGTACCGCCAACTATTACGGCAAGGGTCGCAGTTCTCTGCGTACAACTTCCGCGAGTATGCGAAGCGACGGACGAGAGACGCCTTCCGAGAGCACCAGGGCGAACAGGATGCTCGCAAGGTGCAGGAATTGGTTCAGCACGGAATTAAGGAGCTCCAGGGTTTGAAGGTGCGTGGCAAAAATATGCTATCAGGATGGGAGTGAGGTGCTAACACCGAGTAGCGACAAACAGTCATTAGTCAGTTCTACCAGATCGATCGGTTAGTTGTTGAGGGAGGAATCTCTGTAAGTCAGGTCCATTGAGCGAACACAGCTGGTATACTGATATCAGAGCAGGGCAAGCAGACGGGCAACAACCAAGAAATCGTGCGACAGAAGGAGCAGGGGTAAGTCAAAGATTCTTATCGCCACCAGACTTGTTACTAATTATTGCGCTTAGTTACGACTAAGACGGTTGATCGCTATGGCTTTTTGAAATGACCAGACAAAAGACGAAAGAGACGATACGAGTGTACAGTAGCATGGTTATGAGGACAGGGTATTTTATCAGATACCACAAGGATTACAGGCGTCAATGGGCTGCGAAGGAAGTCACCACGTGCTGAAGAAAGGGCACAGCTTGGAGACTAGATGGCGAACCTCAACACTGATTATCTATCGCCTCTCAATTCTCATTTATGTCTGAAAATCCCGAGTAGCTCCATACGTACGGTATGGTTGTACTGTTGAGCGTTTTTATGCCATCGCTTGGATGAATTCTATGCTGGGATCGCCATCAAAACCTTCATATATACAATGAAAACCATGAGCCGTGAAATTGAAACTTGAAATCACCTTGAGTTAAGAATACATGTAGTTAATTAATAGCCATTGAGTTCATATATAAGCACTTTTTGATAGGTATGGGCTTTAAGCCGTATTACGTCAGCGGGGAACGGCACTTTCAATTGGCTAAGTGTCACTTCCTTGGACAGACATCGCGACTCGCGACTTTACCTCGTACAACTAAACTCCAGTGACCATATTTTTACGACAGTGCAGTGCAGTACAACGCAACTCAGTTCAAATTTTGGCAGAGTGTTTTTATCATCATTTAGTAGACGAGTCGTTGCGACCCCACATTAATCGCGATGGCGCCTGGAGTAAGTGATTGCCTGCTTTTCCCTTGCGTAAGTATTGACTAAATTGAATAGACGCGACGCGCCAACCGATCTGGATATGCGGAACATGACGACTTCGAAGGTATGATGGCTCCAGTCGCCACGGACGACGCGTACTAATCGCTTCAAGGTCTTCCTGTGCGACAATGGCGTCAAGAGTGGATAAGCGTTGCGCCGCCGCAACAACAGGAACAGACTCAACAGAATGATGTCTGGTCGATCGACTTGCCCCACGGCATGCCCAAGGACTCCCATCTACTTCCAGCCCATAGCCAGGAACTACTGGCCGCCGCGCGATCTGGACGACTATACAAGAGACCTGCGCCAGCCGAGGAGGAAGAGGTCGATGCCGATGCAGCCCCGGAGAAACCAGAGAAGAAAGAGGAGGACATAAGCGCAAGGGGATTCAGCGTCAAGATCTGGAAACAGCTGCCGCGTAACATCGATACGGCATCTACATCTCATCTTGCGAAACGACAAAAGAATACTGTAACAATTGCCAGTCGCACAGTTGAAGAGAGAGTTCAGGGACCAACAGTTACGAGGGCGACCGTGAGGAGGCTCGACGCCGCTGGAAACCCATACACCGAGGAGGTTACGCTGTCTGATGGCCAGCCAGTTCAGGGCGAAATTGTTTCAACTAGGATTGAGCCCGCTCCTGTTCGCGGGACTGAGCCTCTCGCCACAACACCGGTCCCCAACAGAAGGAGGCCACCACCACCAAAGAGAAAGGCCAAGGCTGGCCCTGGACGAGGAAAGAAGAAGATTAAGAACCCTCTGCCCGAAGCTGGTGTTCCTCCAGTGGCGCCTGTTGCAGGTGCTGATGGTGCCGTGCCCGCTGCTCCAGTCAAGCCTGAGAATCCTGCTGAAGCTGTATGTCGATTCGCTGGTGTGTTCTGCTCATTACTAACTTTTTTACAGGCTATTAAACAGGAAGGCGAAGGCTCCGTCAATCAGGACAGCCCGATGCTTGATGCAGATGACGATGATGACGAGGATGGCGAAGATGACGAAGGTGACGAGGGAGAAGAGGGAGATGGAACACCAGCTGCAGAAAGTCAAGCGAACATTGAAACCAACAAACCACAAGACCATGAGATGACTGACGCCGCTCCTACGACCACGACCGAATCTGCCCCCGTTCCACCTCCTGCGCCAGCCCCAGTTCCAGCTGCACCCCCGGCTGCTCTTGGAAACGACGAGCCTGATGTTGTCATGGAGAACGACTTATCAGAACCTGTGCAAACCCCTGCGAATCTAGTGCCGCCCTCGACTACTCTTGCGCCCGGAGGATCGCGACCTGAGGGCAGCCCTCTCAAGAATGTTGTCATGCCTTCTCCCACAAAGGAGGTGGATCAGGAGCAATTGCTAAAGGCAGCCGTAGATGCTCCTTTCGCAGGAGGAGAGGCACCTCAACAGCCTGCGTTGACTGAGGAGAATCTTGCAGAGACATTGCGCGACCCTACTGGCAAAGACGATGAACCCCATCTGACAGGGTTGGACGAGGAAGATATTCTACAAGCTGCTATAAATGCTCCATTTGCGCAGAATCAACAACTAGCAGTCGGGTCAGGGGCTGAGCCTACTGGATCAACTGTAGCTGAGCCGCCATCCACAATCGTTGGAGAGGCCCCTGATGCTGCGACAGACCGTGATGTTCCTATGCTGGAACCAACCGATAACGAGGCCCTACTCCCTCCCCCACCGGAAGAGGTTGGTAATATTGCTACCACACCCCCAGGAAGCTCTGGTGACCCAAGCACCTCCGTACCTGGAAGTGATGTCAAGTCGTCAATGGATATCCAGACTGGTGAAGAGGCAGCTTCTCAAAGGCCGCCACTGGCACAATACGATACTGGCTTGACGGAGGACAGCATCAAACCCGATGACTCAGCTTCGATCACTGCTCCCACCTCTGATATTGCAGACATCCCCACAGTCGAGGCATCAATCCTTGAGGCTCCCCCACAACCACCGGCCGAGACCACCATTCAGGAGCCTGTTGAAGCGGATATCAAACCCCCATCGCCGCCCCAGCCTGAGATCAAAGAAGAGTCTGCTCCTCTGGGCGAAGAGGCTTCTCGAGATAAGTCGCCGAATCTGCTTGATACCTTGATGAATAAGCTTGATCGACAGTCTGCAGAGAGCGAGAAGAAGAAGCAAGAGGAGTCTGAACCACTACCAGAGGCGATTCAAGAGGTTGCTCCAGTTCCCACTGAAGCTATCAGTGAACTTCCTGCTGACCTCCCGGAATCTATCCCTGAACCTGTCGCTGAGCCTCCTGCAGAAAGTGTTCCCGAACCCGCTGATGAGATGGTTACGGAGTCTGCTACTAAGCCCACTGCCGAACACACTGCCGAACCCGCCGTCGAGCCCACGGTCGAGCCCACTACTGAACCGGCGGTCGAACTTGCAACGGAGCCAGTTGCGGCGCCACTGGCTGAACCAGCGTCTGAAGTACCTCCCGAGCCAACCTTAATACCTACCGGGTCACCAGCAGGGCCAAGTGAGGAGCCGGGTGATGATCTCATGGTGACCGAGGACGCAGAGCCTGCTGACCCTGTGCTTGAAGCTCCTGAAGTTGAGAAGCCCACTGAAGAGGCGCCTACAGCACCTGAACCCCCACTAGCTGAAGGCGAGCAGAGTGAACAACGACCAAAGATAGATTAGGTTGCTTGTTGTTTGTCATTATGTTGATAGAGCCTGAGTAATAAGGTCGTCATAAAGGTCGGGTTGGAGTTTGTATAATATGATCACCTCTAGAGCCAATAGCTCTAATGAATTCACGGACAGTATGCAATAAGGCGTATACTTTATTTTATATGTTCACGTTACTATTGTATGTGACCTTGCCAGCCGCTGCATCTGCTACTTGGTTGTACTAAACCAATGGGTTCTCCAAGCTTCTCCCCAGAGCAGTGCTTCATCTTTGTGCAGCTAAAGATTCTGCAATCACCTTTGCTCTTTTCTTCTCCGGCATCGCATAACGTCCATGCATACGGAACCCTCGAGCATGCGCATTGCTGAGTCCCAATAGCGCCGCGCTCAAAAGTAATAAGCCAATGAGTATGATCGCCCCCACCTGCGTCATGTTTCCTCCCAGGGCAGCAGACATATATACCATCAACTTGGCCGCTGCTTCGAGATAGCCTTCCAGGCTTGACTGCGCGCGAAGCCAAGCGTGTGTTACGAGAGCTTGTAAGTCTGCATCTGGGCCTCGCAGGCGCACGCTGTGTCCGCCGCCGAGATCGATGCTATACTCTGTCATGCTGATATTTTCGATTGAGGTGCTGGAAGGGGTCATGCGTTGTTTTATGGCCCAGATGTTGAGGATGCGAGAGGTGATGAGGGTAAGAAGTATAGCGAGACCCCACCAATCTTCAAAGATGATCATGAAGGTTATTGATGAGAAGGTTATGATGGGACTTCCAAGATAGAAGAGATGGCTCAGCCAGTCGACATCAGAGAGGGAAACCCAGTCATCATGGTCTGCATCATCATCGTCGTCTTCCTCGTCTGTGACTCTGCGCTTCTCCATCGCTTTCCCAATAATCTTGATGACATCCCAAGGTGTATCCAAGCCAACGTTTAAAGTAATACTATCCTCACCATCTTTACAAAGACTCTTCAGATAACTCGCTGTCATAGTATTCTTCACCGCATATTGAATCTCCCCGAGAGTTTGGGTAGACAGCGCTATCAAGCCAATGGGGGCCTCCCGCTCGAGGTCATCGCATGCTTGTTGGTAGTGCAGACCGGGAGCAAGGACGAATGCGTCAACCCAGGAGGAACCACCAGTGAGAGCTGTACGGCGAGATATCGTTCGGAGGTCGGCGAGAACGAGAAGACCGCTGGCGGAAAGAGTAAGATTGGGGACGGGGTTGGCGCTCCACGAGGGGATTAGGGATCTGAGCTGTTCGGTGTAAGTACGAGTTGGTATGGGGAGAAGATACGGACCTCCATCTTGTTGATTAGATGTTGGATATTACCCATTGGAAGAGTGGTAGAAGGTTTAGTTAATATCGAAGTGCTTCACACACCAATAATGATTTACCGTGAAACTGAGTATATATATGCATTATATACGGTTTACGACCTCTGCTCATAAATGGGCGAACCTCCGCATGACAACTACATGAGGACCTACTTCGAGACATGATTACGATTTGAAACAAAGAAAGTAGCAAAACCATATCGGATAGAATATACTCTGGTCTGGAAATCATCAGTGCATACTACAGTTAAAGAGTAGTATGCAGAAAAATGATGTCGTGTTGGTGGCACGGGATCTCTAACAGCGCGTGGGGAGGTCTCATGATAGCAGCTCGCGTGCAAAGTCACAAAAGTCGTGGATGAGATAGCCAGACGAGTTTAAATGAACTCGTTTTTTTAATGTATCTAACAACTATCCATCCTCATAAATGTGTTAGGGTTATTAAATTTGCTAGACATCATCTGGTTCATGTAAATTCTCCTTGACATGATCAAGTTGGATTGTTCATAAATGTATATGAATTAATGGCGCGCCACAAGGATATTGCTTTTGGATCTCAACACAACCTGGAGCTTATCGACCTCTCAATGTTACAAACAAGTATATTTGATTGATTGAAGTGTTTTCCTGTCAGATTTATCTCCCAAGACGCTTCGAGACTGGGAGATTACCTACCCTAAGCTCGCCGATGACTAATCATTGCGCAACGAACAGATAGCCATGATGCAACGCAACAGCTCTGAAGCTCCTCAAGCGTGAAGCCGCACAACGCCTTCAACAACACAATCATGCGGCTCTCACTCCAACCATTACTCCTTCTAGGGCTATCATCGCTCGGTGCAGCTGTATTCCAGGACGAAGTCGGCGAAATCGATTTCCACCACGCGCTTGTCGGCGTCCCCCAGGTCGAAACCACCTTCTTCCATCGCCCGCGAAAGCAAGATAAGGCGAGCCTCCTTTACACACTCAGCGACGTCGGTGTTATCGGCGCCGTAAACCCTAGCACTGGTGCGGTTGTATGGCGGCAGCAGATTGCAGATGACATCACCAATGGCGGTGGCTTCTTGCGCGCTGCTGAGGGCGAGCACTGGATCGCTGCGGCGTATGGCTCCCGAGTACAGGCTTGGGACGGATTGACGGGTCGTAATGTCTGGCACAACGAGTTCAAGGGTGAGGTCAAGGATCTCGAGATTCTGGAGTTGACCGAGAGCTCAAGAAAGGATGTTCTGGTTCTATCCGACGAGGACGGTACAACGGTTCTACGACGTATACATGGTACTCTGGGCACAGTCGTTTGGGAGTTCCGCGAAGTCTCCAGGAATATCCCTCTCCAGGTCTCGACTGATCTCTCCAAGATCTTCGTCGTTAGCCTTCACGGGTCACCTGCATCTTATAGCCTCAAGATTACCGCACTCGATACTCTGACAGGAGGACGATTGGACGACTTTTCCATTGGCACCAAGGGTGATGTCCATGGGCCCAAGGACGTCATGTTTGTTGGCGGCAACTCGGCCTCTCCTATCCTTGCCTGGACCGATAGCGTCCTTTCCAAACTCAAGGTGAACGTTCTTGGCAGCAAGACGACTCAGGAGCTCAAGTTGCCCACCGATGCTGTTTCTGTCACTATTCATGCGCCACACCTCATGCAATCGCAGCCTCATTTCCTGGTTCACACTCGCACAAAGACTGGAAACAAGGCTGAAGTCTACCACACCGATTTGAAGAACAGCCAGGTCTCCAAGGCCTACGATCTCCCTCACCTTTCTGGCCTAGGTGCTTTTTCCACCAGCTCTGACGGAGCCAACGTTTACTTTGCCCGTGTTACCGAGGATGAGACCATCGTTGTCTCATCCGAGTCTCACGCTGTTTTGGCACGCTGGCCCTTCAAGCCTGCTGGTGATATCGAGGCAGTTCACGCCGTTGCTGAGGTTCTCAAGAAGCCTGGCAGCGAAGGCTTTGCCATTCGAGCTGCTGCTGTTACCAAGTCTGACGATTGGGTCTTGGTCCGCAACGGTGAGATTGACTGGAAGCGCCCCGAGGGCCTGAGCGGCGCTGTCGCTGCTGTCTGGGCTGACGTTCCTGGTGTTGAGAACCTTGCCAAGGTCCTCGAGGAGGAGGCTCACACAAACCCTGTATCAGCCTACATCCACCGCGTCAACCGACATATCGATGATCTCCAGTACCTACCTGGTTACCTGATTTCGCTTCCTGAACGCTTCATCACCAGTGTCTTCGGTGGTGAGCCTGTCGCCAGCAAGAAGGAGGGCCTGCACCGGGACACATTCGGCTTCAACAAGCTCATTGTGCTTGCAACTCGCCGCGGTCGCATGTATGGTCTCAGCACTGAACACAAGGGCCAAGTTGTTTGGAATAAGTCTGTTCTTCCTCAGATCCCTGGTGAGACCTTAGATGTCAAGGGTATTTATGCCAAGGATGAGGGTGTTGTTACTCTTCGTGGAGCCAAGGGCGAATATGTTGCCATCAAGAGTGACACTGGCGATGTTGTCGAAGTGATGCCTGCAGGATCTCTTCCTCGTGTATCCAGTACCGTCGTTGTCGATAGCTCCGCCGGCAAGTGGTTGCTTCCTGTCGGTGCCAAGGGAGAGGTCGGACCTGTCCCGGCTGGCTTCACTCCTATCCAGACTATCGTCGTCCGAGGTGAGGGTGAAACTCTCAAGGGCCTTAAGTTTGTTGAGGAGAACAACAAGGTCTCGGAGCAAGAGATCTGGCAGCTACAGCTGTTCCCTGGCCAGAAGATTGTTGAAGTTGCTAAGCACGCTTCTCATGACCCTGTCGCCTCCATTGGCCGTGTCCTGACCGACCGTCGTGTCAGCTACAAGTACCTCAACCCCAACACGGTTGTGGTTGCGGCCATTGATGAGACCAAGTCATCTCTGTCAGTTCAGCTGGTCGATACCATCTCTGGCCAAGTTCTCGCCTCCCAGTCTTATGCAGGCGTTGACTCTACCAAGCCCATCTCGTGCACCATGGCCGAGAACTGGTATGCATGCACTTTCTTTGGACAGTACACTCTTGAGGATGGCACCAAGCGATCCATCCGAGGATACCAGATTGTCATCGTTGACCTCTACGAGTCTTCTACTCCCAACGACCGTGGTCCTCTGGGTGACGCTGTCAACTTTTCTTCACTCAACCCTGTCGACACACCTACTGGACCTGCTCTGCCTTACGTTGAGGAGCAATCTTATGTTTTGTCTCAGCCTCTCGATAGTCTGTCTGTGACACAAACACGACAAGGCATCGCAAACCGCTATGTGCTTGCCTACCTGCCCGAGGCACACTCCATCGCCGGCCTCTCTCGCCAAGTTCTCGACGCCCGACGCCCTGTTGGCCGCGACTCGACCCCGGCGGAGAAGGAAGCCGAAGGCCTCATCCAGTATACCCCCAGTATTGAGATTGATCCTCGATCCATCTTTTCTCACCAGCGAAACGTCATTGGTGTGAAGAACATTCTCGCAACACCTGTCTTTGTGGAGAGCACAAGTCTGGTCGTTGCTTACGGCGTGGATGTTTTTGGAACACGTATTGCTCCTAGCGGCGTGTTCGACATTCTCGGAAACGGCTTCAACAAGTCCACTCTTGTTTTGACCGTTGTGTCGCTGCTGGGCGGCGTATTGTTCCTGTCACCCATGGTAAGCACATCAACCCTCGCATTCGCATATAATGATCATGAAGCTAAAGTACTCTAGGTCCGGAGAAAACAGATCAACAGGGGTTGGGAGAGCTAGAGGGAATGAAAAGGAAGGATATATTACATCTGGAGCTAATTGCTGGACTTGGTCGACATGAGGCCAATAGGAGTAGGGTATTGGGTTATGAGCTGTAAATGGAAGCAAAGTATCTACCATTCATTCCACGTCATGCCGGTGATTTCACAGTGTCTCCGTTAGTGTATGGAGGTGACTAGCAGTGAGTGTCAGCCTCAAAATGTAACGATCCAGACTCACAAGGTAACTGGGCGTCAAGCCACATCTTGGACTGTCAACTTCGTTTCTGCCCTAACGGTCGATCGGGGTCCCCGCGTCCGGTGGGTGGAGGAGAAGCCGGACTTGGCGCCACAGCGTCGCGGGGCTGAAACGACGGGAGTCAAACTTTGAGCATTCTATTATTCAACGAGTACCGGCTAATTTGAGTGCCGAGTGATGGTGTATCGTCAGCACATGGACTGCCTTGCTTTCTCCTCGTATCACTCACTGCTGATTAGAGACTGCATCTGGACATATGCGTCGAAAACATGTGTGCTTCGTTTACGAGGTATAACATGATCCTCAACACCGTCTAGGACTTGAGCTGACAGTGGAGAGATCAGATACGATACTAACATACACGGACTTCCCCAATGAGCTGGAGTATCGTCAGCAGCCATGTCGCTCCCAGCATGTTATTCACTGCATCCAGCGATGATCCGCGTGAAAGTATCCATTCATTTCCCCAGATTGTAGTCCACTTTCATGTTTATGCCTAAAGACATCACGGGTTTGACAATCCTGTTTTGTACAACCGCATCCATCTAGGCATTACTCTCTTCTATTCTTATGCCCCAATCACGTTGATTGAAGAAATACTAACATGTCAGAATTCCTCCGGACCCTCGCTGAACACGAACAAGGCTGACAGCGACGAATGAGCAGCGCCGGAGAGTGAGGGACAGGTATTTGCTTTTTGCGGGGTAATGCATGGAGGTGCTTGGGGATTTATTTTTAGTCGGGGTTAATTCTGGTTGGATATATTGGATATTTGCCGGTTTGGATTTTTGGAGTTGAATCTTATGTCTCTTTGATATCGTGAAGCCATGTGCACGTTTAATCGTGAGCTGCAAGACCACAAATCATGATCTTGTAAACAATATAAAAGAACGAAAGATACAAGAAAATGTGACATTTTCCAAGGGAAACTCTGCATCTGCAGGTCTGGCAGCCCAGATCGTGTGACTAGTTGACTGATGTTGTGTAAGTGGCTTGCGGCGTTTGCCCTCCCGGTCTAGCTTCACCAAAGTTAACGTTACCATCTTCTCAAGCTTAGCACGGATGGTCCTTCATCACGGGAACGTAAACAGGCACCATCGAATTCCTCTCAGCCTCGTATAATCTGACCTGATGTCCGTTGTGACTATCGCCAATTGGGCAGTCTATTCGACTCGACACCATGAATATGGCTCAAGCATGTAACTAAAATAGCACAGTCAATAGATACTCTCGGTCTAGGAGGGCATTGCCTCCACTGGCTGGTGTAAGTGAGGCCACACTCAGCCAGAGATGTAAGAATAGAAACTTGATATCTGAGCAACTGGGCTACATACACGAGAATCAGGTATATAAACTCCCTCAGATCACCTCCAGGTTGTTTCTCTTCTCATTCTCATCAGCACAATCATCTCAAAGCCTCTTCATACACTCTCACTACAAACACTCGCTTCAAGCCAAAACTCCTTCACTTCCACCGCAAACATGAAGTTCACTGCCATCGCCATTGCTGCTCTCGCCTCCGTGGCCGCCGCTACTCCCATGGATACCTCTAGCAAGGGCTGCAAGCCTGGCACCTACGCATGCACTCCTGACACGACCGGCTGGCAAGTCTGTGATGTCACGGGCAAGTACGTGGTAAGTAACAATAACTTCTTTCCTCTATAAAGAATAGTTGACTGACACACAAGTAACAGGCTGCCGGAATTTGCCCTCCCAAGACTGCTTGTGTCTTCTACAAGAAGAGCGCCAGCCCCTACTGTGTCCCTCCCGGCTTCAAGTTCCCTCAGAACTAAGCAATTTCTTGGACGAGACGATAGACATGAGAGCCATTGGCTTTCATAGATTCTCGACATTACCATCTGTCGTCGTCTGATATTGCAACACTTGGAGACATGGGAATGGAAATGAACATTTGTATTTGGTCTTTTGCTTCATGCTTGCATGACGTCCTTTCCTTAGCATGTTTAAATTAGAGATATGGCATATAACACAGCAGGTTGAGATTCAAGATTATATATAAGTACTTGGCATAACATCTTCAATCTACTGCACAAACTTCATTCCTTGATCAAACTAGTCGTGAACTTGGGTCTAAAAGTGAGATGCGGCTATGTTCAATCTAATACTATGCTAACCGATGCGATGTACCTTAACCAATCCAAATACTTGCAAACGCCTGGGCATGCTCCCAATTCCATCTATCCACACAATTATCTAACAATCACCCTGCCAGTTTTTGGCAATCCAATCCGCCATATGATAAGTAAAGGTGCCCTCTAGGTAGCGCTCAACATTAGCATCACTAAAGTCACCCGCCCCTGCTAACTTGAGAGCTGGAATAATCCACGGCTGGAGAAAGTCAAGGAAGATAAAGTCGACCGTTTCAGGGTCGCCTTCCTCAGGCATGCCAATCTCAGACTGGATACAGTTAGGCTGGTGGTAAAACTTGATGGGCTCGTGAACGGTATCATCGCCGTCTGTACCGATGTCATCTACGGTAGTGTATCCGGCAGTCAAGTCAGGCTTGCTTAAGAAGCTTCTTAGTTCAAGGCGCTGTTCCTCATCATGCTCGTTCGCCTCAAACTGAGCCTTCATAGCGGGAGCAGGGAACATCTGCTCCGGCAAAGCCATGAACTTAACATCAGCGACGTTCTCTGCAAGAATGCGTTCAGCGCTGTTGAGAATTTCGACGACTTTGGATGCTTCCTTGTATGGGACGTTGGGAATGTACTTGAAGCCACTGGTGAAAGGGCTCACAGCATAGGTGCTATCGCGAGTGAAACCGCCCTTGAAGATGTCAAATCTAATACCACCAGTATTGAAAAGAGCTAATCTGGGCTTATTTTTGCGGTCCTTGCGGATAAGGATATCAGGCAAGACCTGGTTGGAGATCCACTGGTAAATACTATCCTCAGCGGTGTGCTTGGTTCGGGTCATCCATAATGTCTTTGGCGCACAGCCAAGCTTGTAATCGAGCTGGAGTGCCTTACGCGCACGCGTAATCAACTGACTGACTCGCTTGCCATCTTTGGTAGGGAATGTAGTTTCGTTTAAGCCAGTATGGTAGTGAAGACCATACATATTGGTATCAATGTATCGACGTGTAAACGTAGGAGAAGTAGGGGCCTCGACTTCCTTGTCGTTATCCTTGTTGATGCCATCAATTGACATCCATCCTATTGTCTCAAAGTACCGACCACTGGCCATAGCAAATGCTCCAGCGTCATATTGGACAGCGTCGCGGACGTGCGCATGGCCGCCGAAGAAGGCAATGGGGATATGCCAGTTCTGTTTGCGAATGGCGGTATAGATAACCTTAAACTCTTGCATGCGGAGGCCGACATGACCAATAACAACAAATAGATCAGTTTTTTCTCGGATAGCCTTCTGGAACCATTCTTCCTTAACGGTGTCTTCCACAGGCTGAACAACAGTATTGTTGGCGTTTCCTGTGAAGTCGAAGAGGAAGCCAAAGGCCACAACTTCGAGGCCCTGGTTCTTTGTCTTGAACTTTCGGTAACGTTGCGCCTGGGGGACACGATCGCCAGTCTTGAAGTCGATGTAATCGAGGTTGGAAGCAAGATATTTGCCCTTGTAATTAGGCACAGTGGTATTGTGCTCCATATCGGCCGAGTAGGCCTTGTAAAGCTCGTGATTGCCGGTGCAGATGATGTCGACATCGGCTTCAGCATAGATATCGTACTGGAAAAGACCCTTGGGACTAGAAGCATCGTACAGTCCGTTTCCTTCGATGCGATCGCCGGTATCGACTACTATGAGATCGGTTCCTGCGTCGTCGGCTTTCTGGCGCATATGCTTGGTGAAGGAGATGTAGTCACCCCAGTCGGCAGAGTATTGGGGTCTGTAATGTTAGCTACAGCTAGGGTTTGCATTTGAGAATACATACTCCTGAAAGTGACCGCCAATCCAGCCATGAGTGTCGGTTGTATGGATAAAGTTGACCTGACCCCAAGTGAGGTCTCTCATGGGACCTGGAACCGGCGCGATAGCTCCAGGCTGCGAAGCGTGAGCAACAGCGACCAGCGCTGAGCCAACAGCAAATGTCCTGTTTCTAAGGATCATTTTGATATTTGCGATTGAAACAGAACAGGCAGTGGTTTTGGTTTTACAAGATGAGCAATCCGTCTTGTATTAATGGAGGTGAAGAAGGAAGGAGGCCGAGTTCGGCTTGATGGGAAGTATGATAAGGTAGTTGCACACTAGAATGACGTTGGGGGGGACCCTGAGGGACAACAGGGCTTTACAAGTAGTGATTGGCTGAAGTGGCTGGGAACGACGCTTATCAACCCGATACAGCGAATGGGAATTGTAAATGGTCTCCCCGCAAGGGGTCATGCACCACTGATAGCGCACATCAACGGGTCCGCTGCCTGGGCCACGAGGACGCGCATTTATCGTTGAAAGTCATGAACCCGTGACACAGGCGAAGAGACAAGATAGCTTCGGATTGTTCTGATGATGTAATGCCTAGAGAGGGCAATACAGGAGTATAAAGTCAACATATTATTGCCGACCTGCATAGCTACCCATACACAGAATGGGTGGAGCTGCGACGAGTTACAATTCAATATTTGGACATAACGCTGCCTACTATCCTTGAGTGGGCTCACAGTAGTGATAGCTAATTGGTGATTGTTCGAGTCACAATCCTCCAAATGTCGAATGAACATCAGCCCGGAGACTATCTAGACCTCTTACACCGGAAACGTCTGTGTATAATCCAAGTGTACTTTCCTCTCTGGGTATCATGGCGCGAAGCCAAGCGGTCCCTTGCTGGCTGCAGCACGTAATTGGCTCAGAAGCCTGATAGTGGATCTTTGTTTGCCGGTACGAAATACGAGATGCGGTAGAGACCCCACCTCCGGCCGCCGTGCCCCCCCGATGCCCGGTAGACTTGACGGCTCAGCGGCCGGCGTTCTAGAGTCAGTTTGGATCAACCTCATACATATATGATCTATTCCGCCCCTAGAGAGACATCGAGGTATATGCTTTTTATTGTATGTTCACGACTTTGACTTCGAAGAGGTAGAAACTATAGTGTCAGTAAACGGATTCGAAGCAACTGTGTCTCACTGTCGACTCAACTACAATCAACACTCATCGAACGCCAGTTCAAAAGCGCTCGTACCCCTTCTCTTATAGAGATATATGTCGAAGAAGTCTTCGATTACATATCAACATGTCAGAGACGCATTCTTCAAGGTCTCTTTCAGCAACAACCCCTGGTAAGACAGTCCATCACCAGACTCCAGCCATAAAACCCGCACAGCTGGAGCTATAGATTTCTAGGTTAATAATAAATCAAGCAGATTGTTTGAAAAGAGCCAAAGTTTCACAAAGCATCGGTATTAGCTCAGAGAAGGAATGTCACGACTTATTATTGCGCGAAATCACAACCTTGCCGGAACGCGAGATATCAGCAGCAGAAAGAATATCTTCAACACCTCAGTTACCACTGCTCTCTCGTGAGTTGTTAACCCAAGTATTCGAATAGATGAAATATGACTGATGTGAATCAGGAAGGGATGTGACATCTGATAGTATAGCGAGGAATGTATGGATAGCAAGAACAATAAGGGCTGCCATGTCTGAAGCCTTTTCCCAGCCATGAAGTTGTCGCAAAAGAGAGCTGGTCATAACTACCAATACAACAAGACAGCGCTACGACGCAAAACACATGTTCATATGGAGTTCATCCTTGGGGAATATAGTCCCAACGCTGAGTTGTCTTATCTCACATGCACTCCAAATGGCAGAGCGTTGATCTCCTCAGCATGAAAAGTATGACCAAGACAAAAGAAATGATTCGATAGCAATGACAAGATCCATGTGATAGCTTCGGCCAATTTGTCTTGTCTGCCCCCACGTGGTTACCCACCATCCTCACCTCATTCCCGTCCCGTAGCAAGACGCGCCCAGACTTTTGGTGGCCCTTTGATCGAAGCTACCTAACGCCACAACAGCATTCATTTTCAGCTGAGATTGAGGTATCAGCCTGTCTCGTGGCTCACACACGGAGTATACTCGTTATTTCTTTACCAAAAGTACCTTTCCCAGGAATACTTTCAACATGTGCATTCCCCTTCACATGCTCATCTCCATCTGCAGTTACTGCTCAATACCACCCAACCCGCCTGTAAGCACTGTAGCATCCCCTGCAACTTCGGGAGCTTTGACCCCGGCAGCCGCCGCTTTCCCCCCCCGCCGTGGAAGACGCCACTGGGATTTGGAGGGCCACTATCGAGGATGTTTACCTCGTCTAGGTTTAGACTGCCGATAAAACCGTGGGTCTCCGTCGAGGATCCAATTGCAGAGCTACATCTCACAGGTTGAAAAGAAAAGAGAAAAAAATTAAATGAGGAAACCTGGTGGGTTGGGTTGGGACTGAGTTAAAAAGTGTCGCCGTCGAACCATATCTTTGATATTTTTTATAATTCTTTTCTTAGTTCCTTCCTTGAGACAAGAAAGATCGTCGCTGTTCAACGGTGTCTCCGTGCCGATCACCTAAATCGCCTCCAACTCAAAAGCTTTCAGTGGGCGCATCTCGACCTACTCAAATACCCCACGACGCCCTCCCTCGACCTCTTCGACTTCTCTTTTGAATCAACCTGCGCATGTTGAAACCTCCCAATTCGACCTTCTTTTACATATATACACCGGCACATTCTTACATGTGCCGCGTCAGTTCATAAGAACTTCAGCGAGCGACTTTGAGTCTTTGCGCTTGCTGCATTGGAGACGACAGAAAGACTTCATAACGAAGAACATATAATATATTTTACAACCAGTATTTTTTTGACAATAGTCTTACGAGGTATGTTTACTCGCCGAGCCCAACCGAGTGCGATAGTTGACAGAAATATCAGATCTACATCTTGACGATACCCGAACAAACCGCCATCATGTCATCCAACGAACCCATCGCCGTGGGTGATTCCAAGGGCCCTGCCACCGACACTGTCCAAGCCCATTCCACCACCACCAACGAAGATGCCGCCGTCAGCCAGGGTATCCACACCCTCGAGGTCAAGTCCGTCCACTGGTACAGCTACCTGACCACGATTGATTTCTGGATCGTCCTCGCTCTCGGCCAGGTCCTTGCTCTGTGCATCACGGCCACAAACACCTTCACCAGCTTCCTCGCCAATGCTGGCACCAACATCCCCGCCTTCCAGACCGTCTTCAACTACATCCTCATGTTCATCATGTACACGCCCTGGTTCCTGTACAAGGACGGTTTCAAAGGCTGGTGGCGCGTTGCAGTCAAGGACGGCTGGAAGTACTTCATCATGGCGTTTTTGGACGTAGAGGGAAACTACTTCACCGTTTTGGCTTACCGATACACCAACGTCTTGTCCGCGCAGCTCATCAACTTCTGGGCTATTGTCTGCGTTGTAGTCATTTCCTTCTTCCTCCTCAAGGTCCGCTACAGAATCTTCCAGATCATTGGTATCTTGGTTTGCTGTGGTGGTATGGGTATTCTGATTGGCAGTGACCACATTACCGGTACCAACGGCGGTAAAGGTCTCGACATGGTCAAGGGTGATTTGTTCGCTCTGCTCGGTGCTACACTCTACGGTACCACCAATGTCTTTGAGGAGTGGCTGGTTTCCAGAGCTCATCTGTACCACGTCCTTTCATTCCTGGGTCTGTTTGGTATGTGCATCAACGCCGTCCAGGCTGCCATCTTTGACCGAAACTCCTTCGATAACGCTACCTGGAACGGTAAAGTTATCGGCTGGATCGTCGGTTACACTCTGTGCCTGAACTTGTTTTACGCCCTCGTCCCTGTCATGCTGCGCATGGGCAGTGCGGCCTTCCTCAACATCTCATTATTGACCGCCAACTTCTGGGGTGTCATTATCGGTATCCGGGTCTTTGGTTACACCATCCACTTCCTTTACCCTATCGCCTTTGTCCTTATCATCATCGGTCAGCTCACCTACTTTGTCACCGGTAGCATGCTCAGTGACTCCAAGAAGCCATGGCTGGGTGATAACCAGGAGGATGGTGTTTTGGGTTTCGGCACTGCCAAGCTCAAGGCCCTCAATGCTGCGCGTAAGGCTCAGATTGAGGCCGAGTCTGGTAACAACGAGTCTTGATTATAGGACTTGTAGTATGTTATGAATACAGTTTCAGTGACAACCCGATCGGCATCTTGGATATCTGATCTGTTTGCATTTAGGCTGCTGGAAGTGACGAAGAAAGAGTTTATATGATTAATACATAATGTTTGCTCCTCATATGATTTCTACCAGTGATCATAGTGACAAGTGGTTTATACATGTCAATAATCCCACTGAAGGTTGCAGCGACCAGAAAGACACCTTGCGAAACTACTGAAGCTCTTTGTTGTATGTGAATATACTACTGCCAAGGCCTAGAGAACATGTACTTTATGCGACTCCATCATGTCATCTTCGATAGGACCTCCAAGTCTCCTGATGGCACCGTTCTTGCCCTCTCCTGTCATCGAGACTGACCGTGGAGATAGGAACATGAAATACGCACTCCCTTTCTTTCCACCTGGAGATTCTTCCATCATATGGGATACCTGTCGAAGCGCTTAAGCATCTGTATTGACGTTATGATACCGGACTTGCTTCATGCCTTGCGACCCTTGCCAAATGCCTTCTCGGCCATGCCCTTCGTCGATTTAGATCTCGAAGTCGGCAACGCTCACTTTCTCGAGACTGCCAAAGACCCTATTAACGACCTGTGATAAGTCAATAGGGTCAGGGCACTTGTGAGGGATGCGTGTAAGCCATACTGGATCAGCGTCCCACAGCTCAGGTACCCGGACGTGATTCGCACTAGTGATGACGCTCTGGATAGAGTGACCCGTAAACGGAGCACCTTTCAAAGTGAGAGGAGGACTGTTTCTCGCCATTCTATCCTGATGATCGACCAGTACACCTAATTTCAAGAATCGACATGTACTATTGCAGGATGTGCGCCCCCCTCTTAGCTCGTGAGCCAAGCCATCAATCTCTCCTAGAATCTCCGCAATTAACTCTTGTCTCTTTTCGTCCAGTTTCTCTAGGCCATGGTCAATATAAACGTCAAGAATGTATGCTTAGATAATGTATACTGACCGAGTAGTGGACCGACAGGGAGATCTTCAGTATCAACGAGTTCCAGTCCCGTGCTTTCCTTCAATATCATCTTTGCCATTATTGAAGATACTTGCGGCCAATTGAATACCCACGAGATAAACAACCACATGATAGGGGCATATCCATAGCGATCCGGGGCCTCATAGAGAGCCTGGAACCACAACTCTGCAGCGAGCTGCACCGCTTCAGCACAGTCATAATAGTTCACAATGGCGGCAACACTAGCAAAGAATTCGAGATCGATCTCGCGAGGTACATCCTTCTGACGGCCGTGAATGATGTTCAAGACTACAGAGAGCGCATGCGCGTCCCAGCCAGTTGTTGTTATCTCTCGAACAGATGAGTCGGAAGCGGTTAGGATAGTTGAAGTGTTCAAAGTTCCTGTAGTATCTGGAAGCGTAGGATCAGACTTGGCCTCGCGAGGAGATGACTCCTTCCATGGGCCTTCGATCATCTTTTTGAAAACGGGTGAAACGAGCGTCAAATGACGAGACGACACCCGGAATCGAACCTCAAGAGGATCACTGTCTGTGGAAATATGAGATTCTGAACTGCTATGTCGTGATGGGACTCTTACCTGACACTTTGAGAGGGTCCAGTCTAGAAACCACTTGACGATATTCATAGTCGTCAAAAACTTCTTTATGGTAACAGACAGTGTATCGGATGTCAACAGAGGGAACCACCTCCTGGGTAGAGTGCTGATGGAGAACAAGCTCCAAGTCACCATCTGGGACTATATCGTGTTGGATGACTTCCATGAAGTCGTGGTTCATGACCTTCATGATGAGGGGACCCCGAACTCGCGGTAGATGAGGAATGAGAAAGAAAAAATTGAAAGAAGAAGTAGAAGAAGTAGAAGAAGGGAGAAAGAGGGGAAGAAGTTCTGCATAGGAAGTTTAGAGATCAATGTGAGAAGGTGAAGAGCTGCAAGCATCTGGCAGTGTCATCAGATGCTGGCAGTGATCAAGCACCGGCAGCTCTTGATCACAGCCATAGCAGATAAAAGTGCATAGCCCCCAACAGCGCTTCCAGCTGCCACCAGGCGAAGAAAGACAAAGACAAGAAAATCACCACGTTTGTCTTGTTCATCCATTCCACTCACGTGGATGAGAGATGATGTGATAAAGTCGGCATACTGAGTAGCGAAGTACTGATGATATGCTGCAACTGTACAAGAATAAATCCTAACAAGTTTACACATTTTCGTTCGATGTAGCGATGGTAGACCTAAGAATCTACATCTTGATACTTGAAAGTTGAATATGATATTCTCGATCGCCTCAGTGGTGTAACTCTTGCACAGGGCTCTGCATCTGAAGAAAGATCCCCCTATGCTACAAGATCCCTGAGTCAAATTGGAAGATCGAGACTTGAAGTATTTCAGACCTATCCAGCCTCGGATCTCCTCCTTGACCCTCTGTATCACCGGCAGCATTCGATCAAGGACAGTGCAATTATCGCGAGCGTCGCAACAAGAGGCTACAAGCTGAGGAAAGTCTTCAATAACTTTGATGGCTTATACCATAGAGTAACACTTCAATAGTCATATTCAAGCAGTGGAAAGACGGTCCGAGAAACAAAATATGAGATTTTATTATAATCATTAAGCATAAGAGTACTAAAATACTCAAAAACGAGCCAAAGCATCTTCATGATCCCGTTACCTTGATAGTAGACGCAACACTCGGCACACCATTTTTGTCCATCACAAACAACATCCAATACCCAGGCAGAGCAACACCAGGGTCACTCGGCACCTTGAAAGAATAAGTATTCTTCCCAGCATTCTTCAAGTCCAATGGAATTCGACGCTGATCACTGTTGACAGTATGCGTCGCTGTTCCGTACCGAACGAGAGAAGCTTGTGCGATAGCCCCATTTGTCTGGACAGTGAGAGTCCCGCCGACTTTGATCGTGGAGACTGACACTGAAGATATCTTGGGTCTCTTGGCTAACTTGCCCTTGGAGTCAAACAGATAAGGGGGCGAGTAAAGCTGAGCATCAAAGTGGTTGGTATCGCAGCCACCGCAGAGACCACCACCGCCATTAAAGACTCGTCCGTCGGGGAGAAGAAGGGCAATGCTGTGATACACCCTAACTATATTATTGGGCTTCATAAGAACAAAACGATCTTCCTCGGGGAGATACATCTCAGGCTGCAGCTGGGGTGTGTTATCGTCGAAGGGTACAGCATACTCCTGACCTCCGGTGATAAAGACATTGCCATTGGGAAGAACAACTGAGCTGTGGAAGACGCGAGGGAAGAACAGACCTTCACTGGCATAGGATGTAGTGACATTTACACCAGGAGCTCCGAGAGTGATGATGTGAGCATCAGTCGTAGCATCCGAGTCCTGATAATTCGGAGTTCCACCATGAGTAAGGATCTTGCCGTTGACGGCGTCAAACATGACCGCGTTACCACACATGGCATCAGAGGCAACACCGCGGTCCGAACTCCGTTGTCCAGCAGCCTTGACATTACCATCTTTCTGGGATGTGTAATACCAATTCATGGCTGTGCTAGGACCAGCCTGGAAGACAGTGCCGCTCTTCCAACCAAACAGCCAAGCATGGTTATCAGAGCGGAACAAACCCTGCGCATCGTTGGTGAGCATCTTTTGCACATCTGCTTTGTTCAGCATTGTCCAGGTCTTCTTTTTCGGGTCGTACACCTCGCCGTTCTTGAACGACTCGCCACCGCTCCACGAGCCTCCGATGGTGAACACTTTGCCGGTGGATGTGGTGGCAGAGGATTGATAACCCCGAGCTATGTTCATGTTTGGACCGGGAACCCATGTCTGACTGACTGGGTCAAAGAGACTTGTGCGCTCAGCATTGTTACCGCCCGTGACGACAAGTTGACCGTTTCCATCAAGAGAAATGCCCGGGCAGAACATGTCATGGTCTGTCTCGGTAACGTCTCGCTCAGATACTAGATCAGTTGCTGGATCCCAGGTCGAGGTGAGAGTGAGACCACCGGGACCTCCGCTCATGGTATCTCGAGCCCAAGAGGACCAGACGATGACCTTTCCTGTGGTAGGGTCTACGGTGCCAGCAACGGGGATGATAGGGAAGTTGATAGTAGGACCCCATGCTCCCATGGATGGCTGGGGAGGGATATAGTCATTTGCCTGAAAGACATTGAGCTCAGCGATACTCGTCCAGGGGTTACCGTTTACTTCAGTGATGGCAACAAGACGCACGTATCGTGCTGGAGTTGTGTCAAAGTTGGCATACTTGGTGGTTCTGTCATCGTACCAATTTCCATATGCAACAGGAGAGCCCCAAGTCTTGTTATCCTTACTCAGAAAAACCTGATGCTGAGCAATATATCCATTCGGCGAATCATCCTGTCTCGGAAGCATAGAAATACCATTGACATTATAGACCTTTCTGAGATCAACAGTAATAGTATGCGGCGGCGGAGGCTCACTGCTCTCCCACTGCGTGTGCCAAAACGTATCACCATTCCCATCAATCGCATTCTTGCACTCATCCCCCTCGTGCACGCTATCACACGTCACTATCCACTTCGCTCGATCGATGGCGACGCTGTTTAGAGGCGCTGCTGCTCGAAGACTCAGCGCATGTTCTCTTTTGCGAAGGGGGGAATTGCCGGGACGCACCTTTGTGTTTGCATCTCTGAGCTGAGGCTTGGGCTTGACTTTGAAGCCTGGCTTGCTGTTACTTTCCTGAGGGGGCACAGCTTGGATGTAGCCCGGGTTGAGCTTGGGGGCAGGAAATTTGTCACCGTATCCGAGGCTCGTCTTGCCGCCGCCCTTGGAGCTGTCTGCGTCAAAGGTTTTGCCGGATTGATGGACGGTAGATGCTCTCCTTACGCGTCTGGGACTACCCTTGGGCTTCTTGGAATCATCCTTGGATGATTTGGAAGATGTAGACTTGGAATCATCTGAGCTATCGTGCTCGGTGTCATCCTTTGAACCTTTACCTTTGCCTTTTCCCTTGGAAGTTGGAGTTGCAGTAGATGTTTGTGTTGTTCGAGTCTTGGTCGAGTCCTCAACTTTGGTACGTGACTTTGTAGCATCATCACTACCATCGTGCTTTCCATTGCCGCCTTTTCCTTTACCACTACCAGTGGATGAAGCACTCTTGGTAGATGTTTTGGTGGGATTTGCTGAACGTGTCTTGGTAGAGTCATCAGTCTTGGTGCGAGACTTTGAATCGTCATCATCCCCAGAGTCGTCTTTTCCATTTCCCTTGCCTTTACCGCTGCCCTTGCCGCTTCCCTTGGATGAATCATCCGAGGTAGGACTTGGGATCGAGCCGGAAGTGGAGGTTTTTGTAGAATCGTCAATTCTGGTCCGGGACTTGGAGCCGTCGTCATCTCCAGAATGTTTACCGGAGTCGTCTTTTCCCTTTCCTTTCCCTTTTCCACCTCTAGACGAATCATCGCCCAGAGAAGTACTGGTAGTCGTACTGCTAGAGCTTGTCGCACTGCCCGATGGCGTTGTTGACAAGGTTGATGTTTTGGTAGAGTCCTCAGTCTTTGAACGAGATTTTGAGGTATCATCACCCGAGTGCTTTCCCGAGTCGTTTCCCTTGTTCTTGTCCTTGCCCTTTTGCTTGTGTCCTCCTGACTCGGAATTGTCATCGCCTCCGTGTTTGGCTGTTTTGACGGTACCATCCTCAGACTTTGACTTTGACTTGGGCTTCTCAACGGGTGCCTCGCCAGTACGAACGTATGTAGGGGCCATGAAAGGCTCCTCATAGTACTCTGCAGCCTGGTTCCCCACAGGGACATCATATGAGTCATCGCCAGAATCATCCGAGTCATCAGAGCCATACGACTCCTCACTTTTGTATCCTCTTCGTCTCAAGTTGGGTTCCGTGATTCTGGACTTGAGTTTGAAGACAGGAAGAATAGCCTCCTTCTGAGTGAAAGAATCATCTGATCGTGAAAGTGAAAAATGTGTTTCTGGAGAACTACCGCATGGAACAACGCCAGCATCGGCGCCTTCCAAGAGACCCAGACATAGGGTCAAGGTGTATACAGGCTTCATATTGACAAGGATATTACACCTGAAAGCGATAGAAAGTAGAGAAATGGAAGAGAGAAGAGTGCTTGGGTATGATTCTCCTCGTCAAAACGAAGCAAAATGATAACCTGGGCGACTTTCTTGAACATTTTATAGAGATGAGCCTCGCCCTGTGCCTCAAAGGTTATTCCCATATCAATGCTAGAGCTATACTTGATGCAGGAACCAAAGGGACCTTGCATGGTCTTGGAGCTAAAACTTCATGGTTTGTCTGTTCTCCCGTTACCCAAGATGTTGGTTCCAGGAATGGGAGGAATGTAGCAGTCCCCATATCACGGCCTGGACCGCCTGTCTCATTCCATTCTAGCACCCTTAGCCACTATCGGGCTTAACTTAAAGCTTAAGCATATAATTCGCCATCTTTGCTGGCAATTCGGCCTAACCTGGTCTTGGAGCCACGAGCTTGAGGGTAGAATGGTGGGATTTTGTCGTTTCCAACTATTTGGTGACCCCAAACTCGGTCTCTGTGACCAGCCGCTTGGGCGAACATAAATCGAGTCTAACTAATTGCGCTCAATCACTTACAAGTCAAGACTTTGAATCTCCTGGAATGAAACGGGGTTTCGCCATTGTCCGGATCCCAGCGTGTAAACCGACAATGAACGATCGACAAAAGACGTTTGCCTCGTTTTTCATGTCCTGCCAAGATATGAGGCCTTGAGATCAGCAATTTTCGAGCAATCACCTTGAGGATCGGCGCTTAACGGTGATCCCGAGGTTCTGGGTTTCGAGTCAAGGTTTTCTTTACAGGAACGTTCAGGTAGCGATGGAAAACTTGTAAGCCGTCTACCAAGTACGCACAACAGTCACTTCCAATGTTCCCTCCTGATCACATTCGTAACAATTTTTAAGCTAATCATGGAAGAAGCTATTGAGTGATACATAACACAGTTTTCTGCAGCCAACATCCCGGTCCAACATATAGATCCTGTCACCGGGAAAGTTATTAGGATCATGGCATTATCAGGCTACATTGATCGTTATGTACCTTAGATGTAGCCTCGTTTAAGGAAGCCTCTCAATGGGTATTACAGTCAAGCCAGGGTATTAAACATAGCTCACTCCATCGCTGGTGCTACACAATAAGCCCGGCATAACTGAACAACAAACAAAGCTTTGAAGGCTAAGTGATTGTATTAGAATGACAGCTGCCTTACTCGATCGGGCAAACTAGATATCCAGCTCATCCTAAACCGGAAGAGCATGTGAGACGGCGTCAAGGTCTAGAAGCTTAAATAGTCAAATCAGAGAGTATTGAACGACATGAGAGTCATGCCCAAAGACATCATGCTGTATGAATCGCTGAAGCTATATATACTTGGTACGCATGGCTCGAACAACTGCTGGCCACACAGCATGACAGGAAAAGGAATTAGATGTAGACGCTTTTGTGTTTACCCGAAAGAATATAAACACTTTGTCCAGTTGACAGGTATCCATCCACATGGTATAATTACACAGTAGACTATCGCGATTTCCTAAGCGTTACTGAAGTCTCGACCACTTGTAAATACAGTAGAGTTTGAAATACTCCCTCAAGACATCCCATATCCCATTCCAGTACAGCACCTAGGTGCAAAACTGCGGGAATACAAGCTCCGCTCGCTTTACATCATGCTCTAACCAACGATACGATGGTACATCTATCTCAGTTTTCGAAAACGTATAAGGACCTTTGTGTGTACCCTCGGGATGGCTTTGTACGTTGGCAAAACGGAAACCACCTGGCTTTCTGGATGTCAAGTCTGCGACTACGCGGCCATAGTCCGACAAATCCGCAACGACGGACGTGTCAGATTTGCGTCCACTCCGGACAACGAGACGTCGGTGGGAGGATTCCTTCGACAGTGGGAATTTGAATGTATTGCAGTACGCCTTTGGGCAATGAAGTACCATTGTTAATACCCATAGCTCATGGACTTGGAGCTTGACGATGCCGATACTAACCACACCGAGAACATCATCGTCACATGCCACTTCGCTGATCAGAGGTACATATGTATCCCCGAACCAGGCACGGTCTCGGCAGATACTGTCAAGATATGTGAGCAGACAGCAAATGACTGCGAAGAGGTGGCTCCTTACTGAACATTGGAGTACTCGGAGTAGAGCCAGCCCGGGAAAACGTGCGGCGTGGGAAGCTGCAGGCTAGAAAAAAGCGGTAGCTTTTTTGTAGGTGGATCAGGGAATTTCACGCCGCAGTAGAATATGGGGGGAAACGTAGTCCATCGAAGAACTGTGAAAGGCCCAAGAGGCGGCTGACTCGTGTGTATCTGGACCTGCACATGATCGCATTTCGGATGTCGTTCTTCTGTCAGATAAGCAACCGGGGCTGCACAGACGTCTGTAATACTCCCGATACGTCGATCCGGGCCAGCAGTCTCATTCATGGAGACTATATAATTGAAACTGTCCGTCTGCCCACAGATACTGTATGGGATCGACGGGCAGTAAGCAACGTGGTGCAATACCAGATAGCTCTGAGGTTCGATATCAAGTTCATATTCACCCACAGGTTGAGTATTGTCGGGCGTGTGTTCAACAGGAATTGCAGCAGTGCCACAGCCGATGACAGGATACTGAATACCGTCGAGAGATGTTATGGCATAATTGCATTCATGATAGTCTATGAACCAAATGCCACTGTTGGATATGCTGTACGGCAAATGTCAGTAATGACAGTAAGACATGCTGAGGCAGGGCATAGCCGTACTGAACATTGGACCCTGGCGAGTAAATCCATGCATCAACAGTGTGGTATGTATTGTCCGATCTCTTGTCATTTCCGGGTACCAATCGCTGTGCTATGCCTGCATCTGTTGTAAAGAGAGCCCATCTGCCGTCGGGCCAATCGAATGTTGATTCTGGCTGATAAAACATTGTGTGTTATGAGTAGGAATTGGCCACTAGAGGTGTCGTTGACAAAGATACTGGTTGATGATGATAAAGCGTTGGGAAGGAAAAGAATCAATGTTAAGCAAAAGCGGATCAGGGGGTGATGCTATGATCGAAATGGAAAGTGCGAGAGACCACAACACACAGGAAAGCCATAACGGACTGCCCCATGCAAAGGCAGGAGATACCATCACGAGTTTCAGCCCATTTTGCAAGTCTTTCAAAGATTGCATCATTCTTGCATGTCAATTCAACGCCGCTTATATCCCATGCTTACTCCATATGAGTTCAAATAAGTACACCCATCAATCCAACTCCACGCGCCAAAGGGGTATCAGCGTGCCATGCCAAAGCCACTCCAGTACCGTACATAAGATCACATCACGTATATACATCTCCCTTCAAGTAACGCTCGCTGTTGAAAATTATCATCCATCATGCTTTGCTGTAGATATGCGTCCTTATTTACTCGAGGGTTCGCCCCCCTTTAGTAATCCGACCTGCCGATCGTGTTCACTTCGTAGCTGCTTCTCACCTGTTGGCACAAGCGTTTTTTCCTCCAAGCCTGCGTCAAATGCTGGATCGCCGGCGCGGAACTTTTCGCGGATGCCTTCTACGCCTCGTGGAGCGTTATAACATGGTGATTCTGAGGCTTTGATGGCGTCGTCTGGCCAAAGAATTCGATGAGCTTCCTCGACCGTAAGAGGAGGTTCATCGACGGTGGTTGTAGGTGGTGACGTGGTTAGCACCGGTGGTGAGTTAAACACGGCCTGCCGGGGTGTCGTCGGAGACCCGATGCCAGTGGATCTCGACGTGGGTGTGCCGGTACGGCCTCGTGGTGTCCGTGCGGGGCTCTCCGTGATCAGCGCAGGGTCCGATGATCCCTGATAGTCCAGTCGCCCAGTGTTCGTGCTCGTAGTACCTGTTGATCGCGGGAGGGACTGCCCTACCGAAGTTGAGTAGAGGCTTTCGTCGTCATCATCGTCTGAGTCCGTGTAGTCACCCTCCGTGTCAACGACGCTGTGAAGTGTGATACCATCTGCAGTATCGGCCGGTGTGCGCTTCAGCACCTCCGACTCATCCTTGAGAACCTTCTCTTCATTGGTATTGATGGTGATTGGAATGTGATGTCGCACGCTCCGTCTGCGGTCCCTGCGAAGAATATTTCTCATCAAATAAAGCTCGTGCTTCTTGTACGTCTCGTAGTAAGCTCGATTGACCATGGCCGCCGAATGAAGATCGTCCAATTCGTCTAGCTGACACATGATACGAAGACGTATGATCTCGGGAAATTCGGTCGCAACGCTGTAGTTTGGATCGGGTGCTGCCATGCGATTTAGACCTTCGTTGAACTGTGCTTGGGGTTCCCACTCTCTATGCTTCGAAAGCCCCCAACCGTGACTCTTGCCACTGATATCAAAAAGGGTCAGTCCAAGCACACTATTATATATATCACTGATAGCAGAGCGGAACACTGGGCCAGGATCACAGACGCCTCGATGTACTGGGGTCGGGGGTGCTGGAATTCTCCTCAGAGCATCCACAATCTGCGCCAAGCTCCTCGCTTGTGGCTTCGCCTTGAGCAGATGTGATAAAACATCGGAAGTCATGATATGAGGCAAGACATTCATCTCGTTGTAGAGTAGCATCAGCCATCCAAGATTTGTAGCATCGCACCAGTGGCTGCCCTTGGGGCATCTCGGTGTACTTGTAAGCATAGTCGGAGTGAGGGTATCTGATGAGAAGCCAGCCCTCGAATCCAGCGGCATATCTTTAGATTCTTCGAGCGTGTTGTGAGTCGGTTCTCTCAAGTATTCCCGAATCGCACTGACACAGCACTCGGTGATCTGTGCCATCTTTGCGCAGCGAACCGCCCAAATCTTATCCTTGATCTTTTGTGGCCAAGACTTAGCTTGCAGTTCCTGTTCGTCAACCAAGTTCAATATCGTGGTCTTGGACATGCGCGAGAAGAGCCGGCGAAGTCCGAAAGCGTAGCTGATAACCAGAAGCCCATCCGGCATGTCGTCGGCTCCTTTGTGCATCCATTGTGGCAGCCATCTATGCTCGACAACGAGCTCCAAAGGCGAAGTGCTTTTGTATTTCATGCAGCATTCGGCAATAGCAACAAACTGCTCGAAGCTGATCTCCCGTGGAACCATCTCATTGTGCATATGTGCTGCATGCATCAGAATTTCCAATGAATCCAGATGGTTTAACTCAACCTGTGGCATGCGGTATAGTTTGGCTTCAGAACCATCCTTGCAGTAATATTTTGTTGGACGAGGCGGCAGTTGCGCCGAAATATCCTCGTCGTCGTAAAGATGAAGACTATTAGAGTGCCCCGAAAACATACGAGCAAAAATGGGCGACGTCTCAGATAGCATACAGGACGAGACCCGAAAGCGGAGCGCTGGATCATTGAAACTACATCCAGGAGCATTATTGGCGAACTCTAGTATAGCATCTCCTCGCGGCGTGATGGCAAACTCTTTGATAGTACGATCAGGGGAAATACCAGATTCGCCCGTCTGTAAAAGTTGACGTATCTCATTCAACTCTTGCTTGATTCTCTCGTAATCATAAAATCGCATTTCGTATTTTGGAAACTAAGCATTCGTCAGTCCAGTCTCCTTGTACCAGTGTGGGAAAGGCGCAACACACAAATTGGGGGTCCGCAGACATGACCCGAGTCACACTGGCGTTGCGCATTCGCTGGACGGCCTCCTTGCGAAACCGCTTATTTGTAAACATGGCCTCCACTTGTTCCGGGGTTGCATCGCGCTCATTGTTCTTGTAAGTTTCGATCAGACAAGTTCGGCAGGCATCGGCCAAGGACTCGAGGTAGTTCTTCCAATCGCGCACCGAGAAAAACCAAGCGTCAGTTTGGAGGATGCTTTTTGACACACTGCCAGAGACAACTTCAGCAAGACTTCTCCCGCTGAAAGAGCTCCTGGTGTCGTATATCTGGCCGGGACTCTGCGGTGACTCATTGTTCGAGTCACGGCGGATGAGATCACGAGGGTTGCGACCGAGCTCTTCCGTCAGAATATACCGACATAGCATAGCGCATTTCTCCTTGTTCTTTTTGAACTCGTTGTAAGCTGAGTCAACGTGGTTGGGTGTGGTGGGAAAATTCCGTGGCATTCGCTGAAGGGTAGCCTGTAGCTGTCGGATATGGCTTTCTTGACTGTCGACTGGAGTCGCAGAATGGCCGTCGGGAGACTTGAGATGAAGGTCGAGGTCAGATGCGCTGGTTTCGGGAGGATTTTGGCTAGTTATCTTAATCTTTATCGCTACGTCAGTACCCATCCTAGAATCATGAACTTGGACCAACATACCCTTCTACTCGGAATCCTATTGATCAGTGACTTCCATTGTCGCCCGCCTCCGGGTGGAGGGCCATCGCTAGACGCTCTAGAGACCATTGCGACCCTCATGGAGAGGTTAGATTGTTTGTCGCTATGCGAGCCGGAGCTCCGGATAGATCGCATCAGGCCGCGATGAAGAGCGCAACATCAATGCCGGCGCCTGACCACAGCATTGTTAGTCACAGCGTGGCAAATAGGCGCCTCGCTAAAGAGTGCCAATTTCAGGTGGTGGATGTGTTCGGAGTGCGGTGTGAGCCGGTTTGTTTTTAGTCGGTTGATTCGAGGTCGCGAACCGCCTTGTCCGTACTCCGTACGGCGGGGGGGTGTCAGATCGTGGGTGCAACGTTCGACGGATGTTTCCAGAAGGTCGGGACTGGGAATTCGTCACGCAAGCGGATGGATATTGGCGAAGTGGATAGCGCGAGAGCCGTACCGAGGTTAAGCGACGAAATCTAAACAGAGGAAATGGCCGGGTCGCAAAAGTCGGCCGGTCAGATCGTCTCGGTTACTGAATGTTGTTGTCGTCTTGAGATCGAAAGCGGGCACGAGGCGAAGTGACAGAAAGCGGAGGACGCTTGGTCTTTAAGGTCCATGGGCTGGGGCTCGACTTTGGGGTTTCCTGGAAAAGCTGGGGTTTTGAAAACTGGGGCAACCGGACCTGGCGTCTAGACCTTTGTTAGCGGACGCCCTTGTAAATTTAGTCGACAATCACCGACAAGGGATGGGCATGTCGGGCATGTCGGGCTGTATAAGCATACGAGATAGGCCAAAGTATGAGACGCGTGGTCTTTGAGTCCTGGGCTTGGGTACGATAGTGAGACATGACTGGGGATCAGTATACGGATATACCCTTCCTGTTCGGATGTTTCGGGCATAGAACCTCACGGATCTACGAACTCTGTTAAATGAAGAGAACTCCTGATACGAATAAAAAGAAAGAATGGCCTATCAAAGCGCAAGACGAGGCTGTTGATTTCAGTGGAGGGACAATCCCAGGAGCATGGATGCTGTTGCAGTTTGACGCAAAGAGGTCAGAGAATTGCGGGGTAGGAGACTCATCAGAGACATCGGACCCAGGTTTACGGGAATAACACGACACCTCTTTACGACAGCGAGATACTACATTATTACCATTTCAACCATCCTGTCATTCTCGTGACCTCCCCGGCCGGTAGACACATAATTTGAGACCTATATTTGCCTTCTATCGACTTCTAGGCAGCGTCTGTACCCTTAGACACATCGGCAGGGGTTGATCGTTGTAGCACGAGATTTCATTGGAGCAAGTCATATATCCTGTGTTCCATCCAACCTGCACCTTCGACTTGGTCTTACTGATGCAGAATTCCAGGCTCCCGCATCACAAAAAGCTAGGTTTTATGATTTAGCTCTTGGCAGTGAGTAAACTGGGCCAAGTCATCCCTCTGAGAAGATGATTTGAACATCAATGCAAACCTCTTGATGAATGAGTACCAGAAACTGTTCGCCAACATGAGGGTAACTCTCATCAATACCCATCAACTGTTGAACCTTTGCAGATTTATTTGACCATATCTTGATAAGAAGGGGTGTTAATTAGTTGGTAATATAGATGTCCCTCATTACAACCCGCTTACATCCACCTCCATCACCTCTACTCAGGCATTCTGCTCTCCAACCACAAAAACAACTCTATCTCTCCCCTTATCACCCCACCCCTTCTCAACATCCTCAAGTCGATACTTTTTCAACCCTTCATCACTCTGTCCGACAAGCACCTTCAACATTCCCACAGTCTCAGCCCCGAGCTCCGCAGGGTTCCACGACCCAGGCCCAGAACCCCGCAGGTTCACATCACGCTTCCTCAGAACCATGGCCGAGATATCAGCTCCATCGCCAGCCATCGAGCCAATGTTGATCCATGTGATGGCGTTCTTCGCAGACGCCGTGCTGGGGCTGGAGAGAAATGCATTGGGCCAGGGACCGTAGAGGAAGTCAAGAACAATGTCTGCGTCCGCGGCCGAGGAGAAGTCCGTGTCGGCGGGGGTTTCTTGCAGAATGACGCCGGCATCGAGATCGAGCTTGGACAGAGCTTCTTTATTGCGAGCTGCGCCGACGACGGATGATGCACCCAAGTGACGCGCGACTTTGATAGCGATCTTTCCACTCGCGGTCGTGACACCGTTGATAAACACCTTGAACGGCTTCCCCTCCTTACTCGTCCAGTCCACACGCTTGCGCAGGGCCATCCAGCTCGCCATGACAGGATTGATCATAGCCGCTGCAACGACGGGGTCTACACCCTCGGGCAGCTCGACGATATTGTGAGACGGCGCATTGATGATTTCAGCATAACTGCCCTGGGTTGTGCCGAGCAGGGAAAAATAAACTTTCTTGCCCGTTGAGACATTGATGCCCACGCCGTCTACACCGGGGATGTGGGGAAGCTCAGTAGCCGTGTAATGTTTGCCAGCTGCGCGAGCGCGGACAAGTTGGTGAAGGCCCGTGGCGAGGACCTTGATTTGAGTCTCTGTATCGTGGACTGGAGCAGGAGGAGGAGCAATGTTTATAGCGTTGGGAGTCTTGCCCCATTCCGTTACTTCAGCGGAGAGCATACTCATTGTGACGGTAGATATGTAAAAGACTATAAAAATCGAGGTTGAGAGTGAGGTACATACTAAGTTCACGGGGCATCACGCCTTGTCTTTATAGCCATCACCTTGCATCTCCTCATTCACTCGCAAGGCACGGCGGGGAGCCATGCGTCAGCGCTACCTCAGCCGCTGAAATGCACAACAACCCTTTAGTAATTGAGCCCCTCCATTCATAAGCTTCGGAGACGACCCGCGCGCGATGCAGGACTACTCACTGCTGCAGGGTCCTATCAATACATCGTGTAATCATACTTTTTGACCTCAACATCACGGAACTTCGGCATCATTTCCACTACTTCATCGGATATCCGGAATTAAATGGCAATAGTGATACTTTCAGCCATCTAGTGTTGCGTAACTCGGTGAGTCACAAAGCATATTGACGTATATGGAAACATCATGATCTACAACTTGGCCAAAACTAATATGCATTAAAACTTTCATTTATCTCTTTTCTGTGCTTCGTTACATCTGTCCATGCTGTTTTCCGACATCCATCTAGAAAAACCGCTTGACTTTTCTTTGCCCATGCAGCCTGTAGCATATAAACCGCTATCCCTCCGCTCTCCTAAGATGGTGTTGTCTTAATGCAATTGCAGCTGTGTATATAAAACGCCTGCCCAACCGGTCATGTGTAGAAAGACACCAACGCCTCTTCATTTTCATCTTTTGCTTGCAAACAATCAACAAACCAGCCAACCGACTATCCATATTTCCTTGCTCTCGTCTAGCCAGCCGATCCAGGCTTGCTGACGTCCTTGCATGCCACTCACCCCGACGTTATCAATCTGTAAGTGCACTTCGCTGACCATGCGGTGTAAATGCTATAAGCCACCCTCCAGACATTCCTCGTACAATTGCTACACATGACGGCATCACTTATCTGGATATAATCCATAATAGTGTCCAAAGCGCCTTCTTAAACAGTCTTTCCTTCCGTTGGAATCGTTGATCACGGTGCCAACGTTGCAGCTCGTCCTATCCAAAATAGCAGTTTGCCGTTTGTAGATCAAGGAACTGGTGCATGGGTGGGTTTAACCTTGAGTGAATGTCTTTGAAACACTGTTCCAAGGTACCCGTCGACATGTCTCGTCGCTTTTCAGATCGAGACTACCGCTCAACCACCCTTTCGTTCAGATTCGTGCTTGGGGAGCTGCTCGCTATTTCCTTGCCCATTGTTGTTATTGGCGCCCTTCTTCTTGCCTTTGGTTGCCTTTTGCCAGCCACCGTCGCTTTCGCTTCTAGCTCCGCGAACATGGCCATTTTCTCGGGCTCCACTGGCCTTCTGAGAACCCGACTTCTGGTTCTTCTGAGACTTTGTGCCCTCCTGATGATCATGGCTTCGATCTTCACCCTTTTGGCCTGTCTTAGGCCCTTCTCCTCGTCCTGATTTAGGACTGTTCTGCTTATCCGACCTCCAGGGTCCCTCTTTTCGAAGAACCGTAGGGGAAGGCGTACGAGTCTCGTACACTGGTGAGAGATGAGCGAAATCTTGGCCAACAGGACGGTCAATGCGGTTTTCAGCTATGGCAAGGTCAAGAGGAGCAATGATGCCCTGATTCTGACGTGACATCAGCCGCTGCCTAGTCGAGGGAGACAGTCGGGAGTTTCCAGTCATTGTTGGGTCCTGTACAATTTGAGGTGTGCCCATATAATACGCACTCATCATTGCAATTCTTTCGCGAAATGAGGGATCGTCTGTGGCTGAGGGAGCTGCAGCCATAAGTGGCACACCGTTCGCTGCCGTCGTGGATCCATTAGCCACAGCAGGAACCGGGGCAAAAGCACCTTGTTGGTTCATGATTCCTTCGGCTGTTACTTGCGACATGACTGGTCCATCAACAGGATAGCTGGGCATACCATTCCCAGCATGGATCTGCAGTGGATTATCAACAACAGCTGACTCGTCTGATGTGGGGTTCATTGTACTAGGAGGTGGATGGCGTGGACTTGGAGTTACACTCGTCTTCAAGTTTGATCCATTTACAACCAAGGGTCGAGAAAGGTTCTTGTTCTGGTTTCCAGAGAAGGGGCCTTGGGCCAGGGGGGCCGACGATGCCGTGGTGGCGAGATTCCGTGCATTCCCTAAAGGTGAAGGTGATCGTGAGGTTCTCTTCATTCGGCGGTCCAGGATTGTTTGCGGCAATTGATCTGTGGAAAGTCGTCGTCGTCCCGGGCTCGAACTTTGACTAGAAAGATCTCCAAATGCAACACCGTTAGATACCACCTGGGGATGTTGAGGTGGCTTGCTGGGACTAGGGCTCTCTGACAAGTACATGGAGTACTTGCCCTCCTCCGACTGAGGAGAATCCGTAGCCTTGGGCGTCTCGTCGAAGTCTGTATCGTCAGACATGAAGCTTGGGATCGGATTGCCGTTTACACCTCGAGAGTGGCTGGTACCGCTGAAAGACTGGGCGCCAATGAAACCAGGAGTGGCTTGCGATGCAGAAGGGGATCGAGACGCGGGTTGCGAATGCGAACGGAGGGAACTATTGGTACCTGTGTCGTTATTCAAACCATTCCGTTGAAGAGGACGGCGGAAGTCCTGAGTTGCGCCTGTGGTACTAGCGGGAGACGAAGGATACGTTCCATAACTTGCACCCGCTTGAGGGAAGAAAGGCGTTCCTAAAGTCATCCCATATAAAGCATATAGGTCTGGTCGCAAAGGGGCGCTGAGCGGCGGGTTGTCAAACGAGTTTGTCCTAGAACGATTCGATGTCTGTTGGGGGTGCTGCTGGCCTGATCCCGAATTTGTCGGCATCCTTTGCTGTTGTTGCTGTTGGCCCATTGCCTGGGCCTGGGCCTGAGCCTGGGCTTGGGCCTGATGCTGCATAAATGCTGGCGACTGACTGGCATACAAAAGTCTCATATTCTCTTGGTGCAATGCCATTTGAGTCATGAGATCTTGTTGTGCGTACTGGAACTGGAACTGTTGGTTTTGGTACCACTGCAGATCCTGCGCCATGTTAACCGGCTGCATAAACATATTATTGTTATTGTTGTTGGCTTCGAACTGTGAAACTCCCGCAGATGCGCGTCGATTCGAGTTGCCGCCCCGGTAATTGTTGTTATGTCTTCCGCCGCCGCCGCGATGATTACCGCGACCTCCTCGGCCAGAATGTGTTTGCGATGAGCTACGCAACAGCACAGGCCGAGGTTGTGGTGCTGGCCGTGACCACACTCTTTCCTCCTCTTTAGGAAACACGTACTGCTCGCAAGCCTCTTCAAACTTGGCTACCGAAATCAGGTCAAACGCCCGGCGCAGCTCCATATGTAATCCCCGGAAAGAGTATTCGTCGGCCGTATTTCCCAAATTACGAGAGGTGTTGAATGGTTCTTCGACACAGAGCTGATTGTTAATCGCGTAATGCCACTTCTTATCGTGCTTTGTGACCAGCTTGCCTTGTCGTACTGAGAGCACGTGCTTGTCGTAGTCAAACTCGTGCGCGTAGAAGCGAAAGAACTGAAACAAAAGCTCCGCAGTAGATGCCTTGTTCTTATTTCCATAACCAGCCAGCTTCTCGATATCGTCCGCGAAATCGGGGGTAGTACCGTCGGGTTTGGTCAATTTATGCGGTGACTGGTGTAATGAGGGAAGAACGGGCGGGCTGCGCAGCTGCAAGAACGCGATAATCAAGCAAATCCATGTGTATGAACTCAATGTACCACCAAATGCTACAAAACGGTTAAATAAGGTTAAGAAAGAGGGGAAAGTAACGTACCCGCATCATTGACTATTCTCTTCCGTGTCCAATATTTTATTATCATGGCAAGCTCGCGAACTCGTGGGTCGATATCGATATATGTTCGAACCATGCGCGTGTTCTCGAGGGCAAGGGTGTTGTTGACATTCATATCGCATGCGAGACCCAGCTCGGGATCCCAGATCTTGACAATAGGCACTTTAGCAGCCGAAATACAAACAACCTTCTCCATGCCTCCTGGTTTGTTGTTAGCGAGCCGCTGGTGGATAGACAGAAAGATACATACGCTTCGCTAGAAGATTGGCGATCATGCAAACACCCTCCAATTCATGCCATGATGTTGTGATGCAGATATCGACTAGAAAAAGTTAGACTTGGGTTAGGCGGGTTGGAGATTGACGTACCATCGGAATCATCCGAACAAAGAAGATTTCCAGAAGAGCCAAAAAGATTCACGCGAATGTCATGTCCTGGCCACTCCTCGTTGAAGATATTTTCAAGCTTCGATACCAGTTTCTTTCGATTCTCCTCGACAGCAGCGGTAGGTAGAAGTCGGTCGAAAACCTCTCTCATGTCCGTTGCCAGTTTCCTTTCCTCATCCTCTGTCAACTTGTTCTTGACCGTCCGCAAGTCCAGCTTCTCCAAACGATCATTGCCGACTGTATACGGTATTCTCCTCCTAGAATTTATCTGGGCGGTCTCGTATTTGCAGCCTCCTAATCGCGGCGGCAAGGGCCGAAGTGCAGGCAATGTGCTATTCGTCTCAGAATAAGCGGATCGTGGGGAGTGGTTATTCGTCCCCGTGGGTGACGGCTCGCGGTCTTCAAACGAAAATTGCCGAGCGTGCTGGTGAGGCGTCGAGGGCACTGAACTAGAGTGGGACTGAGCCGAAGGCGCGGATCGTCGGGGTAAAGGCCTCGATGAGTCGGCGGCCTGCTTGGAAGACATTTTGTTGGACGGAACCTCTTTGGAGGTTACAACCGAGCGACTCTTGTCTAAATTCTGATGTGACCTGCTCCCATGGCTCCCCTTTGCGGCTGAGGCGTCCCTTGGCGACACCTTGCTGGAAGATCGCGACCGAGGCGCTGCCTGGATGTTCGGAGCAGAGATGACGGGAGGGAGTGGCGGTGTCTGCAGGCCGCCGCCTCGTGAGGGGGAGATGAGCTTATTGTAATGGAGGAGTTGAGCGTGGTAGATATTGGACTGCTGAGGGAGGAGAAATGGGAGGAAGTCGAGATGTGAGTGGAATTGTGTGGCGGACGGGTCGGGGAAGAAGGAGCCTTCGACGGCGGAAGCGCTATGAGTACTTGTCGCCGATGGTGTCGTCGGATTCGGTGTGCTCGATGATATCGTCGAGGCGGACGTCCAAGGACTGGAAGGATAAGGATGAGGTTCGGCTGTTGTGGTCTGGGCGTCCATATGGAGCAGCGAGCGAGCCCCGGGACAGTTCAAGTGATTGCGGGGACCGACGGGCAATATGCGTGACGACGTTAAGTGCGTCGGGGGCTCGTGGGGATCGGGGCTCTTGCTCGGTGGCGGCGAACGCTGTAGGACGTGGGAAATGGAGCAGCAAAAACCGTCGTGCAGTTCAAAGCGCTAGATGGGACCTCAGCATACGATCCAATGCCAGAATTCCAGGTGCAGAGTCCAGGGGCGAATTTGGGCGCTGTTCCTGGGTAGGAATAGCGAACAAGAGCAACGTCAGAAGTTGTACAGAGCAGGAAGGTATAGTGAAGCGAAGCGAGAACGACAGCGTATACGATCGAAATCGAGCACAAAAAGGAGCGCCGAGTACGAGTTTGAAAATATGAACTGATGATTGCAGCTGCAGCTGGTATAACAACGACTTCCCAGGGCGCGGGATAGCGATAGAAATGTAGGATTCGAGAGATGGTGAACAGTAAACTGTGGACTACAAACGTGTCGGAGACGCTTGTGCTTGTGCTTGTGGGGGGGGGCCTCTTTGCCAAAAGGGGGTCGCTCGGTGCGAGGGACGCCGGTTCACCTCGTCTCGCTCGTTGGGGGGAAAAGGGCGATATGATGGTGTTTGTTCAGATCGGAGGATGACGTGAAGAAGCTGGATAGAGGAGAGCCGAGCAAAAGCAAAGCAAAAGCAAAGCAGAGTAGAGTAGTGAAGTTTGATAGCAGAGAGAATTAAGAAGAAAGAAAACAGAGACAAAGCAAGATTGGAAATGCGGATGGATGTGTATGGGGAATGACAAGAGATGGATGGACAGACAGCCCAATGATTTAGTTTTAGTTTTAGTTCTTTTTAGTTGGAGGGAGGGATCAGACAAGGCAATAGAAGACCTAGACACTGGACGACTGGGCTCTTCAGGCCTGGTCCTTCTGATCTGAGGGGAAGCGATACCTCGTAACGGTAGTCGTTCTGGATCTGTTTTTGGAGAGGTGCTGGCCTACACACAGGGAGTTTTAGTTAGTGCAGCAAGTACCTATCTCTTAGGGTGGCTCCTGGGCCTGGGGAGGTTGAGCAGTGTTGGTTCGAGATCTACACTGTACATTATGTATCTGTAAATAGTCCACACCTCCGACAGAATAAGCTCACCTGCAGTCAAATGGATCTATTCGAGGCTGACCTAAGCCTTTATACGCATTACAGGTAGAGTTTGCCAACGGCAGGCCATTCTTGGTTAATTCATACATATTGACATACTGACGTATCGATCGAGAGTATGTTTATACGCTGGCTTGCCCAGCTTGAAGATGTGGTCTTTGAGTAGGCTATCACAGTATAGTACAGTGTCTCCTTGTTAGCTCTCATCAATTCGCCCGATACCTCTCCGTTAGTCACAGCGAATGGGCCTTTGTGCCGGTAGGGAAAGTGGAGATTCAGGACAGTCTACGACAAACCCCGGGAAGACTCAAGCGAGAGCCAACAAAGGGTCAATGTTTTTGAATAGACCGGAGGGATGGAATTGGAACTGGAATTGGGTAGTGACTTTGATAGTAACAGCACCAGCCAAGCCAAGTCCAGGGCGCCGAGCAGAACGGGGGGCCAATGTAGGAGCACGCCCACTGAGTTAGTCCTCTGTTAGCTGCCCTGTAGATCCACCAAACACCCAGCGCGTGGCAGCAGTTTAGGTGAAATGGAATTAAATAGCCCTGCCCTGCCCTGTCTCTGGATGGATGGAACAATTCAGACAACACGACGCGAGACTGAAAGTTATTTCAATGTACCGTGCGACTTACCGGGATTGCCGACTGTTTGAGGCACGACTGTCGTATTGACAAAGATCCAATGGCAGATACTTGATCCAAGATTAATCACATCGCAGCACATTGACTCCATCCATTGACGATGCGCCGTGCAACGCGACCTGCCCACAGTTGCTATTCATGGTCAATATCCATCTGCCCTCATGGTCCTCCTGGCTAGCGCTGTGTCAGTATCTACAGGGGAGCACGATGGTCAGGGACCCTGATTCTGCTAGCAAACCCCCCTGACGGTGTATCCACTTGTCCGCTGTGGATGGATGACTCCTGGCCACCCGTGCCATGCCTTGACCAGGCTGGTTGTTGTGCTGTTACAAGTCATGGAGGTCGCATCACACCTTGGACAATGTCACGTAGTACCTGAGCATGGAGTATCCAGCCATCAGAGCTTCCCGTTCCTGAGAGGGCGGGTTCTGGACTTCGAGGGGCCGGTCCTCCAATTCCCCTCAAACTCAGGACCCCTTTGTTTGATGGCATTTCTGAGCTTCCATAGGCAGATTGAATTGGTGCCACAGTGGTGATCAAGCAAGGCATTGATGGCCCAAATGTAAATAATGAATCAGCGGCAAGCACCCGGATAAGCCCGAGTAACAGACATAGGACCGACCTGAGCTGCAATGCTGAGATGCAGCCTCAAATTGAAGTCACCGACAGGATGGATGGTTTGGTGTGGGGAAGTCATGCAGATAACTTAGTAACTAATCTGCGACTGTGATGATGTCGGCATGTGTGTGGAGGAGAATGGCCTCCCTTTCATGATTGCATTAGTACGTATGTGGACATTCACCTTTCCAAAGGGCTATCACTATTGGACTGCTGTTTCCAGTTCAATAAATACACTTGACAAAAACAATTTATTCATGTATCAAATCGGACAATCTGAAGCAACACGTCCACCTTTTTTCCAGGCCCGGGAACCAACTTGGCCAGCAAACGCACATCACCGGCTATCATGTATAATTTCGTATAAACCAACGGGGGCGAATTATGATGAAATTGATTATGGCTAAGCCCACCAGCGGCCCGTGTGCGTCCCTTCCTATCAGGATCTGGAGTAACAGCACATGATACGTGTGAAGGTCCAGGCTCAAGCTTGGGTGACAGGGAGTTGTTGGTGATGACGGGCTTTGTTGTTTTTGCTTCAGTGTAAAGTTTGCAGTGTTCTCCGCCATAAAGGAGCTGTCAATGGCTGTTTACTTCCCTCGCCATACGTATATCGTCATGCTGTGTCGAGAGGCTGAAGAGACCCACCAAACTATCGAATTCTACAAAATATCAAGTCGACGAGAAATGCACTGATCTTGAATCAATCTCGAGAGTGGAGGTTAGCGCCTGTTCCGCCCAGCTTCCCATCTTACTCATGCCGAGACACCTTCTCGTTTTGTTCTCCACAAGACAGAGGGGCAGACAAAGGGCAGAGCGAATAACTCTTGACGATGTCTCGTGATGTCTTGATTATCTTGCAGTGCACGCCTTTCTCGTATCTTTACTTAGCATGTTATCCAATTTAGACGGCGTCAATTCTCCTTTTTTGTCTCACCAAGCGCAGCCTCTTACTCTTTCATTTCTAGAATCTGCGCCATCGTCATACCTCCCAAATCTCCCTTCCCGGCCACCAAATAACTCTGTTTGTCACATCCCTTTTCTGTCAATTCCTTGGGTACAAGATCAGCCTCAACAAACACTCGATACAGATTTGGAGGCTGGCCCCTTGCACGTGCGTCTGAGCTTAGCTATGCGCTATCACGGAGGACCGAGCTTGCTCCTGGCGATCGATTCCGTGCTGCACTAAGTTCCATGTCATCCGTATCGCGTCTGGTCTGGAAATACGATTTCCCCGTGTCTATTCCTGGTGCCTTGCTTGCCCATCCTCATCCCCATTCTCCCACTCAGCACTGCGCACGCTTATTGGCCTCGGGAGATCTTCCACCGGGCTCAAGCCACACGCTTGGAACTCTCAACTCTACCGTTCAGCGTTCTACAAGTAGTTTCTGTGTAATTTAGCCATGTCTTGTTCAGCTCGTGTTTTCTGTTCAACCATGGCGCACCCACTTTACAAGCAAGTCTTGCCGTTCAGGTAGTTGAAACATCGTCGCATGACACGGTATGTATAATACAGGAGAAGTGTGACATAATAGCAATGTTAGGAGGAGGAAGTCGAATACTTCAAGACATATAAGATGGTCATCCGCAGAAGCATGAAATGGTATAGGAGATTCCCCAAATGGCTCGATCTTTACTGACACATATCCCAGTATCTACAGTACCATTCGATGCCAGATTCTACTCATGCCCGCGCCGGGATGTGTATGGCCACACCTTTCGACGTCCATTTAGAGCGTGTGAGATGCGAGATGCTTCGTTTGGGGCTGTTCCACGCGGAGCTGAAAAAGCACAGTGTGGTGCTATTGACCAATAAGACGACGTGCCTTGACTTGCCGGCTGAAGTTGACTTCAAGCTGACGAGAGGTGGCTGTAAACATTGCGGGTGACTGGCAAGTACAAGCCATGGTTGCAAACCTAATTGCTCTCGCCCTACCAGGCTATTGAAGCATGTTAATTTAATTGCTGGGTTGGCTGAGCTGCACGGTGTCAGATGATTCGACTGTTCGGACCGGGAGAGTATAAAGATTAGGTAAGTTAACAGTATGTTTAAGACTAAAGTTGCCCGAGATTTTCTGTCATCTGAGTATAAAGCAGTCATTTCTTATGTTACCCTGGGGCTGAGCCAAACATTTGCTCTCCGCTTATCCCAGCCTGGATCGCTTGTCTCTTCTCTGACGTCGATTAATCCTCATCGCAACTTCAGAGTCGCGGCATGGCTGTTTCAGAATACTTCTTTGGGGCGATCAACAAATGAGTGACTAGAATCCACCATCAGATAACACAGCCATCGGGTTTCATCCATGGAGCTTCCTAAGCACTACCAGGCAAGATCCTATGTTTGCTCGTTTGCTTGACAGTTTACAATTATGGCCCAGCAAACGAAATGTCTGCAAGTTGCCATGACAGGGGTTACAAGCTCTGCCCCGTCCGCTTTGTCGCGATCGCAAAGATTGAAAGACAAAAAGCATAATGTGCTGGGCCTCATGATCCATCGATCCGCCTGTTTGTGTAAGCAATTTAGAGCAAAAGATCTACTCTAGTGCATAAAATGTTCACCATCCCAACCGGAGTTGTTGGATCAAGAGATGGAAGCCAGTACCGGCATCACAAACCATTCGCAGTACTTGGATGTTTCCTTCATCCTCTGGCAAGTATGACGTCAGTAAGCTTGCAAGTTCAGGCAAGTCGTTGTATCCCCGACATGAATGTTTATGTCGATGTGTGACTTAGGATCCCCAGCGCTTGCTGAGTGCCGGAAGGTGGTGCAGGGCGCAATAACCAACAAAATGTGATCCCTGGACTGTTTGCATAAGTGGCCTCATTGTCACAAGGTAGAGCCCGTCATGGAATCCTGTGAAGAACTGCCTGGCCGGTTCATTATCATGGAGCTGTCCGCTCTCAGTGATAGTTGGTCGAGTGTAAGGCGAGTGGCATAACCTACTGGAAACATACCGATGTTAAATGGTGCCGTTGGCAGCTTGAACAAAATCCGACATTAATTATAACAGGACTCTGAGATGCATGGTATATTTTCAGTGGACACGAGAACGTCATGGTCCATCAGAGGCCACGACGATGGACATCAGTAACTGTTTGGACAGATGCGTCCTGGTAAGGGGTTTGGGAACAGAGTTTCCTCTTGCTTCAACGTGGCTCAGGCCGCACCTCTACAAACATTACATAGCTATGAAAAGATCATATTCATTTGTCTATTAAGTCTTCTTCATGCCAACAAGATTCTCGCTCCATCTTCAAGCTCCATAACATCATCAGCCCTCGCAGCTTTGCCACCCCAAATCACCGTCCCCGTACCGTCTACAGCAAATGCACCAGCCTCTTGCCATTTGTTTCCCATAGTCGTCAAAGGCCCTTCATCCTCTTCTTCGGTCTCCATCGCACTGACGCTACTACTTGGCTTCTTTGGGGGTTCCTTTCCCTGTATCGCCCCTGCGACCTTTTCTCCTAACCATCCCTTCTCTTTCCAGCCTTGCACTTGTGTCGTGGGATTTAGGACATACCACATACTACTCGTTCCTAAGCCCCATGCTGCATAGATTGCCCTCTCTTCATCTACTATTACGCGCACGCTCCATGCTCCGCCCAAGAGATTTATCCACTTTTGGGTAGCTTGCTCTGAGGCGTGAGAGATGGCTATGCATGTTAATGCATCTCCATAACGGTTTGCCATTGTGCGGAGATTTATAAATGTTTTCTGAGCAACTGTTTCATATTAGTCAGAATGTTTCTCGTCAAAAAAGTGATGTGATGACGCAGAAAGCAACTACTTACATGCACAGCCAACACAGCGCAGGAACACAAGCAACACTCGTTTCCCTCCGCCGAGGCGCAGCTTCTGGGTTCTATCTAAAGGAGCTTTATCACCAATTCCTGGAAGTCGACCAAGAGCTGCGGCTGCAGGCGGAGGAGTCAACCACGGCTGGACAGTCAGGGGAAGAGAGCGGATGGACATCCAAGACCCCCAGCCTGAGTCTGCATCAGTCTCTTCTGAAGGGTTAGGGGGATTTTTGCGAAGTTTGTTTGGCTCGCGCTTCTTTTCGGAAAAGTCTAGTATGTCGCTGGGTATACCTGCTTTTTTGAGAGCCAGTTTTGTTGTGAACGATGAGAGCATCTTAGAGGTGAGATGGTGGTGCGGAACGGGCCGAGGACGTGAGTTCAATAAGGATATATGCGACAAAGCCAATCTATGAATTAGTTAAACGTGTATCAAGGTATCATTAACTGTGGAAAAAAGTAGTAATCAGACAAAGTGCTTTGTGAATGTTGTTGCAAAAAAGATGAGACGTGGTTGAGATGAAGGATGAAACTCCAGACAGGGGGTCATGATATGACGCTAGTCGGGTTTGGAATGAGGGCGTTTGGTTTAGGGTAACGCGTATGGTAAAGCTCGTGAGGACTGGGATGAAAACGGGACTTATTATTTAGTCAAGCATTAATAATGAGGTAATGGGTGGTGGTGAGTTGATGTGGATTTATCATAGTTAGCTGACGTACCTTTTTGGGCTTGATGCTATTCGCTCGATATAGCATCAACCGCGCGTGGTGCAAACCATCTGTACAACCGAGTTATTCTCACCATGCAGGAGGCCAGGAAGAATACTGTTTATTCTATTGAACTATATAAATAATCTCAACATTCATTCTATATCATCATATAAGGAAAGCATATAATATGTACAAACAAGAAACACTGGCAGGACTCATGCACACATTTACAGTGCAACGGTGATAAGATGCAAGACTTGTGATTGCACTTTTGGCTAGGAATCTTCCTATTAGTTTCACACACATTCTGACGAGACGACACTGCTGTGTCGGGGCTACCTGGGATAATCATTCTGGAACACTGTTCTTTTGGTAGAGTGATAATGCAGTGCCCGCCAGATGTCTCGACTGCCAATTCATGTTTGTGTGAACACTGCCCTCGTCTCATCCCTCACACTCACATTCACACCCACACCTCATCTCTTTTCTTTTTACTTTCCCCTCTATCTCTTTCTCTCTTCTTATCACAATTTGCTACACAGGCCATATCGGTCGTTCTGCTCAATCTCTCGCTGGTCGAATCTCTTGTCAATGTCGAACACCAATAATCGTGGCGACGCCTTTGGGGGACCACGGATAACTATTGTCAACCCCTCTTGCGGATTGTGCAGATTCTTCTTCAAAGAGAATGAAAGCGCCGTTATCTGTAGGTTGCTTTACCGTCGCCTTTCTTACCATTCTACTCACCCTTCATGCATAGTCAACAATGAATGCGGTCCTCGAACACTGGAACATGGGCTTATCGATTTTGACATCAGAGGAGCAGAAAAGGGATATCACGTTGACTTCGTCAAGCTAGCTACACCAGATCTGATGATTAGTGCTCAATTGGATTCTGATATCTGGTCTGCGACCGTCCAAGGACCCATCGGGCTGCCCAGCACGTCATGGGTTGATCGCCGTATCAAACGACTGCGAAATCTGTTCACACCAAAGCTCTACGATGCTCTTCAATTTCGCTTACCTGCTGAGGTCTGTCAAAATATTGCTCAGCATCTTACACAGGAAAGTGCGGTGCAGGCCTTACGAGATGCATGGCTGGGAGGCCTTCGTCGAGACAAATCGGCGATCTGCTTCTCTGTCAAAGAATCTACAACGCTCTATATTGGCTATATAGAGATCGAAGGACTGAGCTACGTCAACTCTTTCTCACCGGTCCCGAGTTCTCACGCGTCAGTGAAAGCGGCCACATTTCACAAAGGCATGCCTGTCAATGTATTCATCGCCACTGGTTACTTGGGCGTACGTGATATAATTCTCCTCCCCCCAGGTGAGGTACCGGATACCGATCGCGAGCCAGGTGTGATGTGGACGATCTACAGGAAGAAAAGTCTCCCATTCTTGCTCATGGGACGGTTTGATGCAAGTCTTCCTATCTGTTGATATATCCACTTCCCTCATACTGACTACTGAGTAGGGACTTAAGCTGCGCCACTTGGCCGTCGTCAATACCTCAGATGAACACTCAGTATATGACTCCCACGGATACCTGAAGAACGCGTGAGAGGGTGGAGTCTATCCCGAATTACAATGGCCGGTGATACCTAAGCCATTGGCATTATTTCCCGAAGGCGGGCACGTTTCTGATAGCGGATCCTTCTTCAATTTTAATCTTGTGCGCGCCATTGACTAGAACTCACCTGGCGCGGAAGGTTATACTTTTCATGGGCGTAGGCAGAAGCTGATCGATGCTTTTCCTCACCATTCCGGGCAGGCCTTTCCTTCCGAAATTGTTGACCTTCCGGATCATCGGTTGTCTTGCTGGCTTTTCATGCCCATTGACCCCGATGAGCGAATATCTGACATATGGGCTTACCACGCTCCTACTCCTCCTAATTCCGAGCATACTTTTTATGCGAGGTCTAGGTCGCTCATCGTAAGTATTATCCAATCTTTATAGCTGAGAGCGATGCGCTCACCATGCATTTCAGATTCGGACAAGTAACGGCCGTAGCCTGCATCTCGGCCCCTGTTTACGAGAGTCTACGAGCGGATGGCAGACAACAGCAAAATACAAAGCCATCGCGGCATTGCCCCGGACAAACTCCAGTAGAATGTTTTTTGCCAACGATACTTGGCGAGAGCTTCACTGGGTAGGATTTGAGCATGTGTCGTCATGGGACGACCGAGTGGTTGTGTTGCCCTTACCATACACGCTTCCTAGTCTTACGTTCCAATCAACAAAATACTTCTCTACGTCCGCACAACTGGAAGGTGTGATAGAGGTGGCAGCATGTCGACTATCCTGCTCGGTAGTGATAGGTCTCCTGTTCAAGTACTCGAATGGAACTCGACGATCTGTTGGGCAAGCTCGTTTCGATCGTCTGGAACCTTGGGTCGAGATGTCGGGAAGTATATGCTTGGCTCCCGATAAGCTGAATTCTCATAATTGCTGCTGGGATTGCCCTCCTGGGATCGGTTGGTTTGGGCTGTCTGCGCCACTCCAAGAAAGCGCCCCTGAATGTCTTGAGGTGCCACGCCGAGGTCGACTAGATTGGTGCTTTGACAATCGCCGATGTCACATATCGCATCATGACGACAGCAGAGTTCGGGATGAGATGGAGGAGGCGTTGTCTCACGAGGCCGAGACGGGTATTGTGTGCACAAAACGTCCCCCTGGGATGGTCTCAGAATATCTCGGACAAAAACCTAAAGTTTAAGTCCAGTTCCCTTTCGAATGGGATATTGGGATTGCGATCAGTATGTGAGGAGGGTAAATTACTGAAACAAGACGGCAAAACTCTTGTAATGCAGTTGTTGTTTCCAAGGCAATGGTGATGGGATGTAGCGGGAAGTTATCAGAAGATATTGGCTGTGCTCATCATTGAGTCGTGAGAGCCAAGAACGGGGTCGTCTACAATAGAAAGATAGCCGGTAAGGTGGAAAGATATCAATGGCTTTAGACAAAATGGGGCGCAAGGAGCTTACTCAAGTGAAACTCATTGTGACACAGCTAGCAAGTGACAACGAATGATAGACGGTACAGTGTGAAATTGAGCATGTTTCGACCAGGTCACGATCTATCGACGACTTATACCAAAACATCACCAAAACACAAAAAGAAAGCCTCGCAAACGCTCGCAATCGAATTTATATAGGAACAGCCCGATGCGGGGGTCGAACCCGCAACCTTGAGATCGCGTACTCGTAAGAGTCTCACGCTCTACCGATTGAGCTAACCGGGCGTGGCTCTTATTGGATGAGGTGAGGGGTCGCGCAAGTGGCTTGTGAGGGGCACCGTGATGATCTTTTGGTGTTGAGGGGCATTCACATGCGGAAAACAGAAGAAGTATGCTTGAAGCGATGTTGAAGTCGGCTTTTTTGTATATAATGTAATTAATCTTCGCGTCCTGTGCACCGTGTAATCTCAACGGCATCCTGTATTTGTCAGTAAGAATTGTGGTTCAGAGGGCGCTATACTCACTGGAACACCAGTCGGTTCGAAGCTGTGAACCAATTTGCTCTCATACACTAAACACGGATCTCCCTCTGCATCATCGAGCTTCTCCTCTCCTTCTCTCTTGAGATACTGCTTCGATGTTTTATCCTCAAAGCCATCGATTTTGCTCCCCTTGGCAGCCTTCTTCTCCGCCACACTACTCCGCACATAAGCCAAATACGGTGGGTTTCCAGGCTTGATGACGTTGTCCGCTGCAAGAACGCTGCCCGGCCCCACGAGACCAAGGCGCTCGCAGAGCTTGAGATCGCTGGTGTAGGCGGGCTTGTAGTGGTCCAGAAACATGAGGTCGATCTTGCTGACGGTTTTGTTCTTGTGCAGACGCGCGAGGCCGGCGTCGCTGGGGCCCACGATTACGCGGGCGATGTCGCGGAGACCCGCGAGGTCGAGGAGGGATGTTATCACTGCTGCGAATTCGGGGTTGCGCTCGAGAGAGTAGTAGTGTGTGCCGCCGGCTTTGCGGACGGCGCTGGCGAAAAGGATGGTTGAGTAGCCTACATAGCCGCCGAGTTCAACCTACACTCGTCAGCAAGCTCTCGGTCAAAGAGACAGAGGGACTGAGTATACCATGACTTTGGGCTTCACTTCCGCGATCAGATCTGTCACGATCTTGCCCTTGTCCTCACCCACGTTCATGAGATACTTCTTGGTGCGTCCAAACTCATCAATAGCCTGGAGAACCCGCTCCGGCGAGTCCCTCAACTCCTCGACGTCAGATCGACCATAGACATAATGCAAAAGCTCAACCTCGCGACCATCATCAAAGAAGGTCTCTTCTTGCTCCACGTAAGCTTTGTTTTCGTCAAAGGAGGGCATTTTGTTTACTTGAGGTGTGAATGAACGTTACCAAAACTGAGTGGGAGAAAAAGAAACTTTGAGGTATATGTAGCAGCGCGAGAAGATAAACAAAGAAGTCGCGTCATGTAGTGTACCCGTCATTCATTCCCCCTCATTGCTATAAGTAGATGTAGATGCATATGAAACCTCAGTTGAGCGGCCTCAATTGCCCCGCCCGGGACCCTGAATTGGGGGGCCCGGAGGGGAGAAAGACCTCCGAGATGCGGCCTCCGGTGGGGGTTCCGCAAGACGGGGAAATCCCATGACGCGCACATGCAATTTGTCGCTCATCATTCATAGCTAATTCAAATGCGAGATAAGGTTACTTAAGTGATCTTGGCGTAGTTCTGTTCTTTCGAGACCTTCCACTTCGCATTGCGTCGAAGTCGACCGCCGCGAAAAGATCTCAATGTCGGCCGACAACGGGTCAGTTAATTTGTCTGTATAGAAATAACATCAGCTCGGTCCATGGCATCTCTCACACCCGTTCAATTGATCTGTCACGCCCCGTAATAAACTTGCATTACCTTGACCACTGGTCATCTTAGCAATCACTACCAACTCAGCTTTCCCTAAGCGAAACCGTCGCCTTGAAATCAACAAAACAATTTCTCCTTTCCCTTGTGAAAACAACCCCAAGTAGAACCGTTTCCATATAACCTGACGTGAACCGATATCCTTTCCCCTGAACCAATACAAATGAGAGACATGAAAAGCAACCGAACCATACCGAACTTGAATCCTCCCTAACCCCCTTAAACGATGTCATGTGCTTTTTTTTTTTTTTTGGTTGTGTGTTTTCGCCGTATATAAACACGTCTCTTTTCCCTCGCCAGTTGGCTATAAGCAATCCCTTGTAGGTTCCCATTCCATAGCCATGGTATGCACGCCACCTAATCAAATGCCTCCATCGTGAAAGCTCCGAACACGCCGCTCAGTCGATGCCAACATATGCCGTAGTCGATTGCGCAGGCCGATTGGTCGTCGTAAATAGACCCAACGCCGTAAGAGCCGCCCTCTTGGGTATATCGTTGCCACTCCCACGGTAAGCTTCAACCTGTTGATTCATAAAGACCCCTGGCTCGGAAACCTCGTCACATGACCGAGGCAGTATCCAGCCTATGCGTTCCGTTCATACCCAGCACCTGTTTTCCTGCCATTAAAGCATAAACGAGTGAAAATACCGACGCCCTATTGATGTTGGAATGCAACTCCCGGTTCACCTATTCGTGACCTCCAGTCGAAAAACAGAAAAACAATCTCAACTCCTTGGTTGATGCCGTCCCTTCAACACCTATAACCTTGGTTTTGTCATCCGACTCATCCCAGATCCGAGTACTCGAACCCGTGAAATGAGAGTCGGTCAGCGACCAGCCCTTGCCAAAGATACCGACCGTAATGCTCGTTTACCTCTGCGCCAATACCAATGCAACATTCATGTCCTGCGCCTTGTTGCTACCTTCATCATTGTCCGGATGTTCCTAGCCCCAGACACTAGCAGGTGCACCGAGACCAGAAGATTGGCCCCAGACACCATTGCCGCGTCCCCATCCACCAGGAGAGGCGAGAGGAGTAGTTGATCGCTTGGAAGAGGCCGTGGTCGCAGGCGTACCGGAAGGACGGGTTCCGATGGGAGCTACCGAGGCACCAGCCTGGCCAGACTTGGAACCAGGTGTCATATCTCGCGATGGAGAGCCGCCGGTCGGGCTGGATGTACTGGTACGGCTCTGATGGCCAACGGCGTTGTCGAACACCTTGTTGGTGGGTCCAACAGCTTGAGGGCTGACGGTGCTGTGAGGTCGCGAGCTGGGCTCGGCGGGGGGGCCGTGGGCATCGACAGCAGAGACGGGAGTACCAGTCTCACCAGTGGGAGGACCGCGATTGACATTGTCATAGGTGAGAGGTGAGTGACCACGAAGGCTCGAGGGTCCACTTGCGCCAGGGCCAGGAACACCCGTGCGGACATTGCCAGTCTCGTCGACATATCCTGCCTTCTCAGCAAAAGGGCCCTCACCATAAAGGGCGCTTCGCTGACGGGCAATCAACTCTCGCGTCTCTTCCTCGGACATTTGCTTGTTGGGAGGCGGGAGAGGCACTTCGGAAAGGACGGCTACGTAGAAAAGCTGTTAGCCCATGCTCAACAAACTCGACAATATTACATAGATGTTTCTCAGAAAGTTGGAAAGGGAAGAACCATGAGCGGCGTCCGGGCCAATGGCTTCATCGACCGCCCATGACCACATTATTTTTTTTCTATATGCCATTTTGCTTCTTTTGAGATAGTTGAATGTGCTACACAGCAGAGGGAGGCCTACTTCGCTGATATTGCTGCTCTGTGTGCAGGTTTCGAAGCTCTCGCTCCCGCTGAGCTGCCATCCGTCTCTTAGCCTGCATGACCTGCTCTGCCTCGTTGGAGCCTCGCGAAGGTTGGTGACGCTGGTTGGCGTAGAAGTTTTGAAGGTTGGGACCCTGAGAACTACGGGCGTCATCAAAGTTGTTCACCGAGTGAGGGCGGGGACCAGGAGTGTGGTGGGATCCACGTGAGTCTATCGAATGATGTTAGCATGACTGATCGTAAATTCCGGCGTACAAATCCGCCAGCATCAACTTGGCAGTATAAATAAGGATAATAACTCACGGCGTCCACCCATTCCATAGCCCTTGCCAGACTTTTGCAAGTTCTCGTAAGCTCGGTCGACCTCTGTACAAAGGAGTCAGTTTCTGCGCATATTATTCAAGGATTGGTCCTGTTCGAGTTCGACGTAGTGCCGCATTGTGCAGCGATATCGGATTATGCACAGTAGTCGAACCGACAAGAACGCTCCTGAGCTGACCATCACATACCATCGAATTGATACGAGAAGGCATAATCGTCCTGAGGCTGAGGGGCGCTGGCGCCTGCAGAAACGAGGGAGTTAATTGAAGTCCTGTCCCGATCGGCCTTGTATCCTGGCGTACCTGCTCGGACGGGAGTGGTCGAGCCCTGGTGTTCCCAGTTGTTTTGGGCCGTCGAAGAGGACCACTGGGCCTGAGGGTTGTCGTAGTAGGACATGTTGCAAGGTTTTCGAATTCGGGTGGAAAAAACCGGGACGGAGTCGATTCGGCTCGAGGTATATGAAATCTCGCACTAGGGAGATCTGGTAGATATATGGTTAGCTGGTTGCAATTGCGATACCAGATGATGACAAGGAATTGCAGCGCAAAGGGCTATGCCGCAAAGGAAAGCAACACTGGAAGGTGGTGAAGGGAGTTTGCCGCCGTGGTCGACATTTAAGATGCGCACTCGGCCATGCAAGACATGGGTCCATCAAAAAAGCACCGGCAAAACCTCCCCCCATAGCCCCTCGTCGCAACACGTTGACAAATTCGCCGGTAATGATGTGTGTCGACAGATCGACTCACCCAGACAAGAATATGATTAAGCTTCGCCGGTGACCGTTGCCGCTTTGTCGATATAGAGCGCAAGGGTTGAGTCGAGAATAAAACCACGCGAAAGGTCTCGAGGTTACGGAAAAAAGTGCCAGGAATAAAAGTCGCAGAAGTCGGTGACGATATGAGAGCGAGGCGACAAGACCGGACAGACGCTATCAGGATGGAAAACCGCTGCAGGGCAGGCGGGAAGATCGAGGGGAGAATAGGAAGAGGTACCGTAAAGGCAAGAAGTGGAAGGGAAGGAAAAAGGTGGTGTTTTAGATGATGGACGAGTCGTCGACTTGACAGGGCGTGACGGGATAGGTTGAGATGGGGGGAAGAAAAAACCAGGGCCGAGCGGGAAAGGAGAAGGGCTAGCTAGGCGTAGGAGGAAAGTCACTGGGAGTGGGCAAAAGGCCAGTGACTGGTACAGGCGCAGTTTTGGCAGGTGCTAGGTGTTGTTGGGGCCTGCGGGTAAATTGAGTACTTGAATTCAAGTATTGGGTGCTCCACAATGAGCGAGTATTAGGAGAAATACGGGCAGTTTAATTCACAGCCTGACCAGGCTAAACAAGAAGGTACTTGAGTCCTGCGTACCTCAGTTGGCAGAGAACGGTAATGCAATCTACAGTGCCGGGTGCCTGTAAGGTACCTGTAGGAGGAAAACGTCCTTGAGTCTGGAAATAAGACCTGGGTGATTGTTCTGGCAATAAAGAAGGGCTGTAGCCGTGTCTCTGGCCTGGCTTCCACTTTGATAACGCACAATTGTCTTGATTCACAATGGCATCTGTCGCAGTCAAATCTATCTACAGTATCCGTACATACCTCCAGCGCGCCCCCTGGCCCAGGCCCTGCCCGTTGTCCGTTGAACGCCCAAACGCCCGGCCCAGGCCTCTTTTGATTCGATAACGGGGCTAATAACGGAGAGTGGAATGACGACGTGTGGGGGGTGTCCTTTTCCCGTTTCTTGGCCTTTGCCAGCAACACAAACGCAACGCAACGCAACTGCTCGGTGCCAGCAGATGATGGCCACAGGTGGGTTGCCAGTGCTTCTGTGGGGTGGAAACACTGTATGAATTGGCAGATTTGGTCACTCAAGATGTGAGGTTATCATCAACTTTGTATGCACCAAACAAGCTAATCGCTATGGCTATATCACTTCCCTAACGGAAAACCGCTGGACCCCGAGATGATCCAGAGCCCTTCCCCGGGCTGTTTATCCCGGCTTCTCACTAAACCTCGGCCGATGCGTATCGCGCCATGTAAGGCCTTGCACTGGCAGTGCTTCCAACGCTTCTCGATCTGGGATACCCAGGGTCTTTACCTGCTCCATGCGTATGTTAAAAAGGACACAGACGAACGGAGATATTTGTTCTCACTGAGCACGGTTCAATTATCAGTGCAAACCACTACAGGGGAATATGGACGAATAGGTCTAGAGGCATCGCTTAGAGATGCACCTCATCCTACAAAATTGACCCTCAAGGTATAACAGTGGAGGACATGTTTACGAGACAAGTGTATTTTGGACCGTCTGGGTAGCATGAATTGAATTGCGTAAATCGCAATATCAACGATGGATCGACAGTCGCACCGCAACAGCCTACCAAAGCCCACTTTCACTGTCCTCTGCAATCAAACCTCGTGTCTCCATCCAACCACTCGACGTCCGTTTCCTCTCCTTCTCCTTTCTTTCACTCTTGTGACTATCGGAGTTGTTGTCTTTTGCATCTCCAAACGAGCCATCATCTTGATATTGTGGACACGCAAATTACATCCCTTGGAGGCGTCCCCCTTTTACCGGGATTATGGATCGAGTTGACCTGTGCTGAACTTGGGGTGGTTTTAGTGGAGAGAGTCTTGGTGCGCGCTTGTCGGGTTCCATGGATTTCTTCTGTAGAAGGTCTTGACAGCTGCAGCATGCAAAGTAGAGACTCGTCAGGTGTTGATGGGGTCTCAACCGGGGACGGCTGGCTTCGTCACATTCAGCCGAGCGTTAATTAAATAGCATGCATGATGTCAGCTGGCACATTCTGAGGTGCAGCACCAACAGCAATGGATGCAAAAAGGCCATCACTCATGTTCCTTTTTGGGGCGGGCAATCTCTGTACTACCAAACATGGCTTTGTCGTAGGTGTCGATAGCAGCTTTCAGCTCACATCAAAGTAAAACAAAAGACAGCACTACCCAAACACTGTGTGGAATGGATCTTTTCTCTCGAATCAGTTGCGGCGTTCGGGCCGTTGCTCACAAATGAATAGTTGTCAGCCGAAGAATGACCTCCACCACCCAGTCACGGCGCACGTCAACATGGTTCGATTCCGGTCATACCCTGCCAGTCATCGGCACAACGCCCTCGAGACTTCTGTTCCGCCTTGAAGCAAGATTCGTGCCTCTGTTAATGCGACCGGCATTTCGTCACAAACGCCATTCACGAGATGCCTCCGAATCCTTCCCGGCAGGATCGTAGGATTACATCAACGATATTTAGGGTATTGATATCCGAGTCTCGGGGTGAGACATTCCCTGAGATAAGATCATGCTTGTGATACTCCCTGACATCGGCTTCGGTACATTCCCAAGATGGCCCGAATTGGCTGTTTACAAGTTACGTCCCTCTTTGTCGAGCTGCTGACGATATTTAGTTAGGCTGGCTCGACAGGGATCTAAATGGATGGGCCAGGATAAGGTGAGCGGAATCGTTCCAAGCGTCCACTCGTTGCAGTTTGGGCTTGGCTGTGTCTTGAGTACTCAATCAAGCAAACAACGCAATGCAACCACAAAATACAAATCATCACGACGGCAATTCCATTTCTATTCTCGTCATCACGACACATGAAGTCAATCAAGCCACTTTGGCCCATTCAATGACCGACACAGAAGGTCTTGACCATTCAGCCTTGGCGGCCAAACCTCGTGTCCTGTTGTCGGCTCAAGACCGTAATCTTTGAGCTTCCCCAGACTGAACCCTGCGCGGCCATTGGTCGAATTGACCGCATGTTGAACTCGTCAGCACCCATCATGCATTTCTCATCACTCAGCATTACTGGGCTGACACAGTCGGGTTGATTGTGATGCTGACTCAGAATAGTCTATTTGGTGGATATACCACTGACGTCTTTCAGCACCACTGGTGAAGGGCTCAAGACGATATCCTTCGCTTCGAGTGACACGTTTTATGGTGGAGTCTTTCGTTGCGTGCTTCGGAATTGAGGTAACTACCGTGCCACACACATGCATGAACTTGTCTCGGCTACCCTTTTGGTAATCTCGTGCCCAATGTTATGGTATCGTTGACCGTGGAGGCAAACGTCCTCCGTCATCGTGATAGGATGCTCGGATTTCCAGATTGTCTCTATATCGATGAGTCCTAGCTTTAACTCATGACATTCGCGTGTATGCGAAAATCACCTGCTGTCCATTCTGTGAATAAGCCACAGTTAGAACGAACTTATGAAGACGACGCAACATTTGATATCCGTGAGAACATCAGATGAGTTTTCAAGTCTATAATACACAATCAGCGATCCCTCCCGAGTGGACTTTCATTTTGCATGACTGATTATAGATCAGGACACACTGACTTTCCTATTGCATCTTATTAATCTATCTAAGTATTTATCAGTCCTGGATTTTGTCCCTATTGCCGCGTAGTATTTGTGGGTTGTCTATCTTCCAAGTGTACAGACTGTTCTTTTCCATCTCCAATCACAGATCAGCTGTTCATCGAGCCTTGGCTCAAATATATGGTATATGCGTACTACAGCATTCTAAGCTCACCCTCGATGTAGTCAAGGATCTCCAGATAGTCTCCATAACTCCCATTACAGTTCTCGCTCTCGATGTGTTGAAGAACAGCGCTCAGACGCTGAAAGCCTGACCCGCATACTAGACAGTCAAAGTCATCATCGTGATCATGGAGCAAACTCCCATACATGTCAAAATATTCGCCTACCAGGCGTCTGATGACGCGCTGGTTGGAGCCGGAGCCGCAGGTGGTTGCTTCTAGATGTAGCATCATAGCCGAGTGAGATATAAACATTCTTGTGCAACCCAGGCACTCGACATTCTTGTAGGCATGAACCTTGCGGTGCTGCAAACCAGTAAGTTAGAGATACTTTTATCACTTATAAGTCACTGCTTTGGATACTGACGTTGAGGAGGTTCGATCGAGAGGTGAAGGTGCGGGAGCAGATGCTGCATTTGTTGTGATAGTCCCTTCCATGCTCCTCCAAGTACGCCTTATTATAAAAAGTCTTATTGCAATCGAGACAAGCATGGTGATAATCCTCTCGATGGTCGTTTAGATCGCTCGCGGAACTGAAGTCAGGCTCATGCTGGCAATGAGTACAGACATGATGTCGATAAGAGTTGGCAACGTGTTGCTCTTTAGCACGCTCATGAACGAAATGTCTCTCACAGCGAAAGCAGTACATGTCATAATGCTTGGCTCGTAGATGTTGGTTCAGAGAGTTTTCGTAGCGGAAAGATCTCTTACACGGTAAGCAGTAGATCATCTTGACTTCTGCGTCCTCAGCAGGTGGTGAATCCTATTTTTTGTCGATAAGAAAAATACTGCTACAGATCATGATTGAAGATGTGACTGCTTGAGAGTAGATGTTTGGGGTGTTGCTCAGGAGCGGGGAGCTACATTTGATTTCAAGGCTGATAGTGGAATCAGAAGCGGTGATTGGTTCATAGAGGTCCATGTCGGGACTGGGAAATTAAACTCGACATGGTCAGTGCAAGAAGCAAATTCATGTCAAGAGCCGGCTTTAGTGTTTCATTACAGCACAGTTGATGCTTCACATTCAGTTATAGAATGGAAACTTGCAGATGTTTGTCACACAAGGGTATTTTTATGTTGTATATAATCTATCCAATCATGCTGGTAACCAAGGAAAACCAACAAATAAATAAAACAGCAGCAGGCGTTGATCAGACAAGCTATCAGGCCAGGGTATCCGTGTACACGGCCCTTATAGCGGGATCTCTCCAGAGCATCGTCCCTTGACTAGACTAGCATTCTCGCCTGTCAGCCCATCGAAGTATACTAACAAGGTTTCAACAGGCACCATCTCCATGAGTCCCAGATCAGGGTGGGACGATTTGAGTGTTTGCCCACTAAAGAGGACTCGAACAAAGTACTCGCCCCTGTGTTTCTCATCGGAAGATGGCTTCTTTTTATAAAGCTCAAACACAACCTCGCTACCCATTCCTGGCCAGACCATTACGTCGATCTGGAGAATACTCAAAAGGCGACTAACAGAACCGTCGTGTGCAAAGTTATGTAGGTATAAAATATCTTGTTTGCCGGCTATGACAGCACGGAAATGGCTGGCCAGCTCAGCGATCCAGACACCCCATGATGCAGCGGATGCAGCAAGAGAAGCTGGTGCGTCACGGAACATCTGAGAGTATTCCCATTGACCAAGACGGTACACTGTGTTGGCGAGTTTTTGGTCGACACAAGTAGATGAGTTCTTTCCGTCGACCAGTTTGCATGGTAGAGGTTTGTTATGGCATTGGCGAGCCGATAGATTGTCGTAGTAATGGTCGAAGCTTTCGTGGAAACCCACATCATCGGCTGGTACACCAGAGATATCGTCCAGTGTTTTGTAAAGTGCCTTGGTCTCATCGAGGTGCTTCTTCCAACTTTTGTTAGAAGACGATTTGATATCGCTGGTCAACTTCGCCCCCACACTGCACTTATACTGTGGCTCAAGACTATCGATACCCGCTTGTTGAATATGCAGAGGAACTGAGTCTGTGGTCTGATACATGCCATTGATAAACATGCCAGCAACTTGACTAGTAATCTGGTTGTTGGTGACTCTGAACTTGACTTTACTTTTCCAATCTCCTTTTCTGCTGGGAATGAAGTTCAAAAGATCATGGTAGACTTCATAAAGATCCTTTCCATGAACCCATGAGTCATCAAGACCTTCTGTAGTAATCTGAGGAAATTGGCAGGATCCGATCCAGCCCGATGGAATGAAAGGGTTGATATCTGATGTGAAACCCTTCCAGTGTCCTTGTGCGTTGGGTTTGGGGTCTTCAATGAATTGTTTTCCGAAGTAGTACAAGCCTTGGTTATCGCAGTTCCATTGGTAGGATTCCACAGGGAATGCGTTGGATGCGTAAGGTGTACGCTTGTGATGTCTTTGAATCTGATGTTAAGTAAGTTGCCACATCTTGCTTGTATTTTGGATTAGAATTACTCACCACCTCAACATACTGCAGCTCATATTCAGCTGATGGCTTTTTGTATTCCTTCTTCCGCGCATGCGGCATGTTACACCAATTGTATATTCCATAGTCCTTATCAGGCGTATGCGACGAATCAAAGATAAACCCATAAGTCCCTTCACCATTGAGTACACCATCCAAATCATTGACAGTATTAGAACTCGGAGGAAACCATTTCATGTTTGAATCCTTGCCCAGCACGACCGGAGCGGCCGAGAGAAAGGCAAGCAGAGAGCCCTTGGATGAAACAGCCATGTCGGTATATTGACTTAGAGTGTAAAACGCGCCGAAGAGAACAGCTGCTGAGAGTGCAAGCAGTCTCCCACGACATCTAAACCAAGAGAACGTCATCATATAAGGTGTGGTGCGGTTCAAGAGGTCTTGGTCATGCTGGGGTTCGATGTGAAGTTGGAAATTACGCGGTTTAATTGGAGCGCACGTGGAGACGTGACTGGTTGAGACAAGCTCTAGTGCTAGGCCCGGTATAGCCGCGAACGTGGAATGAGAGCGAAGCCGTAGAAGGGCAGTCGATATGGAACGTGAGTAGATCATGAATTCTAACGTTTATTCTCGAGCAAACCCTTTCAAACTCGGACTGATTGTCAAAGCTCACGTGTTGTTTGTGGTGTGTGGAAATCTTGCCTGGAAAAGCTTGGAGCTTATCATCAATACGTACATTAGTCCACGAGCTGAAAAAGCGGGAAAAACCAATTTGAAGAAGGTTGTTACTTCGGTGATAAAGAAAAAGGTGATTTTCAAATCCTTGGCAAGTAAAGCCCTGCTTACTTGATGTTCTCTGCAGTTTCACTTACCGCGCGCTTACAATAACTGCCGCATCAAGTTTCTGGCCATACAATATCTAGGCAGTTGGGTTGTAGTCCAAAATGTTTTTTGAGACTGCCAAAGATTCTCAACTATTTGTTGACACCAAATTTATTTTTGTTCTGAATACTACTGCCCAATATCATGAACGACCAAAACTATGAACAAAGCTCAGCTGGGATTCCCAATTGGCATACCTACCTCAACACTAGGATAGAAGAAGAAAAGGAGGAAGCTTTTCCCGAAGATCTCTACTACGAGATCATTCGCGACATGTTGCTCCAGTCGGAAAACTCCGAAAAAGCAGTTTCCGAAGCCATCGACAAATTCTATAAGCATTACCTCGCTGGCTTCTCTAGGGGAGATTTTGGCGGGAGGAAACCCCCGGAGTATGAGGCTGGAGCGGAACTGAACAGCATCTCGACAATTGTCTTCGAGACAATCGCCGAGATTCCTTTCGCAGACCCTAAACAAGACATCTTGTCGTGTTTCTTATTGGGCATAGCGAAGAATGCCGCGGATGAGTTCGACAAAAGGGTTTGTCTTGTGTATCTCTGTTTTCCCACGGAGCGCTGACTATTCCAGGATCCTCAATTTGTCTGTTACATCTGGGGAATCCAAACTGCAGCTGTAAGTAGGTGGAATGCTTACCATGGTATGTATCACTTTCTCTTCCTGTTTGAGCACTATGAGCAAATACTAAGGTCCACGACAGTGAGTACAGGGCCTGGTGACTATGAAAGACCAGGCGTAACAGAAGCGGTCGATATTTGGCTCAGCACATCAGCCCTGATTGCCAAGTTATTTCAAGCAGATTTACTTGGCGAGTATGGGCCTCTATGGGCTTCTGCAGACTTCAGAGACGCCCTTGAGAAGAATGTGGATGATAACTTAACCACGCTGCCCTTCAAACAAGCGCAGATTCTCGCCGCTGTCAATTACATAACCCTTGCTGGGGAGGCCTTCGCAAAAGAGGCCAAAGACTCTTCAAAAACAAGGAGTTATGAACTGAATGCAGCGAGATGGAAGTTATGGGCATCTAAGTTTCAGGAGGTTTCTGACAAGATTGGCGAAGATGCAGGATTGGGCCTCAAACAGCGGGCTAAGGAGGCTCACAACAGAATGGTCGAGCTATATCCAGAGGCTTTTGGCGAAGATCGAAGAGATATGGAAAGTTGGAATACACGCATATTCGATCAGCTAATGGGGGCTACACATTTGGCTGAGTAGCAATCCTGAACCTGCTTATGTCTTATGAGTCTACAATAGATATTATCATAAAGGCCACGCCTGTAAAGATATCGAGAGTTCACAGTGTTAACTCTTTAACTTTGAGATCGACTAGAAGATATCTCTCTAGCAAATACATGTATACTGGTTCTAGATTATTTGTTTCTCGGTTGCTGAACTGGCCTTGGCCTTCTGACCTTCTTGTACCGTTCCTCGTACTTTTCAAGATCCGCCGCGTCTTCATCTCGAGGAGGCCAAGTAGTAACACGATGTGGATCGGCCGAGTCGTCAGCAAAGCGACGCAGATATTGACGACCATCGCGATCCAAGGGCTCGACGGGCGCTCGAGCTAGTGCACGTACGTTCCCTTCTGGGTGATAAGTCAACCCCACGAGGCCATAATTGTGGTGCGTATCCTTATTTGTCGCCACAACACCTCGGAATGCGCCAGGGTCGTTTTGCTCGGTCCGTGCAAAACGACCCCTATCGTTTGGGCTGACATTCTCAGGGGCAACTATCTTCCTAACCTTTACAGGTTTCTTTGACAAATCGACTCGGCTGTTGACAGGGACCTCGTACAGGCGTCTCTGTGTGAGCTGGTTCCTGAGCTCGTATGGCTGGAAGTTCATTTTCTCTTCTTCGCCGTTATTACCCTCACGGTTCCGGTATTGTTTTGGGAACATGTTTTTGCTAGAATTGGCATCAGGCTTCACTACCTCTTGAACCTGCTCGTTCACGGTTTTGGTTGGCAAGACACCTCGAGGGGTCCAGTATTGCTGTCAGTAGAACATTGTTAGTTGAACGGTGATCAGAAACGTTTAACATAGGAGATTTGAGACAGTGTTGTATGGATAGTGAGGTCGCTGGGAGGAGTCGAGCGTATTACCATTTTGTCGTAGTCATCATCTGAGCTGCGTCTTGGCTCTTTCTTACGCTGGAAGAGTCTGTTCATTTTGAGGGCCAGCGACTTCTCGTGTGTTGTAGGGAAGAACGAGATGGTAGAAACAAAAAAGACTGCGCGTGCTGTGATAGAAACAAAGGCTAATAGGGCGATATCATACAGAAACAATTTGGAGAGAATTTGTGAGTCGTCGGTCAACAACGACTATAAAGGTGCTGATCTGTTACAGACAAGAATTGAGAAGGCTGCGGACCGTAGGCTTCAAATAGAAGTGGAATACGGTAAGATACAAAGATAGGATGCTGTTGGCCTGGATGGGCAAGACAGCAGCATCGATATAGAGGTATCGTCATTCGCGGTCGAAGAATTCATAGACCAACATACATGAAATAATGAATCTGAGACAAGAAGGCGAAGCGAAAATAGACTGGAACCAGGATTATTGACCGTTCGGTTGTCTATCACAATGTTCACGCGCGCTTACGCTGCTAACGATATCATGATGTTTCTTACCCGCCTACGGACCATGAGATCAATGTCGGTACTTTATGAAAATCATGCTATTCTGATATCACAAGATACAGATATAGATAAATTTGCTTCCAAGGATTCGTTACAGTCGCAGTGTTTTAAAACGGGCGCCTACTATAAAAAATGCCGATTGGCTGCAGAAATGGCGCATTTGCTGGTCGCAACCGCCTGGCAAGGCTGTGTTAGGCGCATTCTAATCCTTGACAATTGCTCTTTGAGCAGCGGATGGAATTTAACTTAACACTGCCATAATTCAGTCTTCGGTCTTTTTCCAGGACCGTTTCCAACCAAAACCGTCTTTTGCTTTGTATCCTTCTTCTCACTTTTCTTTCAAAATATCATGACTACTTGGGACCAAGGCCAGGAAAAGCCATCATCGGATCGTCCGTCTTGGTTAGTCCATATCGAGGAAAAAATAGAGGAAGAACGCGAGGAATTTCGCTCGGAGTCTCCCTACTACGAAATCGTCCGCGATTTGCTACTTGCACCTGAAGAAGACAAAAATGCTGTTTCGCAAGCTATACACAAATTCTACGGCCTTTGTACAACTGAGGCCGAGGATGAAATCAGGGGACCTCCGGAATATTCGGCTGGACATAAGCTGAACACTATCGCAAGCATCGCTTTTGAGACAGCTGATGAGGTGTTTTGCACCAGTTATCAACATGATAGATTAGCAGAACTCTTGATCGGTATCAAGAGAGAGGCTGCAGACGAGTACGATACCGAGGTGAGTTTCTTTCGGTTCATCTTGAACAAAGTATATCTAACTGAAGGCTAGAATCCCAAGTTTGTCTATTACGGCTGGGGAGTGGAAAATGCAGCAAACGAAAGCTGGAATGCTGGCCATGGTGCGCCTGCCCCCCTCACTTAGCTAACATTACTAACTGTATCATCTGACAATAGTTGATGCATCGCTCCAAGAATTTGCCACAGAACCTAAAGACGCATGGGCTGAAGCATGGATCAACACAGCAGCACTATTGGCAAAACTCTTCCAAGGAGGCTTATTAGACGCACATGGAGCTCGTTGGATCACATGTGATTTCGAACAAGCTTTCGAAGCAGATACCCCTGGCGATGTTAGGTCAGATATAGGCCGTCAAGCCGAAGTTCTTGCCCTTGTTAACTACATTATTATTGCTGGGGAAATATTTGTTAAAAAGGTCAGAAGACCTTCCCAGATGTGGAAGCTCTGGGCTTCGAAAATACAGGAAGTGGCCGATCTAGTTGATGAGAATACCAGATGGGATCTCAAGGAGAGAGCTCAAATGGCCCATGATAAGATGATTGAGCTATACCCTCAGGCTTTCAGCGAAGGGTGATCGGAGGCACCGGGATATATGGCTTTTGTTGTGTCCAAAATCGTGTTGTTCGAGACCGATGATCGATCCATGGACTTTTTCACGCGATAAGGGTCATCAGGACTGTACAGTTTTAGGCATTTAGATGAGGATGGAAGAATGCATGTTATAAGGCGAGTACAATTGAAGGTGGATTCAGTATTCCCATGAGCTATACTGATCTACCAAAATTATCAATTGATGGCCAAGACATATCCGACGTTTCTGTAGTAGAGCATGCTGTGTCCTCTCCATCTTGTTTCCATTCCCAAATACTCCGCAATGACTCTTCGATCAATCTATAGCACAGATTTCCAAACCATTATGTGTCGCCTAGGAAGCCTTACCCTTACCCTTCTCCTTGTCATTGTCCTTTGGGGTATCAGAGGGCTGGGGAGCCTCGATATACACATATGGAGCACCGGCTCGCAATCCACAGTTGGAACAGGTCATTCCAACATTCTTGATCCCCTTGCCAGCGCAGGGAGGCTTGGAGCAGATCCATTGACTTCCAGACATCGTTATAGAACTTATTTGGTCAAGACTTGTGGTGGCTTTATTGATTAGTACGTATCTGATGTTTTGTAGTAAATGTTTCAATTGTATTGGAATCTGTGGAGCAGGACATTGAGCGGAACTATATCGCAGTTTTATATCCCAAATGATAGTTCCGTCACCCAAATCCATGAAGTGATTCAGATGTGTGGTCTGAAGCAGCGGGGATGGTGAATATGACGCCGGGTCAGTGACACTGCTAAGTGAGTAACTGCTAGTCCTGGCAGATGTTATGGGATGTTTATGGCCTTACACAAACTCAGCGGAGGAGTGAATATGCACAATCACTGATGATTAACAGTGTTGATCGTTTTCTTACAGTTCTCCCATCGGTTAGACATCATGGGTATCACAAGTAACACGAGAGTTGTCGCTCAAAGGTGTATCATTTTATATCTGACTAAATCAGACGCTAAGCTCCGTTGTCTTAGCTTTGTCAAAGATAGCCTTGTAAGGCTTGATCTTCTTCTGCGCCACACCCTCGGGGCCACAGTAACGCTCAACGATATCAACACTGCGTCCGATGTACAGCTCAGGCTTCATCATGGCATCGATATCACCCCAGATAGGCTTGAAGAACTCAGTGGCCTTGAGTCGGGAAACGAGATCATTAGCACCACCCTCGTGCTTCACGACGTAACCGGCCTGGTGAGACAGAACGCGGATCTCCTCGTGGGCATCTTGTCGAGAAATGCCCTTGGCGCAGAGCTTCATGATGATGCTCTCGGTGATCATCAGAGGAAGCTCCTCCATGACGCGGGCCTCGATACGCTTAGGGTAGATGACCATGCCGTCGGTGATGTTGTCGAGACTTCCGATAATGGCATCGGCCAGAAGGAACATCTCAGGGATGTCAATTCGGCGGACGGCACTGTCATCGAGGGTACGCTCCATCCACTGCTCCTTGAAGGTGTTGGCAAAGGTGGCCTGCTTGGAAAGCAGCTCACGGGACAGACTGGCAACTCGCTCAGAGCGCATGGGGTTTCGCTTGTAAGCCATGGCAGATGAACCGATTTGGTCCTTCTCGAAAGGCTCCTCAGCCTCCTTCCAGCCAGCAAGGTGGCGGATATCTCCGGTGATCTTTTGGGCAGTAGCACCGAGGCCACAGATAGCGTTGGCCATCATGAGATCGACCTTGCGGGAGTAGGTCTGGGTGGAGACCTCGTAGCATCCAGGGAAGTCAGCCTTCTTGCAGAGGAGCTCATTGAGCTGGTCGCACTTGGAAGCGTCGCCGTTGAAGATCTCGAGGAAAGAGGCCTGAGTACCGGTGGTACCCTGAGCACCGCGAAGGAGCAGCTTAGCACGGGCATGCTCAATCTCCTCGAGGTCGAAGACAAGGTCCTGGGCCCACTGGGCTGCTCGCTTGCCGACTGTGATCAGCTGTGCGGGTTGCAAGTGGGTGTAAGCCAGGGTAGGGGTGGCCTTCCACTCCATGGCGAGCTTAGACAGGTTGTTGATGACCTTGGCCAGTCTGGGGAGGAGGAGGTCAATAGCCTCACGCATAAGAATCAACTCGGCGTTGTCAGTGACGTAGCAGCTTGTGGCCTTGCTCGGAGTCAGTATAATTTCTGCGATCACCCTGACCATATCAACTCACACCATAGTGGATGATACCAGCAGCAGCAGGGGCCACAGCTCCGAAAGCGTGGACATGAGCCATGACATCATGACGACGCTTCTTCTCCTCAACACGAGCAACCTCAAAGTCCTCATCAGTGAGGGTGAGATGCTCCCTCATCTGCTCGAGAGCCTCGTTGGTGATAGTCTCGATACCAAGCTCCTTCTCGGACTCGGCGAGCAGCAGCCAGAGCTTGCGCCACTGGGAGTGACGGGAGCGCTGGCTGAACAGCTGGCCCATCTCCTTGCTGCAGTACCTCGCAGTGAGCGAGGTCTGGTAAGTATCGAACGAAGACATTTTGGAGGTGATTTCGGGCGTGATGTCCTGAAATGGGCGATACCGGAGATGGTGGGTTTTGAAATTGTTTCCTGCCCCTCCAAAAAACTATCACCCCATGAAAATTTTAATGGAGGGGCATTCACGTGATTGCGGGGGAAGGGATACAGACTTTCGGGCGCATACGGAACAAGTCCCGCGATTCATGAATTCGAAGACGATTACTGTTTGAGTTACTCCTATCAAAGGAAACGTATTGAAAAGCCATCTGTCCAACGAATCAATGAAAGAAAGTATAGTGTTATGATATGATTTGCCTACCCTGTACCCTAATGTTTCGAAAACGCATGATCTCCACTCAAAATTGGAAATGATATCGACCTAGCTGTCAAAGACTCTACAACGTGATTTACGATGATCCTTTATTCGATCCCTAAACACAGGTGTCTCGCTAATGGATAGGCCTGGGTGATGGGGAAAAGTTGGAAGGTATGAAATTAAGCAATATCTGCAAAACTGATTGAAATGTGTTCGAAGAGTGTCCGAAATATTTTCATATATGAACTGAAGACTAGCGCAGAGAACTATCAAGTTTAGAACCTCACACTATATTATACGGTATGTCAGAACTATTGGCAGTATCTTACGTCCAATTGGCTATTGTATATTGTTGCGAGTATTCGGATTTTATACGAGTTAACTGACCCCTCCAAAACGTCATTGTCGTCAACGTCACTGTGCTTACGATGGCAAGAGTGCGGAAGCAACTGAGACGGCTTTTAAATAAACTATGATTGCCAACATATAATTTGATAACTCCCTTCTCAAATAAACACGTCTTTTCACAGCAACCACATTTAACTCATCAGCAGCAAAATGGAAGCTTTAAAAGGTCAAACGGCTCTCATCGTATGTATCTATACTCTTCAGGCTTGTGTATCTATCAACTCTAGAATTAGACTGGAGGCTCAATGGGCATTGGCGAAGCCATCGCTTTTGCTTTAGCCGAGCACGGCGTCAATCTCGTTCTCTTATCGCGAAGCAAAGTCAGTCATCAATACAGTCGAAGAATGAGTGCTACGCCATGATCTGACCGGTTTTCCACCCAGGATAAGCTCGAGGCTGTACGAGAGAATATCAATTCCAAGTATCCCAACGTCGATATTGGGATCTACCCCGTGGACATCCAGAGTCAACCAGACGTTGAGAAGGCTGTCAAATCAGCCATACATGAGATTGGCCAGATCGATATTCTCATCAACAATGTTAGTAGACTTCCTTTAACAGAAGGCTTTACTGACAAAGCCCTAGGCTGGCCTCGCGCTTGGTGCTCCCAAACGATTTTGGGAAATCCCTGTTGATCAGGTTGCTCAAATGTCCGGCACTAACATTAACGGTGTTATGTTTACCACCCACGCCGTGATGAACCACTCCATGTGGGAGAGGAAGAAGGGGACTATCATCAACATCTCCTCTGTCACAGGACTCGAATGTCCACCTTTTAACGGCGAAGCAGTATACCACGCCTCGAAAGCCTTCCTTGAAGGTTTCAGCAACAGTATTCGCATGGAGACAGCCGGTTCCGATATCAAGGTCATGGTGCTACGTCCAGGCGTTGTGGAGACACATTTCCATCTCCAAAGAGTTCAGTACGACCAAGAGGCTATGAATGAATTTACTCAAGGCTATGAGCCCCTGGTCGCGCAAGACCTTGCTCAGTCGGTTTTGTACATGTTGAGCCTGCCTCCTCGGATTTCTATCAAGGCTATGGATTGTGTTCCCACGGCGCAGAGGTCTTTGACGAACTTCGACCGTGAATGGAACTCTCGTCGGCAGGAGACCATTGATATAGTATAACTGACCTAAGAAGATGGGAAAACCAAATCCTTGACAGGTTTCTCTGTTGCTTTTTGCCAGAACTACTTCATAAATGCACGCCCTCATATAAGATATGTATAGTAGAAATGAGAAAGGAGTGTCCGTAGTAACGTTTGAGGGAAGGTTTCCATCATTTCAGGTTGTCTGAAAAACTTTGTCGTATAACATTTCTTTGTATCTGAGTAAATACATGATAGAGCTTTCACTTACGACGCGAAGTATAACAAGATATATGGTATGGGTTCCTTAGGTCGGAAGTTTCTAATTAATGGAGATTTTGAACAATCTTACTTCTGGAGATATAGGGAGATAGATGTTTGTGTGAATACAGCAAAAGTCATAGGCAGTCATGATTATGGTTATAGATAAGGATCACTCTGTCTAGCTCCCATATGTTATACTTCTCTCCGTCCATCTTCGCGCCTTTGTTCAAGACATACTGGGGCATTTACTATCTCTCTTGCTTTCATCATGATTACTTCTTGACTCTTCTTCTCGCCTTCTGTTTATCTCTGCATCTATTGCAATCGACAAATTCTGACCCCCCTAAGCTTTCACCGCACCTAAGACAATCTTTCTGTTCACGACGTCTCTTAATCCTGAGCGCAGCACTCTTCTTTTGACTTTCGGCGCATACGTCACACTGCCTACCGGCCTCTGTTTTGTTCTTTTTACACCTGCTGCACATGACCGTGTCTGGTCTACTTACCACGTTGGGTCTTTCGGCTTCAGGGCTTTGTAGGGAGGGAGCTGACGTTGGCTCAGGAGGGTTGAGAATTTTACCGATATTCATGATCAGTGTAGAATTGTAGCTAGCTTTTGTTCTGTTGGATTTGTGTTTGCTAGTAGTTGGTAGTCATACCTACACCTCAACGACAACGAGTTTCTCCTCATAAATGTAACGAGTATTGAGCTAACAGTTATTTGCAGCTGAAGGAGATGTCTCATGTGAAAACCGAAGATTAATAGGTCACGGCCTTTTCAATCATTGTGATGGAGGTACTGTGACCACAATTCGCGCTGAATAGGGTGTAGACCCTGTCTCCCATATAGGGCCGTGATCTACTAAAGAGACTAGAAGAAATCTTAGAGACAACATTTGAAGAAAGCTTTAAGATTTTCGACGCCGCTAAATCATAACATGATACTTGATGCCTGTTTCGTGACAGACTTTTAGGCCCTGAAGAGCCCGAGACCGCTGAGGAGATTCGTACCAAGTGTCTGTTAAGATTGTGATGATGCGATCGTTAAGTCCACCAACACTGAATCGGTGAACATCAGAATACAATGACGGTGGAGATGGACCTATGCACTGGCACCAAAAGTTAATTCACTGAGCGACAGCTGTGATTTGACTCAACGCTACATAATTATTAGACTTGGTATGATCCCCGATTAACATCTATATACATTAAATTCAGTTCAACGTGCCGATTCTTGGTTTACTGAACGCGCCACGGTAGAATAATTGTCACCCATACACTTCAGCTGGTAATGATGACCTGTTGGCGGCTTGGCTAGGCGTAATGGCTGATAAGCGAAAACAGCGACGTCCAGTCCTGGGGGTATTGTCGTTGTGACTATCATAGTCACTCAAGCCAAGCCAATTAAAGCCATCTCATGATGTAACATAACCGTAATAAACCCAGGAAACCTTATTGGCAAAGATAGCCTTTATTTCGGTGCAATCTCCAGCTCCGCTGCCTGCCAAGAACTCCGTCGTGAACGCGCCTAGAGATAGAAAGGGGCGAATCTGCGTGCGGATAATGGCGGTAAAGGAGAAAGGATGCCTACGGTCAAAGGCCCAAGCCGAAATGTCAAGCCCACCTGCTCAAGAAAGATAAGCTTTACCCCAGAAACTGCATTGGCATTCTTGGCGGGCGTTATCACTGCCTGCTTCCCCGATGGCCTGGAGGAATGTTGCATCTTGCGGCCTTCCTTTCTCGTCGCTTGGCGGTCATATCACGAGATAACATAACATTGGCATTGCATTGGCATTCGCACGGATTGGAGGCGGATATCTTGGCGTGGAAGAGTGCTTGATTTGGGGGATGCTTGGCATAAGGATTAAGTGGTTCTTGTTCGCCAAGCTCAGACACAATTGGCCTGTTGCTTATATCTTGGCTCTTTGCTAGGATGAGACAACTCAAGCAATTAGATACTCTGGGGTTCTTTTGCTTCTGAATATTAGGTTGATCTGCGTTTGCCTCCCTGGGTATATATCGAGGTGATCTGCTCCACCTCCGCATGGCCCATCTTGTGGAGCGATCTTCAGACCTTACACCCTCCTCTCCTTCTACACTCTTCTTTCACTTCATTCCCGCTGCTTTGATTGTCACTGCACCTCCCCCATCACCAAGATGGCGGCAACAGAAAAGAGCAATGGCCAGAAGCCTGGTATGGCCAAGAGAATCTTTCTCATGCTGGCGCCAGACTCGGCAAAAGACGACGAGGGTCGCGATAACTTCAACTCACGATCCCAGTTTGTCCTGTGTGCTATGGGTGGTGCAGTAGGATTGGGTAACCTCCTTCGATTCCCTTCTGTTGTGTTCAACAACTATGGCCTGCAATTCTTCATCCCTTATCTCGTCGCTCTCTTCCTCATTGGTATTCCTATCCTGATCCTTGAAATTACACTCGGACAAGCATATCGTGGTGGCTGTGTCATCGCCTGGAACAATGTCAATTACCGTGCCAAGGGCATCGGTCTGGCTATGGTGTTCAACGGTTTCGCTGTCGTTGGTTACTACGTACCCATTTTGGCTTGGGCTATGACATACTTCCGCATGTCCTTCCAAAGCCCTCTTCCCTGGGCCGGCAAAGACACGGTCGATTTCTTCTTGAACAGCGTTGTCCGCAACAAAGATCCCACTGGTGGTGAGGATGGAGGCCTCAAGTCTTACCCTGGTCGCGGTATCGTTGGGGAGACATTCGGATGGTGTGTCATGATTTGGTTCATCGTCTGGATGTGTACCTTCAAGGGAGTTGGTCTTACCGGCCGAGTCATATATGTCACCATGGCTTTGCCTCTCATCATGATTGCCATTCTGGCTATTCGATCACTCTCTCTCCCTAATGCCTCCGATGGCTTTGCTTTGTATGTTGGTACATGGCGAAGCGAGTCCCTCCAGGGCTCCAAAGTCTGGCAAGATGCCTTTGGCCAGATGTTCTTCTCGATCGGTGTGGGCTTTGGTTACTTCACATCATACGCATCTTATAACAATAAATTCGCCAACGCCGTGCAGGATTCCTTCATCATCGCGCTGAGCAACTCTGCTATCGAGATCATCTCCGCTTTGGCGGTTATGGGAGTCGTAGGGTTCCTGGGCATTAACCCTGATAATGTCGACGCTTTGTCTACTTTCAGCTCTGGTTTCTTCTACTATCCTGAAGCCCTTGCAAACATGCCCGGTTCCAACTTCTTTTCTGCTCTATTCTTCATCACCCTAGCCCTCCTCGGTCTGACCTGTGTGTTTGCCTTGGCTGAGGTCTTGGTGACTACCATCTGCGACACTGACCTTGGTCAGCGTGTACCTCGATGGATTATCTCAACATCCGTTATCATCCTGGGTACTCTTACCTGTCTTATCTACAGCAGTGAATTCGGATTCAATGTCCTAGATGCCGTCGACATGTTTGTCAATGACATTGCTCTGTTCATCACTGTCTGGTCTGAGACATACATGGCCTGTACCCTCTATCGCTGGAAGGACCCAGTTGATCAGGTCGGTTTCATCGGTTACTTTGCTTTCAATGGATGCTATGTCGTCGCTCTTTTCCTCGGAACACTCCTCGGGCATCTTGTCAGCCCAGCAGCTGGTGCTGGTGTAGGCTTTGGCGTTTTCATCGCCGGTGCTATCGTTTCTGCCTTCTTTGGCAAGACTCCTACCATCCCAGCTCCTAGATTTTGGGGCAACAACACCATCCTCAGCCGATTTTGGTACGCAGCCTTTTACTCTGGTAACCAGCTTCGCCGAGACCTCAACAGCGCCATCAACAGCAGCGGCAAGAACTGGAACATCCCCTACATCTGGCCATTCTGCTTGAAGTTTATTACTGGCCCTGCCGTTGCTCTGGTGTTTTCCTTTGCTTACCCCAAGTTCCTTTACAACCATCGAAATGACCCTCCTTTCATCTACAGCTTCGTCCTTATGCATGTTGTTGTAATCTTTATCATTGGTGCATTCACCGTACCGAGATTCCTGAACACTATCGTTCCCGCGCATCGTATCGAGAGAGGCGATGGAAAGTACGACGTGGCACCTCAGGTGACTCTAAACAACGCCCCTGTCGTGGATGACGGTCTTGAGGGAGGCCTTGAGGGTCGTCGTATTGATGGCGAGCGTAGCCAAAGTAACAGCGTCAATCGAAGTAGCATTGAAGCTGACCCTAGAAAGGGTGTTACAAGGGGTGAACCAGGTGTGGTAGAGTCTAAGATGTAACTGAGTTAGGACGAACTGTTTCGAAAATTGGATTCAGTCTGGATGATCGATATCACTGTACACCAGGAGCTTTCACTCGTAATTGTACACTTTAAGTAGCTTCTGAATATTCATCTCTCGCTAACTTCAGATCGTTAGTAATATTACTGACAGTGTCTTGACTTTAAACAATTCTCAGTTGCTCTTGGTATCCTTATTCCCGCTGATAAACCCTACCGCCGCAAGAGCCCTTGTAGCGGAACTAAAGTTGTTAGCAAACATCCACACAACAGGCCCTTCCCTTACTTGTCAAATTTCTTGGCCCATCTCTCAAAAGCCAACAGACTTCCCATACATCCAATCCAGATTGCATTACCATGAGGATAAGAGCCTTCGTATATGCCAACCAGGGCTGAACCGATGAGACTGGCCGTATACCCCTCGCTCAGCGATTCAAAAGCCGATAATTTCCTCCCAAGTCTGAGGAATAGACGCACCCAGACAAAACTATGGAGAAGTTTTATACTCGCTCGATGCCATGTCGTAGAACCCAGGTAAACTGCAAGTATAGAAGCTAGAAGACGTTGAAAAGTCATTGTATGGAACGTAATCCGGACAAGTCGTGATGATGCGTGGGGTGTATTGCGTAGTTTATCAGTCAGATATAGCGATGTTAAGCACTGCAGTATGCATAGGAGAAGGTCGACGGGTGTTGCTTGAGGCTCGCAGCCATACTTCCACTGTTTGAAATTGTAGATGATGACTTCTAGTAAAGTGAGAATAACGTGTGGGATCAGAGTGTAAGTGGGTGCCTTGCGCGTCATTTCCCATCCTTTTGTAGTTAAGGTGTGGTACAGCCCCGGCACGAAAGCCGTAAAGATACCGGCTGTCCACAGGATGTCCATTGGAAAGACTTGGTATAGCTGTTTGAAGCCTTCGGAGGATGTGTTTGACAAATTGAGCGACATGCTCACGGCGCGAGATATGACTTCACAAATTATCACCAACGACAAAGATAACGCAGAAAGATGCTCAAGGTGACCCCGGAGAGTCGTTTAACTTATGTGTGATATGAAATGCGGACTTCGGATTTAAGTGCTTACCTACCTTGAGCTGAACGTTGTCAACATCGGATTAGCTCGTTTAGTTGTACATAAAAGATGTCACAAACGAGATGGTCGCGACACGATTATGTATTGTGTAGATGCCCGTTTGTCAAATAGGGAAAAGCCTTTACTTCAATCCTGGAGGTATCTCGTGCCAGCAAAGCATGGGCTCATCACCTGCATGTTTATTCTCAGTATCGTTCAAGACGTCGTGGTAAGAGTTAGTCCGGAAGAGCCGGGAACTTCACAGTGGCTGATTGGCAAGTAGCATTTGGATCAGCTTCTATCGACTTGAGTGCGCTAGTTGAAAGTTCTTTTGACAGATACCATTGATTAACAGCTTCGGAAATACCAACCTCACCATTCTGGGCTACTGCCCTGCCCCCTCTAGAGCATGTCATGTGGGGTATCGCCCTCCCAAAATGTGGTCTAACTTCAATAGATTGTCCCATCGACCGCCATGTCGTGAACTTTATGGGTTCGATCTTACTCTTTGGTTTGCCAAACTGTAAGCCGCTTATCCAACAAATCAATGTAAGCTTTTCGCACTCCTACAACGTAGCTATAGCCCAATCCATGGTCTTCTGGATAGCATCATCCTGATCTAACACTGGCTCGTATCCCAATATCTTCCTAGCCTTGTCCAAAGACCAGCAGCATCCGGTGCCGAGATGATTGATGCTGACCCTGCGAACACTGGGCCGTATCGTTCCCAAAGTGAAGATCCAGTAGATCCATTCTGTCGTCGACGCCATCGCCTGCATCACAGCCAAAGGTATAACCGTGACCTCATCTCTTGCCACTGGATGACCTGCCGCAGCATAAAACCTCCTATTGAAATCGAAGAGGGGTTGTGGTCTGCCATCTGAAATGAAGAAAGCTTCGCCCCCTACATCATCAACGCTTTCGAGGCTAAGAAGAGCCTGCATAGCAAGGATGTGGGCCTCGGCGGCTTTGTTGACATAGAGAACCTCGAAAACCTTGGTATCATTGCCGATCTGCATTTTGTGTTCTTTCCTTCTGAGACTCGCCACTAGCTGAGGCGCGAGATTTGTGTCATACTCCCCGTAAATGCATGGGATGCGTAAGACTGCCGTACGAAGCTGAGCGGAGTCGGCAGCCAAAACAAGCTTTTCTGCCTTGACCTTTGTCAGAGCGTAAGCGTTCGGGGCCGTTTTGTCATCATATAGTTTCGCTTCTTCTTCAGTGGTGGGCTCATGTGTAGGTACAACAGCTGAGTCGGTGGAAGTAAAAACGAAGGCTTGTGTGTCCTGACAGGATGTAGCAGAATCTATCAAAGCTTTTGTTCCGTTGATGTTGGCTTTGATCAGATTGGCAGCGGTCTCCATATAAGACGGGGACGCTGCGTGGATAACAGCACGTGGCTTGAAGTCTTGAAATACTGCTTTCACTTGAGCCGGGTCTGACAAGTCAGCGGTGAGGAGTGAGATACGAGATGTATCAGTGACTCCAGAGGGGACTTTTGGATGACGGCTGACGATAGCAACAGTCGTCGTCGCGTCATCCAGAAGTTGTCGGACGATATGGCCACCCAAAAACCCGCTTCCGCCTGTTACAAGAATACGTCGTGAAGACCCCATATCTTTTAGCACTGCTCAAGATCTTTTGAAGTTATTTAGAGTTACAAAGATGTCGCGGTCTGGATGAGGGGAAGGGAGAAAAAGTGACCATGTAAGCAGCGAAGGAGTAGGAACCTAGTCTGTCAGCCCAACAACCAGCTTACCTATTGGCTCAAGATATGACATAAATTTCTCTGAAAATCACATTCATTGCTATATTCAAATGGTGGTCCGACTTTCATTTGATACCTGACTTATATGCGCAAGTAGAAGAGGATGTCCTATTCAATCCTCGACCCTAAAGAACTCTGGAAAGATAGAACGTAACTGCTCCAAGTCACGAATCTGGTGATGAACTGACGGTGTATCAGGTGCTGGATTTCCATCTTCCACAAAATGGACCACAGTCCAGCCAGCATCTTTGGCACCAACACAATTCTTTAGCGAGTCATCTAAGCCAGTCAGCGAATGTCTCATTTGATGTCAGTCTTGGCCATACCAACAAAGAAACACTGTGAAGTATCAGAGACTCCAGCTTCCTTCATAGCTTTCAGGAACATATCTTTGTGCGGCTTGCACACAAAAGGCACTTGCGAATAATCGCAGTAAGTGAGCCCCTCAAATAGATCATCTACGCCCAATATTCTTACTACTCGCTTTCCGTGATTAACATACGCATTCGTGAGAAGCCAGAGTCTGACTTTTGACGTATCGATATCTTCGAGTAGCTTTCGAAGCTGCGGGTTCGGTTTGATCAGGTCGTCCAGGGGCACCGCGTCATCGACTTTGGCGTTGTACTCGAGCGCGTCAATTTTATGGTGGCGTACGAGGCCTTCAATTGCCTGGCCGTACTGCTTGGAGTAATCTTTGTGCAGTCGTTCGGCGTCGTCGGGCAAAAGACCGAGATGTTTCTTGAAATAGTCATCGATTAGACGCGACATGTGCTCTAGGACTTTGTCATCTGATTTGGGTTAGAGGGAGCATGATTATGCTGGAACTGACGTACTTCGTGAGTAAAGACAATTGTCAATATCACTATAAATTTAGTCAACATCTATGAATTATTCAGATTAAAGAGTGAGTCTTACAAGAATAGCACAGGCTTCGAATTGTGTTCCATTGTGAGTGATGGAGGATGTTGGGATGGTGGAGTGAAACGTGGACCTTCTACGGTTGTCACTGGTCAAGCCCCAATGAGGGATGACACATATTGCCGTTGTCCCAGCTACACCTCTTAGTATCAAAACTCTGCCTTACTACTAAATACTTCCATCACGGATTTCTATCATGAGGTCTAGGATGAATGAGAAAACTCTAAAGACCTTTTACAGAGCCATAGTCATCCTCATTTTATAATTATCACTCCCTTTGCGCTGCACTGTGGTGCTGTAAACCGTTAAACAACACACTGGTCATCAAGTCGTTTCCTTGCTTAAACCCATTTGGCCTAACAACAATAGCTAGAACTTGCTAAGAGTTATCGTGGCCTTACAAAGGAATGGACCTTCATTTCCCCGCCTAACATCGAAATGTGGGACGGAGCTGGGACGTGGTTGATTGGCGATTGGGCACCAAGTAAACAAAAGAGAGTTTGCTTTTCGTAGGTTTCACACTTCTTAACATCAGACTCGAACTGTATTTTCTATCTCTTGAGTATTCTTTTGTCATATATAATTGGCTTTTAACAAGTCACGCAGCCTCCACCATGAACTTCTGCTCGATATGTGCAGTCCCTATAGAGAAACGATCTGACGTCAACCAGGACACTCCTCATAATTGGACCGCCCTTTTTCGCGCACGTAAGATCGAAATCCTTCTTCACGCGTCGCGTTGGTCACGCTAAGCAATGTCATAGTCTATATCGACGATGATAACTTCGATCAAGTATCCATTTCTGGAGTGGGAGCTTCAGCTTTGAATGACCAAGAATATCTCGTTCCTTTGAACCCACGAAAAGGATGGAATCAGCTTTCGGATCTAGAGATTGCGGACGGGGGCCGCATCGCCGTGGAGCCTGTCGATTTCATCTTGGGAATCGGCTCAGGTCCCGAAAGCCACTGGGGCTTCTTCTTCCACGACGCTTGTTGGCAGCTCTTGCTCACCGAGTGGCAGCCGGATCTCAAGCTCTTGTTCAATCTGTGTCTGTCTGCTCCTCTGGGCCTGGACTTGATTCTGAACTTCGGCCACGACTATGGTGGAGCTGCTGAACGAGGAACTGATGCTGAGCTTCCCAATTGGCATTCTACCTTCAAAACCCCCGAAGAAATACCTCAGATGTTCCTATCAAACCCATGGCAGATTCCTGCCCTCAAAAAGGCCATTGACTTCTCCGCCCGGTTTCAGCAAGATGCTTTCCAGTCTCGCCTTGACCCTAGTACCCTCAGTTTACACAAGGATATCTTTTCTCTCTTGCCTCCTGAGCTCCAGGAAAGGATTGTAACCCTATTGCCAATTTCGGATGTCCATTCCTTGAGGCTTGCATCTCCGGTCTTTGCCACGCTGGGTTTATCAGAACGATTCTGGAGGTCGCGCTTCGCCGACGGACACGAGTTCGAATTCGTCCACGAGGTCGTGACTAACCCTCCTACCTCTTGGAGGGCACTATATGTCTCGCTTCATATATGGGCTTCGGACAATGCAGGCCTGGCAAACCGGCAGCGCATTCGGAAGATTGTCAAGGGTCTCTCGTCCACACTGAGACAGATGAAGGACGACCAGTGCTATGGGCAACCGGAATGGACCTGGTACGAACATGCAGTAGGCTCAGAACCTGAGGAGCCAGTAGATGAGGACGATGGGCCCTGGATCAAAGCTTCACGTGAGATTCGCTATGACGAGGAAGCTTTCAACAGTGGAAGTCGTCCTATTCGAACTCGTTTGCTTCGCTTCGACCAGCCCCTAGAGGTCTGTCAGATATCGGTATCTTTTATCCACACCCAAGATGGAAGGTTTGTTTCGGGTATGCGGCTTACTAATCAACATGGTCTTACCACGGCGATTGGTTACATCCACGAGAAGGAGACCGTTCACATCACACTTCCGGAATCTCAAATCATCCGAGGATGGGAGCTTGCGCTTGATGTGACCGGTGTTAGGGCCATGGCAGCTGTCACCATGGACGGTACAGTATCGTCTTGGGCGGGTAATCCAGAACCATTTCCCAGACGACTCTTGGTCGATGTAGGAGGGATCTCAGCCCTTCGTGCTGAATTCGATGTCAGTCTTGGTTCATTTTCAACTTTGATCAATACACTGACATAATGCAGGCCATCAAACTCGTATCCTTGAGTCGTGACCGACAAACTCCCGGAGTACAAACTGATCTACGTACAACGCAAATATGGCGACCCCACATTCCACCAGAGGGAGTGATGTTCGATGGAGTTGAGGGACAGCTCCCATATGGCGATATCCATAGGGTTATCGACGTTGCTTTCTTCAAAGAATCCGGCCTGACTGGTGTGCAGAGCTGGATCCATGAAGGATTCGACGTTACCAGACTTGATTTCTTTTTCGGTACTGAATCTAGTAGCAGAAGTATTGGTGTGATTATGGACGATGTTGTCGACGTTTTCCCACCGCCACTACTTACCTCGATGGATCTGGATTTGGCAAGCTCTGGTAGTCACATGCAACTTGACAACGCAGGCGGTGAGGAGATCAACGGTCTTGAATTGCAAAAGTACAACGGTCATATAACTGGTCTAAAGGTAAGCTCTTACTCAAATGCTGGAGCCTGTGGTTTGTCGATTGATTGACTTTAATAGGTCAACACAAATCGCAATAGATCTGAACTGATGTCAGACTCAGACGTTATTATGGGGGATATCGAATGGACTGCTGTCCGTCCAAGGGGCTCCAAGGTTGTTGGAATGTGATCTCGAAGTACCAGTCACGGCGTAAGTACTTTTCCTGTTGAGAGTCTTGTGGACCGCGATACTGACATTAGAACAGGGATACTTTTTGCAAGACATTGGTCTCATATCGATCAACTAGACCATTCACCAGACTCTACTAAAGGGATAGAGATACAAGGTAATGATTTCACCCATGTATAATTCTTTAGATAAAAGATTCCAGTGCGAGAAGAATCAGCCACTACAATTAGCCACATATAGTGTACTCAGCTTCGGTGATATTGACGGTGAATGTAAATCGCCGAATTCAATTGATTTAGTCACCGAGATAGCCAATCACATTCAGTCTAGGCCCAAGACGCCGAGGTATCTTGACATCTCCTATTCCCCACAGCTTATCTCCGGATCCTCGCTCTAACGGGAACAAATCGTCATTACAAATCTCTTATTTTTTGACGTGCCGTGGAGCCGGGACTTTTGTTTTAAATACCTACGTCAGTATCCCAGGTTCAAAAAAACATGACATTGCAATCGCAGACGTTGACATCATTACTTCACGTCGCAAACTCTGCGCCGCAATGAATGACAAAAAAACTCCTCGTATGGAGGATGTCGATAATCACCGACGCGCTTCTCAAGAGTCGAACAGTTTCAGGGACATTGAGAAGAACGCACCTCCAGTCGACGGACATCACTCGAAATCACCTCATGATCAGGGCGACGACCAAAATGCTGGGCATCTGAGCGATCAGACTACCGAGGCCGGCAATCAAGATGGCGCAGCTACTGACTCATTTGAGGTCTCGTGGGATGACGACAAGGATCCCTTATGTCCGAGAAGCATGTCTAGAATGCGCAAATGGTTCATTGTTTCCATTGCCTCCATGGGAAGTCTCTGCGTGTAAGTCTTTCCCACCACTCTTGCAATGCGTTGTGCTGATAGTGTGTAGCACATGCGCCAGTTCAATCTACACAGCTACTTACGCCCAAATGAACGCCGAGTTCAACTGCTCAACCATAGTTGCAACACTCGGTCTTTCGACCTTTGTCCTGGGAATTGCTCTAGGGCCCGTGCTAACTAGCCCTCTGAGTGAGTACTACGGCCGTCGACCTATCTACCTTGTCTCCTGGGCTCTGTTCATCATCTGGACAATTCCATCAGCCGTGGCCCAGAACATCGAAACCATGATTATTGCGCGATTCTTCACTGGTTTTGCAGGCAGCAGTTTCTTGAGTGTCGCAGGAGGAACAGCAGGCGATGTCTTTGAGCGCCACGAGATCCAGAAACCTATGAGTCTGGTATCTCTGGCGCCCTTTATTGGACCGACTCTTGGACCTCTGATGGGAGGTTTCATCAACTATAACACCAATTGGCGATGGACCTACTACGTGATGCTCATCTGGGCCGCAATTATCATGGTGGCGATTTTCTTCTTTGCGCCCGAGACGTTCCATCCTATCTTGCTACGCGACAAGGCGAGGAAGCTTCGCAAAGAAACTGGAAACGACGCCTGGCGAGCCCCAATGGAGCACACAAAGAAACCCATTCTCGAGACACTCAAGATCTCTGTCCTTCGACCGTTCCAACTTCTCTTCCTCGAGCCCATGTGTCTCTGTCTCGATCTCTACTCAGCCCTCCTTCTCGGCATTCTCTACTTATTCTTCGGCGCCTTCCCTCTTGTCTTCCGAACCAACCACGGCATGAATCTCTGGCAAATTGGGTTGACCTTCTTAGGTATTCTAGTCGGAACCATAGTTGCAACAGCGACCACTCCTATCTGGGCTAAACTTCGAGCTGGATGGTTGGCGAAGCAGGAGAAGGAGACCGGAAAGGCTATCAGTGAGCCTGAGTATAGATTACCTCCTACTATTCTCGGTGCTATTCTTGCTCCCATTGGCTTGTTTTGGTTTGCTTGGACAACGTATGCCAGTGTTCATTGGATACTGCCTATTATTGGATCCGGTATTTTCGGTTGTGGGTAAGTTGCAGTGTTTACCTCCATTCTCCTGAACCTGTACTGATATCTACCCCACAGTATGCTACTTATTTTTACTGGCATTTTTACCTTCTTGGTCGACGCGTATCCTCAATACGCGGCATCTGCAATGGCAGCCAACAGTTTTGCCCGATGCTCTTTTGCTGGTATGTCAAGTCCCCACCCATAGTAGTGCAGCTTTTAACGAGACCTCTTTTAGCCGCCTTTCCCCTCTTTGGCATCCAGATGTACGAGAAACTGGGCTATCAATGGGCATCTAGTCTCTTGGCTTTCTTGACCGTTGCTATGGCGCCGTTTCCTTACCTGTTCTTCAAGTACGGGAAGCAACTCAGAGCCAAGAGCAGGTTTGCTGCGAATACTTAGATACTGTGGAGCTTTCTGGAGGATATAACTGGGATGAAGAGAATGACTGAACCACACTCTGCTACACAAAAATGGGTAATGGCTTATGGTGGTGATTAGTTTTTATAGAATAATAATTATAGATCAGAGATAGATTTATATGATATCCATTAAATTACGCCCCAAAACCTAAACTCGTGTCTACTATCGGACGAAGCCTATCCCTGCGGGTTAAATGCGTCTGCATTCGGCGATACAGCTCCAAAGTTGGCCGGAAGCAATGGACACAGACCATGCTGCAGCAGTGAATCGACATCAATGGCATCTTCGGCCCAAAAAGAATCAAAGCCAACCTGGTCGTTTGGCCACGAAAACATATCCGGTATTTGCTGTTCTTCCATCCCCGATCTTTCAGTGTTGGCGGGCTGTGCATTGTATGTGTCATGATGCTGATTGTATCCAGAAATAGGATCGTCCGGATTGTGAGATATTACCGTACTCGACCCTGACGATGCTCTCAGTGTTGAATCCTCATTTTCGCTACTATCGTTTGCAATTCGAGACGTCACGTCGACTATTGGCCCAGCCGACAGAGCGGAGCCTTGACCTGTGAGTCTTCGCATCAGCCTTACGAAGAACTTCATGATCCACAACCCCACAGGCCAATGTTTTGCTAGTTCGCTCAAAGCAAGGATGCATTGTCGTGATTTATTGCCCGCGAGCTGTCGACGAATGGGATCCTTGCGACAAATTACCAGTGTGTGAATTGAAAGGGCACCAAAGACAGCTGGCACACTACGAAGGGTCAGTGTGAGTTGACAAGATTCTAAAGCATCTCCACCTACATATGCATTTGGCTGAATCTGATTGCCCCAACCGCGAGTAAGTCCTCAGTCATTCGAGTGATTGAATCAGCTGCTCTACGAGCCACAATATCACCTTCAGCTTCCGACGGTGACAGTTCTCCAATCGCCCTGGGTCTGAAAAGAAGGATGTAGTAGTTTCTATGTAATGTTAGAAAACTCCGAATGGTAGAGAGACATGTCTTACTGATATGCCATGTGCAGTTGGGTGGCCCAAAAGGCCGCGCCCAAAGTCTCATCGGGCGGTGCCTTTTGCATACACCTTGGCAGCTGCATCTCCCACTGCTCAAGCCTTTCTTTGAGGCGATCTGCGTTATATCTGTCAGATGACGGCCTTCGAGGACTATATTCCCCGATTGCGATGTCTCCAACTAGTCATGTAAGTGATGTTTTGGAACAAATGTGGACGAAAGCTTACAGATTTCTGCGACTTTTGCCATTTCCATTACATAGGCCGCCTGATACTCCTTCTGGGTGGTTATTAGAGGATCGCGGTGATCATCGTCAAAATAGAAATCGGATTCGGTGAGAGGTTCAACATCGCAGTCTTCATCTCGGATACGGGAGGGTCGACCCAGACAGGCGGCAGTGTGACGATCGCGAATCTAAAAGGATTAACCAGCCAGCAACTCAGATGAATAGCATCTTGACTTACATATATAGACCACCAGATGCGTTTTCGCAAGGCTATCTTTTTCGGACACCATCTTGAGGCGGCTGCGCTAGAATAGAATCAGCAACAAGCCAAGACAAAAAGATAATGCACGTACGATCGGTGCATCCCTATAGACTGCGCGTAAGTAGTTGCACAACCCAGCCAGAACCAAGAATCTTTCTGATCTTCAGGCCCGTTCCACCAAAAGCCAAGAAGGAACAGTGTAGCGGCGATAGCGTTACGGTCAGTTTCATGATCAACGTCATAAAGGGTCTTGGCACGGAGATAATGAAACTTGCGCGCCGCAGTACGATCGCTGAACCCAGCTGCCTGAATAAGGCTATCGTCGCAGAGGATGAATGTGGAGAGAAACATGGCATGCAAAAGCATTGGCGAAGCTTTTCCCTGCTTATACAGCTCCGAAAAGTCCAGTCTGTTAATGACAGGATAAGGTGGATGCATCAGATCGAAAAACGTATAGATCAGGCGATCTGATATTTCTTTTGAAGGCATGATCAGCGCCGCTTGGACGCTGAGTGGTTCAACTTGAGGGCGCGTGGGCATGACTGCACGGTCTACTATCGAAGCTGGTATGGGATAATGCACTTTGACTGGTTCGCTGACTCCTCCCCTGGGACTACAGATCATCTCGACGATGTATGATAAACTGCTTGGATCGCTGAGATGAAATGATTTGTCGGGGATTCGGGCCGAGTTGGATTGAGTTCCTTGAGATGAGGACTGCATGGTTGTAGTAAGCGAAACATTTTGTGCTATTGTTTCTTGATGTTGAGAGTATTGGTTGTTTTCACTGCTCTGTGGAGTGATGACTGCGACATCACCAGCGACTGGAGTATCATTGCAGTCAGTCTGGCCTGGAGTCGGCTGCAAGCGTCTAGAAACGCGTTGACGAGGTTGAGCGTTACTTCGCCTTGCGTATCTAGAATGTATGAGCATATTCTATTGTTACGCTAGATACATCATGCATACTTGCCACGTTTCGACTCGATCAACTCGCAAGGGACATGGCGCGTGCGACAGTGCCAACACGGCTGCGCATCCGCTGCGTCGCATTTCACCCGTCGGGCGTGACATGCCTTGCAGGCCACTCGCGCTACACGAGTACGACTGGATGTTGCTCTGGTACCCGTTGACTCAGACATTGTGACAAGATGCGCTGTTGATGTCTCGGCGATGTGTTAGTTGAAGGTTAAGTCGGCGTCTCGGCGACTTGGCAGAAGCTGAGACGACGGGGACAAGCAGATTACGTAATGTCCGAAAATGTCCTACCTTAGCAGCGTTACAAGTAGCGTTCATCATGAATTGGTCTTTATCCCCGAAAGCCTAATTTATTAGGCTCATTCGCTTCTATGAATGGGAGATATAGAGAAAAATTGTATTTGAGGGTATCGTCTATGGTACTCTAATGTGGCAAACTGAATGTGTTTTTTTATCTTGTAGCCTCGATCTATCCCCAAGGGATATTCAATACGGTTAACTTCGAGTCGAGTGCATTGAATGCGAGGATCATGGCAAAAAATAGATGAAATGGTTTCTGCAGAGTAGATAAGTCCAATCATGCGGCACATGTCACTAGATTGGTAAAAGAATCAAAAAATTGTTACAAGACGAAACTTGCTCTCGTATTGTCACCATCACATTGGCGTTTAACGGTTGTTATAGTGACGGCACATTAAAACGCGAATGTAAAGTACATAGTCCGCGGTCTTTGATTTTCATCGAGTCCCACCTTCAATCTGAGCTCAATAACTTATCCATACATTAAACATGCAGCCCTACATCCCCAAAAGTACTCTCAAACCAGACAAATATTGTGCGCGTTCTCAGTTGAATATTTCATCACTAAGGGGTCTTTCTGCCATGATATCGCGAGAATAATCTCGCAATTAGATGTTCAATATTGAACAACAAGGGATTTGAAATAGTAAGTGCCTTTCTCCAAATGTGAAGATTTGTCGATCACGACGATTGATTTTGGCAATTGAAACCAGTAATGAGGCCGTCACGAAATCGTTAGTAATACTGTTATTTTCTTTTCAATATACGTCATTTGATGTCAACAAAGGCGTCGCGCTTCTTGCTTTGCTTTATAGTAAAGGCGTGAGTGTTCCACGTCACTAAGACGTATAAGACCTGTCAAACGTGATGCAGCGCGTCGACAACTACTTGACCATAGTCGATAAAAACCAACTATTTAAACACGAATGATCCAGAGCATTCATAGAAATCAACTCAAACATATCCATTCCCAACATCAATATTAAATCTCAACTATCAACATGACCGGAACCGAGAGCAAGAATCCTGGCAACTTTGCCAACCGGTATGTCTTCATTTTGACCGAAAGTACATCTTGACTAACACCTGCAGTCCCAAGGAAGAGGTCAGAGAGATCGCCTCCAAGGGTGGAAAGGCGAGTCACGGCCACTCTGGCGGGTTTGCCAGCATGGACCCTGAAAAGCGGGTTTGTTTACTGCTTCACCGTGGACATTCATTGTACTGACTTTTCCTAGCGAGAGATTGCTTCCGAGGGTGGAAAGGCATCCTCTGGATCTTTCGAGCCTGGTAGCGAGAGGGCTAGAGAGGCTGGGCGCAAGGGAGGACTGTCCTAAGTGTATTTCTACAAAAGACCTGCTACTTGGCTGGAAGATTTTCGCACCAAGTATCTATAGTGTACAAGATTGATAAGATAAAACTCATACCGTTTATTGATCATGAGAAGTATACAATCAAAATCGCGCAGCAATTGGTGCATTGTACAGTGAGCGAATAGCATCGCCAAGTCCCGGGTCAACGTGTTGGAGATTGAGTGCCTGCATTAGCTTTCCTGATCATCAATTCTTACACCGCAAATTTGCGGGGGTTAGTGTTACTTTCATACCGTGGGAATTCCATGTCTCTGTTACTGTACTAAGCTCCTCATGTAACTGCCGTATTATTGCATAATACTGTCGTCAGTATCACTCTTGAAGCCAGCCTCGTTGACAATCCTTACAAGCAAATTGTAGTATGACTGTTGTTGTACGTCAATGGCTTTCGGAAATTCAACTCCGAAGCGGGTGTAATATTAACCCGAGCGTACAATACAAAAGAACAATCATAGTCAATGGCGGACGCATGACGAGTATCGTGTTACCTCAGAAGCAAACATCGTGACGATGAGGGAAGACCGTGCCAGAGTGTTTGACTATAATACTGCCCTTCACCCACTTTTGAAGCTTTCATCACTTTGATATTGGAAGTCATACATGACAATTCTGCACCACGCTACATCGCAAACCACACCATGTCGCGAAACGTCTGCATTACCGCCATCGACGGCAATACAGGCTTTCTCATCGCCGAGCTGATTCTCACACACCGCGATTTCTCCCGTAAAGTCAAGAGTGTCGTCGGCCTCACCCTGTACCCCGACTCAGACAAGGCAAAACAACTCAAAGATCTAGGCGCCACCATCGTCCCACACAAACCAGGTCGTTTGCGTTTCATGGCCAAGACTCTCGAAGAAAGCGGATGCGATACCATTTGTCTGGTTCCACCTACTCACGAGCACAAGTTCGAGGTCACCGAAGAGCTTGTGCATGCTGCCAAGAAGGCCAACATTCCGAATGTGCTCTTGTTGAGTTCTGCTGGGTGTGACTACGCTGAAAGGGGAAAACAGCCGCGTTTGAGAGAGTTTATTGATTTGGAGGCTCTTGTCATGGAAGCCAAGGGGGATCCGAGCACTGCAACAGGGCATTCGCCTTGTATCATTCGGTAAGCTATTAGCCATTCTTGATATGGAACATCTGCTCATTATCTAGTGCTGGATTCTACGCTGAAAATCTCCTACTATACTCAAAGCAAGCCAAAGAAGAGAACACACTCCCGCTCCCCATCGGAGAATTTCACAAGTTCGCACCAGTAGCGCTTGGTGTAAGATGATCAATCCTTCATTCTAGCTTTTACTGACCATTAGAAAGGACGTCGCTCAAGTTGCTGCGCACGTCTTGACCGGAAAAGGCGAGCACGGATTCGACGATCGTCATCGCGGACAGATGATGGTAATAACCGGTAAGCTTATTCTCTACGCCATCAAGATACTACGTTAAAATAATGTACAGGCCCCATGCTTTGTGCCGGCGAGGAACTCGCTGCAGCAGCCAGTAAAGCTCTCGGCACCGAACTCCAGTTCGAGAACATCTCGCAGTATGTACCTCCTACTGTAAATATACATTGCTAACAATCAGTTAGTGCCGAAGCCAAGAGGGTCCTCAAGTCGCAGTCCGATCTTGACCCGTCCGAACAACAATATCTTCTTGAGTACTACAGCCTTGTGAAGGAGGGCAAGACAAATTATATCTCTACTACTGCCTTCCACGATGTCACTGGGGGGCATCCGACGGAGCCAGGCGACTTTTTCAAGATTTATGAGGAAGAGATGAGACCTAAGAAGAAGGTGAAGCATGAGCGTAAGTGATCTGGTGTGCTTCCACATGTCGAGTTCGGAGACCAGACGGATTGTGCCTGCTTCTTGCAAAGTGGAAGCGTACGAAAAGAATTTAGTCAAAATCTATGCTATTCAAGAAATGTTGAACAAGTTTGTCTGACAAACAATGGTATTGCCGTTGCAAGATGAAAAATCTATTGTCACCCAACACCTGGGAAAGCACGCTTGCCTTTTCGCTTTTAAAACCAATACACCACCCTATCCACACTAACCTACATGATAAGAATCGGAGTTTCGTTGCTTACTATTTCCGTCCACCTCCTCGTACCCTGCATACCCCAGATAGTCCGCAACATCCTTAGAGCAGCAGGAATACTCCCAAAATTAGTCACACTATAAAGATCCGCAAGTCTTTGTGAGAAGAACACCCTGTGCTCTGGTAAAATGCTCTCGGCAGATGCTATAAAGTATGTCCAGACAAGCGCATGAGCACCTTTTGTTCGGCTGTCAATATTGAGCACTTTTTGGCGTAGTTGCTCGACTAAATGGATGGATTCATCGTCGCTGAGGGAAGATTCAGCGCGTCTGCGGTAGATTCCGCATGCATCGAAGATAGCAGATCGGATTGTTTTCATGTTGAAGTAATGTTCCGAATCAAGCGGGAGTTCGGGGTAGGCCATGAAGTCGAGATATGCTTCTGGGCCTGTGAGGACCGTGAGGCCTTTTGATTCGTTGGCTAGAGGGACGCCGAAGAGTTGAAACCTATGGTTGGTCAATTGATTATTCATGCAACGCGTCAGACAAGACTTACATCTTTATTTGCTGCAGGAAGAATTCCTTTAGACTCAGTGGAAGCATCGCTATCCAATCCGGGCATTGCGTCAAACAGTTGAGCATCTCCAGAAGATACGTATAGTTGTCAGCACCTGTGATTGTCTCACCGACCAGGAGCACCAGAATAGTTGCAAGGATGTAGGGGTTGAAAAGCTGCTCGGGACTAAGATGGAGAGAATCTCGCCGTAGCTTTTCAACAATGGCTTGGTGGCCAGCTTCGGCGGCGCGTTGCAGCTTTGGATCCTTTTGGCCTAGGTGAAATGCTGACACGACGGACACCGCCTGTGCGAGATTGGAGTCCTGGCATGCAAGTGGTAGAATAACATCTCTGTAGCCATTGGAGGATGAGTCTAGTACGACCATGTGCGATGCGATAATCTGAGAGACTGATTACGTTAGGATAAGATCAATGACAGAAGGATGAAACATACAGTGGCTAAACATCATCCTCGTTTGAGGGTTGGGAACCTCATTGAGTGCTGGATGTAAGGTGATTCTGTGAGGATATGATATGACAGCGTTATTCCCCTCGTTTGATGATTCGTCAGAGGATGGAGAAGTGCTTTCATCGGAAGAAGTAGAGTCTGTGTGCTGTAAAACACCTGGGCGTCCAGGAGCACTTCTCCTCTGTTCTTTTTTCGCTCGGTCCTTTCTAGGGCGCTGTGCAGACTCAACCCATCGAAAGCTCTTTTCCGGTTGATTAGGGCTGAGTTGACTTGATGAAGGCTGTGATGGTTTTGAGTCGAATGTCAAGGTCAAGGCCTTCCCGTTGGCAGGCGTGGTTTCAACAGCCATATGGCTGCTAAAGCGACAGCGCAGACCTTGACCTGAACATGAAATACCTTTCTTCTGACACTTGAGACATTGCGGCTCTGTCTTGTCACACTTGAGACGTCGTTTGCAACACTCATAACACCCTATACATGCAGTCAGTATGGTAAGCTTTCGTGTCGACATGCAAAGAGTTTAGCTACCGTTGTTCCGTTTAGCGAGAGACATTGCGGCTAGTGCCTGTTGCGTACTGACAAGAACAAACTTCTCGGTCTTTTACTGTTTCTGGGATCTGGGTAGGGCTGAGCGGAGTCCTTTTTCTCTTATACCTTTGTCCCCTTGTTTTCAATTTCCATTTTCTCTCAAAGGGAGGCACGAAAGGTGTTCCTGGGCCGGGTATGCAGAATGCGCTGTCGTGCTGAGGAATGCGCATGGGCTAGTTGATAGAGTTTGGGGTCGACGACGCTACTGATTGGTTGACGCTGCCTAGACCTGGATCTAGAGTCTGGACGTGCTAACGGCCACACCGAACAAGGGCTGACAATAGAGATGGTCCGGGGCAGTGACAAATGTGGCCGATGTAATCCGGGGCTGGCAATTACAATTGTCTTGTTTGAGATGAAGTTTATTCCCCTTTTTTGGATATAGTCGGCCTGACGTCAAGTGGTGATCGTCTTTCAAGCCATTCAGGACGTAGTCACTATGCAATTTGCCACTAAACCACCACTTCACACAGCACTTCAAGGAGTTCACAACATATTTTGACAGTTGGTCAGACTCGACGTATCTGCCCGAAAAGTCTAGATGTCGGCTAGAAGCGAAGTAGATTTAAATTTGAAGAATACCCAGAGAAAATTCCACTTACCAGGTATACAAAGTAAATAGTTCGCGTCATTGTGATTAAATACCAGCAATTGGGTGCCACACAACATCAGCCGCACCGTCGCACCACTAAACACTAGGCTCAGCACAGCCTTTCAACCCAAAACTATCCAATTAGACACATCGCTTCTCCCGGAGACCAACACAACTCATCCCTGCAACAGATCTATTGAATGGGATTTGGATTTAGGACACGACGAGGTCAGCCCTGGGAGATTATATCAAAAACTTTTGTTGGCGCTAAGTCAAGGGATGGCCAATTCTAGAACTTGCGTGTGAAACAAACAAAACTTTGTCATTGGACACATCGCCTACTTGAAAGTAAGATGCATTTATAGTCAATAATGCAAGTCGAACAGAGAAAGTTCTTGGGGAAAGTTGCCCGTGATATATACATTTGTCAACCAAGACAATCTCGATTTACTCAGTTTCCAGATGCAATCAAGGGCATTGGACACACAGTTGATCCTACACAAATATGGAGGCTTGTGTTTTATGCAATATGGAATTTACGTTGTCAGAATATTCAAGAATACTGTTTGATGGTGAACAGTGTTTGTTTATTGAGAGGAGATTGGTGTAGAGACGTCGGACCTGATAATCCAAAGAACGTTGGCGTTTCTTACCGTACCCATGTACGAATCCATTTTCTCCCTCTAACCATGTTCAAGACTATCAAAAGTCCACCAAGTTCACTAATTATTAAAAATGGGATCAAACGGTGGTCATCATCCAGCTACGGTTCTCTAAAACCAGTAGTTTCATCATGTGGTGTTTAATGTAATACATACCAGCTGCCTGTCTGGCTTGTTATTTCCTGGCCAACAATCTTTCCCTAGATGCAATTGATGATATCTGCTTCCGGCGGCAGGTAGGGCATCGCGAAGGTATCTCTTGAAAACGAAGGAATATACGAGGTGATAGCTTACATCTCAAGAGTGGGGATATGATGAAAGACATGGTCCACGGAGTACTGATGGCAAGACACAAGAACAACGACCCACTAGATAAGAACCACTCACTCGCAAAGAAGACCGACCGCTATCTCTTATATCCACCTTGAATGCGAACTCAACTCGGCAACCGGGTGATCAACAGCCGAGATCGATGAAATCTTACACGAGAATTTTTCGTCTCCGCTAATTTGATTCGCCGCTGCGTGTTATTCCCGTGTAAAAATGGAGCAATAATGGGCACCATCACGTTAGTTTTTCTTATCATACCATGGAGCATGGATGATCAGATTCAAAAGCGAAAAAGGAGCCGCTATTTAAGAAGACTCAGGCTCGGAGTTTTTGTGGTGACACACCGTATCACACCGCATCACACTGTTGTTAGCAAAATGGCTGTAAAAACGACACAATTCGATGAAGTTAATCTTCAGCCCATAACGTGAGTTCTAAAGCATTACTAGAGAAATTCAAATTATTGACAAAATGTAGAAGGACGGGGACGAATCTGCGTCGGGAGCTGACATTATCGGAGATGCGAGATCTCGAGGCTGTCGCTTCTGCTGGTGCATCTTTTCGACCAGGAGACATTCCTTCTCCTCCAGATGGCGGCCTCGCAGCATGGACACAAGTAGCCATGGGATGGATTGTCATTTTTGCGACCTGGGGCTACGTCAATTCATTCGGAAGTTTCCAGGCCCATTACACCTCGACATTGCCACAGTCTCCCTTCCAGATCTCGTGGATTGGGTCCATACAGGTCTGGTTCACGTTCTTTGGAAGTGCCTTCTCTGGACGTTTATTAGACGCTGGATTTTGGATCCCTACATTTCTTGTTGGCTCTGCGTTGCAATTGATTGGCATCTTCACAATGAGTCTTTCGTCGTCGTATTGGCACCTGATGATCACTCAAGGCGTCGTCACCGGTATCGGAGGTGGCATCATTTTCGCGCCTTCACTAGCTCTGGTGTCGACATACTTTGAAAAACGAAGAGGAATTGCGATTGGTCTTGTCACCACTGGAAATTCCCTCGGTGGTACGGTATATCCTCTTGTTGTTCGGACATTACTGCCGATCATCGGAATGCCCTGGACAGCAAGAGTGCTTGGGTTTATTAACTTGGCTGGATTTGCACTTGTGGCTGTGTTTATGAGACCCCGACTTCCTCCGCGCCAAACAGGTCCCATTGTCGATTTCACTGCTTTTAAAGATAAGCTATATGTGTGTTATGTCGCCGGACTGTTCTTTTTCGTGTGGTCCGTCTACTACACTTTCTATTATGTGAGTCCATCTATATCTCGACTGAGAACTGTTGCTAATTTGTTAAGCTTGCTTCCTTCGGACAACAACAAGTCGGCATGTCATTTGCTGATTCGTCCCTGCTTACTACCATCGTCAACGCCGTGGGACTTCCAATGAGAGTTCTGGCCCCCTTCATTGCTGATCGAATCGGACCTCTTAACACAATCGCGCCAGCTGGTTTCTGCGTCGCTGTTGTCGCATTCTCGTGGCTTGCCGTCCACGACGTGACGGGTGTTTACGTCTTTGCCGTCTTTTATGGAATTGCGTCTGGAGCCTTCCAGAGTCTTATGCCTACAGGAGTTGCTAGCATCACTCCCCGTCTTGATACTCTTGGCACCAGAATGGGAATGTGTTTTACGCTCCTCTCATTCGGTGGCCTGTCCGGACCACCCATCGGTGGTCTATTACAGGCCAGGAGCAATGATGGGGCACATGTTTGGGCTGCTCTCTCCATGTCCATAGCAGCTGCGCTACTTCTGTTGGCGAGGGTAATGAAGGTTGGGTGGACGATGACAAGATGTTAAATCAAACGATTTATTTAATATATAGCTAAAGATAGTGTCTAATCAAAGTCATAGAACTTCCACTCCGCCTTAAAATCCTTCGACAACTCATCTTTCATAATTAGTGCCTTGACCATTTCGATTGGCAGTCCGCCTGTCTTTAAAATAGCATCGTGATATTCTTTTTGAGAAAGCTTCCCACTCCCCACAGCCATTTCCCTGAGTTTCCATAACTGGAGCGCACCTAGCATGTATCCAGCTTGATACAACGGGGAGTAGGTGCCCTCCACAGACCGCCTAACCTCACCTTCAGCAGTACTCCTTTCATGATGGATCCGGTCAACCAGGAGATCCACTGCTTCCTGGGCAGTCATCTCACCCAGATGGAACTTGAGGGAGAAAATAATACGCAAACAACGATGCATTCGCCACCAAAGCGCACCGATCTTGTTCTCCGGGGAACGATGGAAATCGTCTCTATTATAGAACAAGAACTCCCAGTATAGAGCCCATCCTTCGACGAAGAAGGGTGTGTCAAACATTACCTTCCTGTGAGAGTTATACCGATCTGCCATGTAAAGTTGCAGTCTATGTCCAGGGAACATCTCGTGGAAAGCAGTAGCACGAGCAAAGTGCTTGTTGTTTCCGCGCATGACCATGAGCTTCAGGTCGTGCTCCATGGATACCACTGGGTATGAAACTTGGATTGTTGGACCTCCGAGGAAGAAAGGTGACACTTTTTGCCGCTCTGCATCTATCATAGTCATACGCCATGTTGAGTTGGAAAGTGGCGGGACAGTAACGAGATCACGCTCGGTGACAAAGCGGCTCCCCTCGACGACTAAGCTGCGTACATACTCGGTTTGCTTCCCTGGATCAACGTAGTCATTCTTGACATGTTCGAGTGCCTTGGCCCAGTCTTCACCGTAGCCGAGAGCTTCAGATTGTTTGATCATTTCTTTTTCACACCATTTAAACTCTTGGTTGCCGATCTTGATCAGCTCTTCCGGCGAGTAAGGAATCATCTCAGCTTCAAGCTCAACTTCGAGTCCTTCGCGTCCAATGGGTTCACCGATAATCACGTCTTCCCCACTCTTTTGATTCATTCCCGCTAGTTCTGTTTGGACAACACCGAGATAATTGGTCAGGGAGGCATTTGCCGCTTGCCAAGGTGTGGTGACCCAAAAGTCAAACATAGGATCATATGTTGAATAGAACGTGAACCACTCCCCCAAACTTTCGAGGAGATTGGTAAGAGCTTTTGTAGCGAGATAGCCTGTTGTTTCCGTCACATTGAAGCCACCATCTTGCACCTTGGTCTGAACGCTGGTGATAGATTTGGTGATGTTGTTAAGAAGACTTGCCGTCTCTTTAGGCTTCATCGGCTCAAGGTCTTGGCGTGCCTCGAGAAGACCAAGCAGATCTTTCTCAAATGGTAGCAGGGGTGTGTATTTCTTTTTGGACGTCTTTTGGAGATCCAGATTGTTCAGTTGTCGGGTGTGGTACGTGTTCAACATGATATAATCAACCTTTGCCTCTTGATCCAGTCCTTCAAAGTCAATATCACCAAGAAGGTCCTGTTCACTTTTGTGATAGTTCTCCAAGACTTCGTAACGACGAGGTGAAATGTCGATGTTGTAGTAATCGTTGATTTCGCCGAGATCTGCTTGCGTGCGGATGACATGATCGGCCATGGACAGGTTGAAAGAGTCGTCCGTAAGAGCCCATGACCCCCACGAGGCACTAAAGTGACTACCCGCTGCAGCTAATGCCATTGTAACGATTTGTTTCAGTTGTAGATAAACAGGCACGACTGTCCGATGGCTCAATGGAACCTGATCCAAGTCTGTCATGCTGAGGGGCTGGTCAAGCTCGACTATATACTCACAGGTAGCGATTGTATCTTGACTCAATCATCGGTCTCGCATCCCGTATCTATCGGAAATGACGTCCGATGTGCAGATCAGTGTGACAATCTGTGTATCTCTCATGATGGAGCAGGGTTCCCCGCTCAGAGATGTTTAGGCACTTTTGATCCTCCCAAGCGTACAAGGGTCACGATATACTCTTTCTGGTAGGTAGATAGTTATGTACGTCACTACTTAAAAGACTATCCTGCTTAAAGTTGAAATAGGATCCCTCGCCCTGCAAGGGAACGTTGCATGGTATGTCAGAAGACAATGCTACTCTTTTATCAAGATTCTAGTACTTGTGATATGGTGACAAGATCATGTGAGACTATGAGACCAGATTCTACAGACTATCTGGAGAATTGGATAAGTTTAGTAACAAACATACATCAGATATATGAATTCCCCGCTTAGCCATTTCAACAATATTTATATGGGATCTCATTTATCGTAATGGCAATCAAAAGCTAGTATTATCAACAACGGTCAGATATGCCTGCGTGTATGATCTATTCATCAGCAGTAGATTGTTATCATTTGTGATAACGTTCAAGTAGATCGGCTAACTTTCTTCCATCTTCCCAATACAGATTTGTAAACGTGAAATTTTCTCTGACTTTTTGCGACTCGTTTTTGATTGTTTCTCTTCTTGTTTCATTATATCAACTACCTTCCCTTCCAAATATTCTACCTGCCGTACCCTGTACCTATCATGGATGCATAGCAAGTCCTTTATTACCTGCATGGTAAAAGTTCTACTATTCTCCAATCTCCTTCTATGCATTAAACGTATGTCAAGTTTGTATGACGAAAAGCTGAGCAGTCTCTTCATGAGGTATGTGGTTGAGATTTAACGGTGTCGACGCGGTGGCCGATATTCAGTGGCCAATGTCCATTTCTGTGGGGCTCAATCTAGAAGTCATGTCGCATAAGGAATAAAGCACCAAAACTACAGTTTTGTTCGGTCTCGAAGGATTGTTCAAGTTCGTGTTTCTAGATCCTTTTCGTTTTTAAGTCGGATGCCAATTGGTTTAGTCGCTATGTAATCTCCGTTTCTAGGCAGAAAAGCTCGATCTCACGTAATACGTGAATTCAGCCTGGACAGTGGGTCCTCACGGTGCTATAAGACCTTCACCTCGAAGCCGCATCGTGGAATAGAGTGAACAAACAATCCCACAGACTTATCACACTCTAATTTGTTCTTTATTTTAATGACCATGGCTACTCAGTCAGGTTTCTTCTCTCTGCCCAGAGAGATCAGGGACATTATCTACGACTACGCCCTAGAGGATGTACCGTTTAGCGATGCCCTCACCGCTACGACCGCATACACTCCTGAATCCTTCCCTTTGCTCTATGTTGATAAACTCATCTCTGATGAGTTACAACCTCTTCTATATGAGAATCACGCCATAGTTGTTCCAATTCAATCGCCAAAGCAATACGCCGATGGAAACTCTGATTTCTTTCCAAGAGTCACCAAATGCTCACGAATGATGAAACAACGGTCCAAAACCCTCATCATCGAAATGGCGCTGATCAATAGCGATGATGATCCCGAATACGGCGAGTCAGTTGGGTTTGGAGGGGTACTCACTCCCGACATCCTCGCTCTCAAACCAGAACTCACAGGTCTCAAGGACATCAAGCTTGTTTTCTGGTCGTACAGCTATTCCGAATACAGCGCTGATTGGTCTGCTCCTCTGAAAAAGCTAATGGAGGCGTGGCCTGAGATCAGCCTCGAAGTAGAGCTCAATGTCTTTGACTATTATGATCAAGATGCTGGCGACGGCGGCTCAAACTGGATCGAAGGCTGGGATGAATGGGCCGATGAAGTGGGCGTGTGTTTCGAAGTCAGCAACTTCAAATGGGCCGAGGGTGTCGATGGGAAATTCCCTGGCCGCCATATCTACGTGCCGGCTTGGAAAGATGAAGAGTTCTGCTACTTGAATCGAAAGGAACAGGATGAAGAGCTTCACTATTGTAACTTCGAGAAAGGCCCCATGTACGTCACATTGACATGGTCCGATGAAGAAGACCCCGGACTGGATAATCGCCGAACTTTTACTATAGATTTTGGCGATTCTTAGTTTAGCTTTGAAGACTTGGGAAGCTGAACCGGCCACCTATACTCAGCGGTTGCATAAAATGTATGGCTTGGCTGGCAATAGATGATGTCTTTCCTCTTATTATATAGGTCGGGGAAATCATCAACAGTTTTTATTCCCAGGCCGTACTCTCGATAAACGAGATTGAAACTGCGACAGAGTAACCACTACACTGATGATAAACCAAGACCCCACGAAGAAATTATATCAGCCGACGTCTTTCGAAGTTTATATACGCTAACATAGAAAGAGACTATATGCCAATCCGCCCAGAAGGACCTGATCCTATTGAAGCTCTACAGTCCATCTCAAATGCTACTCGAGACCATACTCGGCAATGAGCTTCTCAGCCGCTGTCATACCAGTAACGTAGGCCACAGATTGGACATGACAACTGGCCAAGATAGGAACAACACCCATATCAGCAATACGCAAATTTTCAAACCCAATTACTTTGAAATCGGTATCGACCACAGCGTCAGCATCTCCTTTCTTGCCCATTTTTGTTGTACCAGTCATATGCCAGCTTGAAGAGATAGTTGTTCGCCAATGGGCAAGGAGTTCCTCGTCCGACTCGCCCTTAGGCCCGACCATCATGTCCACGTTGTCTTTTGCGTAGCCTTCATGCTTAACCAGACGAAATGCATCTCGGAGCGATTCAATTGCCACGCGGCGGTCAAAGGGTGATGCAAGAAATTTGGGGTCGAACTTGAGGGGGACATTGGGATCCGATGACTGCAAAGTAACCTCTCCTTGACTCTGCGCATTGTAATAAAATACAAGCAAACAGGAATAATTGAGGTTGCTGCCCGGAAATTGAGGAATGAACCAATGAATCGGAAAATGAGTCAGAATCTCATAATGCGGCACAGTCTCCTTCATCAAGAAGCTCCGCTGCTCAGAAGGGAGAGCTTTGAACTCTTCAGACTGAACAAGTTTATCAAGTTTGAACCAACCTATGCCCAATTCGCAGGCAAACTTGGACCAAGGGCCTGTGCCGTCTTGTCGCCATTGTTGGAGAGCTTCGTCCATGACCTTCTGATCGCCATAGAACGGGGAGCGTGCTGTGTCGCCTTCTTTGCGGGTATAAACGAGTGGTGTGAACATATGATCTCGTAGTCCTTGACCAACACGTGGTACATGTTTGATAACGGGAATACCAAATTTCTCGAGTTGATCTTTGGGACCGATCCCAGAATGCATGAGAATGTTGGGGGTATTGAGGGCTCCTGCTGAGAGGATAACTTCTTTCGATGCAAAATCTATAGCTTGTCAGTATCGGAATCCTGATGCACTATCAAATGCAGGTATTAGGTGTGAAGGCTTACACTTCTTGTCATTGGCCTCCACACCAACAGCCTTGTTGCCCTCCAGGATAACCTTCTGCACAGGAGAATTCGTCAAGATGGTCAAATTCTCTGGCTTTGGGGTCAACAAATCGTTTGCTGTAGATCGACGGCCTTTAGAGCTCGAGTTGATCAAAACAGACATGCCCAACGGGTTTCCAGAGTTGTGATCGGGGTTGAGAGGGAATCCAGCTTCCTCAAACAGGTCGAGCACGGGAGGGAGGTCCTCCTCCCACTCGCTAGCATAACCAACGTGAAGCTTTCCAGAAGATCCATGGTCTTTGGCTTTGGGGGCTGCATACTTGGCATCGATGCCGTGGGGGAGAGTACCATGGAAGGTCTCTAGGCTCTTGAAACGCTTCTGGATTTTATTCCACCCAAAGGTTTCATCGCCGACGATACGCGCCCATTCTTCATAATCGTCTCTAGCACCGATACTGAAAACACCGAAATTAATGGCACTCGAACCACCAAGTCCCTTGCCGCGTGAGTAATCAAGCTCGCGGTTATCAGCAAATTCCTGAGGTACAGTTTTGTAGTCCCAGTTCATATCTTTGTTGAGAAATGTGATCCATCGCTGGCCGTCAACTCTCAAATTGCGATCGTCATTTGTGCCTCCAGCTTCAATGAGAAGGACACTTGGTTTCTTGGCGGCGTTTGCGAGGCCGGCAGCGACTGCACTACCAGCTGGACCGCCTGTGAGGAGTCAGAATACTGGCTCACAAAATATTGATGGCCGAAGGTGATGGGTTTGGCCGCGCTTCCCGCGGTACGCACGTACCTCCAACGACGATAAAGTCGAATGTGCTTGGAGTCATGTTGTGGGCCTATTTCGCGAATATTACAAGGCAAACCACGTTGAAGAGCAAAGGGATCGAAATTTGAGTTTCCCTAAAGCTCCAATGACGAGTAAGGTTCGATTGATAACAAGGAAGACCTTGGGCAAGAGACTTGAAGAAAAGGACTACTTGGTGAGGGGAAAGACCCCAGGATATATAGAGTTCTGCGATGCCAAGCTCCAACTCACTATTGGTTTCCAGTAGCTCCATAGACAAGGAGGACGCAACGTCACCAAGTCGCAGTGCATAATCTGAGAGAAACCACTAAAGGACCTACCAATACCGCCATCAAACCTGCAAATACCGCAGTGTTATCTGTGCACTACACCCAAGCCTCCGCGGAAGCATCAACCCCCTCCACTTGGTCCAAAGTAAACCCCGCTTACTCTACCGGGTTTCAAGGCTACGTCGATCAGTGGATTGCGTCTAAATCGCCCCGATTGGTCGACATGGAAATAACTCAAATCACTGTTCTGACTGCAGATGCCTTGTTTTCAGCTCTGGCATCGTAAGCGATGTCTCACATAAGATCTCTTTCCACTACCCACGTGTAGGGCGCAGATGGCATGACCTCTACGTTCAGCCCTATGAGATGGTATGTGACGAATACTTGACGAGCTTTGTCAATGGGTCTGGTGGGTAACGCGTCTGACGTGTTATTGCCTATGAATAACTCTATTTTTAACAAAGGTCTGACTCCGGATCCTTTTTGCTTGTTATCAAATCGTTGACGTTCATTATCGAAAGAATAAATTGGTGTTCCTCCCAGTAGCCTTCGTTCCTTACTCAAGTCCTCATGCCTCGATCATGACCACAGGCCGAGTGACTTGACCTTCGACAAATCATAATAGCTGATGAATCAATACCGTCCACATTGTGTCTCTTTGCTTCAGTGGGAATGTATTCTCAACAGCTTGTCTCAATGAACTTGCCTGCCGTAGATATTCCTTGATCTTGAAATATGTGTCACCCTTTTCGCTTCCTGGTTCAAGCTTCTTGACAAAATCTTCTGCAGTTTTGATTGACATTTCATCAACTATGGCACCCTCCTGGACAAGAATCTTCACGGCCTCATAGTTACTAAACCAGGTTGCTCCGCATAACACACTACTTCCATCATCATCTTGGGCATTCAGGTCGATGTTCTTTTCCTGGACGAGTCTTGTGACCACGTTTGGACTTCCATATCGTACAGCCAAATGAAGCGGAACTTCTCCTCGACAGTCTTTACGGTTGATATCAGCGCCATTTCTGATCAACATATCAACCATCTTCGTGTCTCCCGCAAAGATTACGTGGTCTAAAGGAGTAGAGTTACGAGAGTCCTGTGGGTTGATCTCCGCGCCCGACCGGATGAGCTGTTCCACAATTTCGCTCTTGCAGTGTCTGACTGCCCAATCCAGAGCCGAGTAATTCAAATGTCCAAAGCGGTCGTTCATGATTGCCCCCATCGAAGCAAGCTCACGAATAACGTTTACATGTTCGCCCTTGACTGCATAATGTAAGGCTGCCATTCCTTGGGAATCCTTGATGTCCATGCTCGCACGAAACCATTCAACGTTTTCGACAAGGCCTTTGGAGGCTGCCAGATGTATAGGAGCTCTCCCATGACTATCTTTGGCGAATTGATCTGCATTGTATACGTTCAATAGTTGGTAAATCCTGAGTCTTGTGTCGTATGAGTTATCCAAAGCTGCCCAGTGCAAAGGCGTTATCCCATCAACTCCACTCGCACTTGGATTTGCACCAGCTTCAAGTAACATTTCGAAATTTGAGTCAGGGTTCATCATGTAGAAATGAAGTGGCGTATATTCCCTGATGTCGACAGCATTTGCATCAGCCCCATTTTTGAGCAACTGCACGATGCAAGCTTGACCCTCATAGGATTTCTTCCACATTGCTGCATAGTGAAGCGGAGTGCGTCCTAAGATGTCTCGAGAATTGGCATCTTTCCATAAATCACTATCAACACCATCTCCTCCGAATAAATTGTCGAATGTATAGGTCGCACGATTTTCCCAAAATCGAGCATTCTGGAAATCAGTATCTTCATCCAGTTTAGTATTGAAGACAGAGGCGTGGAGCTTTGTAAAACCGCAGGTCGCGATTTCATTCACTGCTGTCTCCGAGACCAAGTCATCAGACCCGGAATATCGAGAGCGCTCATGTAACAGTCTCAGGTCTTCTCGGATACACTGATAGTTTGAGTCATCCAGTTTTGATAAGAGACTTTCCTTGATATCCTCTTTTGAAAGAAGCGAGTCATTCTCGTCGTCGGGAAGCAGAATAAAGTTGCTCATGGCCCGGATGAAGTCATCAACTAATGTCACTATCCTTTTGGTGCTGTAGCTATCGACACGGTAATCCCGGACCAAATTGAGTAGACCCTCATAGTCTTTGCCAGCAATTGCCCAATTCAAATTCCTTCGATGCTGCTTTGCTTTAGCTGAAACCACCTCAATCACGCAATCCAATTCACCCAACCGTTGCTGAGCGAAAAGTGATGGAATGAGAGTAAGATAAGCTTGGTTCGAATCCATAAGTCCGGAATCTCTTATGGCTCCTGTCAGCTTAGTCAAGTTGGTTCCTCTTAAATGGAGATTGGCCCATTCTCCGGGAACCATTTCGTCTGCCGTATCCATAGTTGTATAGCGATCAATGGAGTCTGCCATCTTCGAAACGGCGGCGGACACAAAACGATGTAAAAGGTGGCGCGCATAGAGCTTCTCAATGGCATCATTGGATTCGACTGAGAAATAAGTCGCAGAAAGCTGGCTTGCAATAGTCGTATCCTTTGCTGCTTCTTCGTTGTAATATGGTGCTGACTGTTGCTCTGACCCCTCTACAAGATCTGTAGATAGTACTGAGCCATGCCCTGAACTCTCAACTGAGCCCTCAACTGAGTCCTCACGTGAGTCATCACTGGTATCTTCAATGACCCCAAGCGCGGATTCGTGTCCCTGCTTGTGGTGGCATGCTCCATTCGACTCCCCAGTCAGACTGCGAAGCAATGGTGAGGTTCGCAAAAGTTTTGTTCCAACGACTTTCCAGGGTTTGAATTCTTTTTCTACATCCTCTTCTTTTACATGCTCAGGCTTGGGAGCATCCTTCGGCATCCATCGTTCAAAAGCCTCTTCAAGCTCTGGGGAATACTTCCCATAGAGGAAGAGACCCCTCGCGGCCTGCGAGGTCTTCTTACGGATCCATTCGTCGTTATCTTTGGATTGTTGCCTGTCCGTGTCAGAAAACGCTTCCCGCTCGTTGTCTATAGAACACAGCCATAAGGATAGAACGGCGTCGAGCTCATCGATGCGACACTCCCAGTATCCTTTCTTGCAGCTGATGTGCAGGTCAACAGATTGACACTCAAGAGCGCCATTCCTTTCGCCCGTCTTCACTCCAATAGTCCACTTCCAATTTGGGGTGTCCTTATCAAGAACAGGGCAGAACGTGTTCATGGTGACATCTATCGCCTCGGCTAGAGAATCCACTTCCTTTGACGCCGGACCGCGCCATTTCGCCAGCTGGGCCAGATGTCGTCTTATATCCAGGGTTTCCTGTGCGACATTCGTCGCTCGGTCTACAATCAACGGCTTTTGATTCCCGGGTGTATTTGTATCTTGACTTTCGATGTCTGAGGATGGTTGCATGGAAGAGCCACCACCAAGAGTTGTTTCGTCATCGTTCATCATTACTGTCCAAGTTCTGTTTTTGGTGAGCCCAAAGTCGCCAGAATCATCTGAATTGGAACCAGACGGTGGGTCAGGACTCCCTAGACCGAGAGCAAGTCCATCGAGTTCGAACTTATCTCTCAGCTCCAACTTCTCCATGGGCGCAGTGAAACCTCGCCGGATGTAGGCTCGTAGGATTGTCATAACTATGACAGCAACTAGCTGCCCAACCGATGCGGACCAATGCATCGCTCTTAGTCCAATAAACTGAAGGAAGAAACCCATAATGCAGACACATGCTGCGACAACACAAAGATTGATAGACGGGCTCGTATGGGATCTTGGAGAAACATTGGCTTTTTCTGGCTTACGAAGCATTCGTTTTCCAACAAATTGCGAGATTGGTTGTGTTATGCTTTCCGTGTTGCGTTTAAAACGTTGCAGTATTGATGACGTTGGATTCAATGATGCTAATTCACTCTGCTTCTGCTTCTTTCTCTGTGAGGTTGTGATGATCTGAGGGAATTGCGCTGGAAAGATTGCGTAAGATTTGAAGGCTTGGTCGCTGATTACCTGCTTTTGCTGTAACCAAACCATCCTCATCTCGCGACCCTGGGTTGGTCGGTACCTCTCTTCCACGGTGCTGCGATCAACAACATGGGCGCAGAGAAGCATACCAAGGACGAGAACGATTGTTCCACCGGCTGAAAGAGGGAATGCGTAGCCAAGGACCTCATTATCATCTTTCTCGAACTTCAGAGTTGGGTAGTAGGTGATGAGAGCAAAGTAGACCAGAACTCCAAGTTGAAGAACGACACCGATGCTGGCGACCACAAATAGCTGAACCCGACTTACTTCAGAACTGCGGTTAAAAGTGATGTTGGGAGCATCTGTGGTAGTGTTCCGTAGCACGATAAGTTCGTCAGCAGAGATACTTTCAGTACAAGATGTTGACTCTGGAACTGCCGAATCTGGAACTGCCGAATCTGAGTCTGATTGTATTGGAGCTGGTTGAATTGCGAGTGACTCCGCTGTCTGTGACTGAGATTTGTCCAGTCGGTGTGCAGCTGGATCCAACGTTACTGGTCGTGAAGAACTTTCTGGCCTTATAGTGTCCAGATGTATTGGCGTCGAGGCTTCTTCTACATCCCTTTGTAAAGAGCGTGAGAGAATACTGTTAAGTATGCTTCCAGCATAAGTACCAGGCCTTTTATCATATTCTGCGTGCTTCTCATCCGTGGGGTTCGGGTCATTCTTTCCACGCAATCTGAACATATCCCAATAGGATCGAAGTCTCTTCGAAACTTCTGACGTTCTTGGTTCTGCTTCGAGATCAGCAACATACTTTAGTGAGGAACTAGTACCTACCCAGCTTATGGACCAAGTTCTTCTCAATGGCTTCATCCAACCTCATGAACCTGATCTTTTTGATAGCCTCGACTTCCCGCTTCGGGGCGAGACAGATAAATTCTGTCACTGGAGCCAATCCTTGACATCTTACTACTTCATTGCCGTTCCACAACTCGCAGGTCTCTTTTGAAGTCGACGACATGAGCTCCATTTCTGCAGCGGAAAGATTTTCTCGCGACCTTCCTATAATCGCTTTGAGCCATGGGGGGCCGTCAACTCGAATCGCGCTGACGATGGTAGTTATGATACCGAGTGGTGCCATGGCCAAGATGATACAGTCAGCCCATCCCATGGACTGGCTGAGGAATTGCATGGTGACGCGTTCTCCGAACAGGGCCAATAATCTGACAAATGTTAATGGTAGCTTTTGCAATAGAGTCTTTTGTCTTACGGGGCCAAGTCGGAGAAAAGATTGTTGCTGAAGTCATCGCCGGAGTCTGCCTGGCAAACCTTAGCAAGAAGTAGTAACAACACGCAGGCATGGCGCCTGAAACAAGACATTTTGCTTGATTAGATTGCTTGGTTCACGAGGAGTACAATGCACTGGTAATAGATACTGGGTCTGGAAAGGCGGTTGATGACGCTACGGTGAGTGAGAGTGACTGAAAACTAGCGATTGAAGAAGGCTGAGAGCGACCCTTTTCTAGCAATGTTGGAGAGAAGAGGCGATAAAATGACATTCAGCCTCATTTCCTCTTCTCGTCCAACTTACAGCAACAAAGTGGAACAAATCCTTGTTCACAGCTTTACATGCCTCACGGAATTACCCAATGATCTGTTGAAGATCTACCTGCTTTTGCTTTAGAAGGCTGCGATTCGTTCTATTTACGTTCAGTCGGAAGTCGTCCAGTCGGAAGCCGTCTTTCAAGACCCCTGTTCAACTTTGAGGCCGACTGCAGCGGATATCGATCTACCCGTCTTAGCCTAACCCCCGTGAACTCCAACGTTTTTTTTTTTTTCTTCAAAGATAGGTGAACGAAGATCTACAGCGGAAAATTAGCGTGAGGGTAATTTGACATGTAACATCGGTCTCTGTGTCCAGATGAGATGCTTCCTTGATAGATCCGTTGGGCCGATCGTTACTCTTTGCGCTGACGTCTTATCGTGAGGGCACTGGGCTAAAAGAGGGCTTGCTTTTGTCCTAAGATGATATCAATCAGGCTTCTTGATAAGAGGGGCGTATGTTCCATGCCAAATAGGGCATCCCGTGAATCCACTTGTCAAATGCTGTACCTAGTGTAGATTTATTTACTTATACATAACGGTCAACGTAAAATGAGGCTTCTCGAAAGTCACCATATTTTTATTGGAATTTCTCTTTTGTTACCGGGCTCCTTGCAATCATCTCATATCATCCTCAAAGATGGCTTCATCGGCATCTCACGTCTCGCGGCACTCTCGATCACCTTCACTTCTGCAAATCCTGTGAAAATGGTCGATTTCATACATGTATTAATCCCTAACGAACGCGACCCAAATTCATCCAAATTTTTCAATGCAATATTAGATTGAATGTAGTCCCATGTTCAGAAATTGTAACGCCACTGCAGAACAAACGCATCAATCATGACAAACACTGTTCATCAGCCTCTATTGTGGGTATCCATCTGTTCACTGATATTCTATGTGAATCAATATTCAGCACTAGGTTCAATGGTAAGAAACTTCATTTGTAATCCTTTTCTTCTCACACCTCACATAGCAACCTCAACCTTTCATCCGACGAAGTTGTTATCGTCCCACAACATCTTGACCTCCACGAAACCTTGGAGCCCTTTCTGATCATGGACCAAGTTGACGAGTTCTTGGGCCACCTACCCGAGCATCGTGCCGCTATCATGAAGCCAATCCTCGATGCTTGGCCCGACGTGATTTGCAAAAGAGTCATCACCGCTGTTGAGAAAGTCTGGGAATGCAAGAAAGAGGGCAAACGTGCCTTAGTCTATGTTCTCGACGATAGCCACGCAAGGTGAGATCTACAGTGGATGCTCTGAACTTATACCGATGATCAAAGTTACACGAACGAGGCTATGGTTGCAAAGGGCTTGGATTCAGACTACATCAGCAGATTCGAGAGCCTGCACGATCGTGATGACGCCCTACGTCGATTCAACGACCCAAATCAGCCTATTGATGTCTTCATCACTACCTTCAAAGACTTGGAAGAAAAACCCTGCTTTATTGGCGCCTGTCAACGCGGCATCATCTTCGAATATCCCTCCAGTCTCGTGCAGCTCCGAAAGGCCATCAAGAGCATACGACATGAAGGTCAGCCACCAACAAATGACTGGATCAACTTCCATCAAGTCGGCACCATGGACGAACTCAAGGCTCAGGGCATGTACATCCGGGCCGCCAAGTCTATCCTCTCCAAGGTGGATTATTGTCCTTATCTCGAGGGCGATCTTCGTGCCATTCGGGCCTACTACGACCTAGCTCGATCGATGGGAGACTCCTCCAGTCGATACCCGCGCAACCGAGTCCTTCTTGACAAGCTGGAGACATGGGAAATTCGAGTTGAAGGTAGGTACGCCCTGCTTCGCGTGATGAGACGATACTAATATTTATAGGACTCTTCTACTACGCGGTCGGCGAGTGGCTAGTCAAATACCCCGGGACTGCCAACATGTTCAAGTCCGACACCATGGCAAAGATTGCCAAGAGTTAGAAGCCTGGTACCAGTCTGAACATGGGCCACATCACTTGCAGACGCCCTGAGATTCCGGATGGTGTCGTTCTCTACAACTACCTGGACTCGTGGTGCAAGACCCATAAGCTGTGAGAAAACGGGACACAGTATTGACATTTGGAAGGAATTGCAGAAACTATCGCACAGAATTTGGGACATCCCTTGCGCGCTAAGATGCAGGCTGGATGACAAATGCTTATGGCAAGATCTGCTGTACTGTTCTGGATACATCTGTTGCTCTGCTGTGGAAGCTCGGGAAGAAATCGACATTGGAATGCGATAAAATTTGGTTGGCAGACGTTAGTATTATCATAGCGATGACTCTAAGTCGCGAGTCTTTTGACTATATACCCAATTACAATTGTCGGATCACAATAATTCTCAGCTGTTGAGCGTTGAGCCGAATGGCCAGTATGCAGTGACTCGTTTACGCGCCGTGAAGCGAAGCACTCAATATTATGGCGCTCTAGCGACCGCCTATCACAAAGGGCGCAGTGTACCTAGCGGCTATATGGGCCTCTCACCCTGCCAAACAGTAGAATTTCTTCTTAAAAACGCCAAAGGCTTATGAGAAAATATTTTAGTGGTCTCACTCTTGGCAGCACCATCCAGCTGAAGTAGATCCTACCCAATCATCTCTATTTCCCTGAGAAGCTGAAATACCGACCTCACGAAATAAGCAGGCGACGATGTGTAATAGTGGCTGAGAACGCCCGCTTAAATTGTCCAGGAGATTAATGAGTCAAAAATTGCAAGTGACGAGAAGTTGAGGGTTCATGTTGGTCGTGATGAAAGCCACGGTCTCTGATGATCAGCTTGTACGTAATACAAGAATGTGTCTGGGCACTCATAGTCGGGGAGTTTCTGCTGAGCTTTCTCGACCTCAAGAAAGCGCAATTGATTGAAACCCACTCACCTCCCTTTATGATCAACTTTGTTCGACTAAATCCACTCAAAATGACACATCTTACCATTCTTTCGTTGCTCGTTTGCCTCCTCGCCGCAACAGTTCAAGCCTCCAATCCCGTGTTTGGTGCATACCAAACAGATAGTTGCAATGCCTGCCTGGACCAGACCTACGAGAGCTTCCCAGGCGACTACAAAACCCGATCTTATGCAACATGCATGTGCGCAGGCGATGGCAGTGCCAACTTTGTAACATGTCTATCGTCTTGTGGCCCAAACAAGGATGAGCCCGCGATCGCCAGCTCTACCTATTATGGCTACTGTGTTTTGTTCTTCAAGGAGCTTTGCGATGGCGCTGAGGAGTTCTTGACAGAAAAGATCTATAACGAACAGTGTTACAAGGGGCTATCACCGCTGGTGGTATCGGGGCCAAGGACGACAGCGATGATGACAGTGATAATGACAGCGAATCCGACAAGGCATGAGTTTTTGATACCCCCGTTTCACCACTAGAGTGGTTTTTAATCTGCCCCGGCAGTGAAGGTTCAAAGTCTGACAAGACCAAGGATTCTGATTCGGAAGAGGCTGATGAAGCCAACGAGACCTTAAAGACCGATAGCGCAACCAAAATGGAAGACAGGGCTGAGGCTACCCACACATCCAACAGTGCTGTGGATGTCATTGTACCGGCTTGAGCCATCGCCGCTGGTTTGGCAATTCAGGTTGTGAATGTAATGTGATGAATGAATATGCTGGGTCATCTCAGTGCTCGTTTTGGATATGGTGAGTTCGTGTACATTTCAAACATTAGCCACTTGATAGTTAGACATGGTTTAATCTGTTGATTTGCCACTCCTTTGGTCTCAAAAGAGACGGTGACACAATCTGCTGACCTCCAATGATGCTGACATGATTTGGTGAACTGAAGTGCTGCCTATTTATCGGACTGTTTCGGCCCGAGTCAGGAGGAACAAAAGACCAGCTTACGCTTTTTGACACAATCTCATCGCAATACACGCTCGAGTATCTGTGTATGTCTACCAAGCAACTCTCTTCAGACTCAAGCATAACGCTTTATATGCTCGACTAAAACTCTTCCTTGCAGCGAAGTAGCTGCAACCAAAAGAAAATCGCAAAGATAGCACATCTGGTGTAACGGGGAAAAACCCCCGGCACCCTTCGCTTTTTGCTGTTCGCGAGTTCGACTTTTTTATAAAACTGTCTTTCGCCCCTGGCGTAGTATTGTGTAAGTTCCCGAGGTAAAAGGCCCCTGTTGTATTGAGAATCGTGGTTTTTATATGAATTTCCAAAGCCTAGAGCCTAGAATTGTTACTTACGTTAATTACATTAGGCGCAGCGCAGCGCAGGTTCACCGAGCAATCCTTTCAAGCCTCAACTTACCTCTTATATGGTCAACTAAAAAGCTGTCCTTCCAGCGAAGTAGCTGCCACCAAAAAAAGAAAGCCAAAGAAAGCCTTTCTGGTACAACGGGTAAAAACCCCCGGTACCCTTCGCTTTTTGTCATTTCCAACCTCGTGAGTTCAATTTTTAAACATTATCTCTTCGCGTATGTTTATCGAGCAATTCTTCCAAGCCTCGACCCAACATCATTTTACTTGACTTGACGTTGACCGTGTTGAATATCCCGTTGACACAGATCGAGGTTGACTGACCTTTATATAGACAACCAAGAGACTTTCCCTCCAGCGAAGTAGCTGCCAGACGTAACGTCGTTACACTTGGTGCAACGGCCTAGATTAGATTTGTAGACTCGTAAACTCATCCGTCACCCCTTCGCTTTTTTTGGGGCTTGTGTGTTCGAGTTTTGCAGACTGTTTTTTTACGTAAGTTCACCGAGCAACCCTTTCCAGCCCCAAACGCTACCCTTATATGACTAACTACAACCCTTCCTTCCGGCGAAGTAGCTGCTACAGACGTAACGTAGTCACTTGATGCAACGGCCTAGATTAGATTTGTAGACTCGTAAACTCATCCGTCACCCTTCGCTTGTTTTTGGGGGGTTTGCGTATTCGAGTTTTGCAAACTATCTCCACCAACTTACGGCAAGCTTTCGGAATAATTTCAAATGGATTCACCAACAGAGGTTCAAGACGACATATATGTCACTGATATATCCGGCGGTCACGGCGACGGCGCCAATGTGATCTTGGCATACAACACTCTTCACCTTTCTATCTCTGTATTACCCAGCAACGGGCTCTCGACACAAGACACTCGCTGCTTGGATACGGATTCTCGGCCGCTTCAGGATCACATTGTTGATACCCTTTCGAGAGCTTCCATTTGTGAAGATTTTGATGAGTATGATCAGCTCGTGGACGAGGTGTTGTCCGTTATTCTCGAAGCAGGCAAGCACTTTTTCCAACAACCAACACTTTTGCAAGCACGATGCTGTAATATCCAGACCCTACATGCCCTGCTATTTCCAGAGTTTCTCTACTTTCGTCTCGAAGCTCTTGGAAGGGATGCATCTCTGGTACCTATCGAAGCCAGAGAGGCAAACATCGTCCTCACCATCGACCTAGTTTGCGATCAGAATTTTGCGGAAGAGCTAGAAATTGACAAAAGCCTTCCCAGCTACAGCCCAGACGAAGTTATGATTACCGAATTATTTCTGCGAGGTACTAGTTCAGTCACAGCTGCCGTCCAGGTGGGCGACAAAAAGATGTTCTGCAAAGCCAGCGGTTCGCCAAGTGGATTGTTTGGCACCAGCGAGGGACGAGAACTGGAATATCTTGGGAAGATATCCAAGATAGCCAAGATATCCAGACAACAAGAGACGCTACGAATTCCGCGTATTGTGGGGTACATCCATCACAAAGAAACGCGAGGACTCTTGGGATTTCTTCGGCAGTGGGTGCCTGGGCGTAGTCTCACTAAAATCGACATCGAATCAGTCTCGCCGGAAATGAGGCAAAGGTGGTCCTCGCAGATTGGTGATATGATCAAGTACCTACATGAGCATGGACTGATATGGGGGGATGCCAGACCTAGCAACATCATAATTGATGAAGAGGACAATGCATGGTTGATAGACTTTGGTGGGGGATATACACACGGTTGGACGAACAAAGACTTTGCTGAAACAAAAGAAGGCGATGAACAAGCCTTGGCTAAGATTGTAGAGCTACTCCACAAAGGGAGCGGGACAATCCGACGGGAATAAGACGTATTGAGTAAACTACTGGAACGACAAACGCGCACTTATTGGCCAATTATTTGCTGCGCCTCACCTGTCAGATTTGACACGAGTCAAGATGACAGCGCGTCTTGTGAGAATCCTTCCGGCAGTTTACATACTACGACACGATTCAAAACCCAGAAACAAATCAATACGTTGCACTAGCTAGCCATTTCAATTCTATCATTCCTTTAGTGCATGCAACTACCAGCATTCCACGGGTTGGCTGCACGGGCGGCCGAAATTGCCTCATTCTGCGGGGAAGACGGAGCGTCTACGGGGACCTGACAACGAATCAAACACTTTACCAAGGTGAGTCTCGCGCCAGGATCCTTCCGATATGCCGTGGCCATGTAACTCGCCGTGGCACTTGACAGATCTATGACTAACACGTCTATACCAGGGCCGGGATGAGATCTCAGCATCACATATCCATCACTGTACCCATCCCGAACCGCGTGCCACCAGAGGTTGTGCTCGCTCACATACAGAAATGCACGCCTCTGCTGGAACATAACACTGTCGTTACCGGGTACACCGAGATGTCACCCGATGTCGCTCTTGTCATGGGCGATCCCTTCTTCGGAAAGCCAAACAGCAGCATTCGCACGTTCTTGTCGCACGAGCGGATACACTTGGCGCCTGGTCTGACCCGCGAGCGCAGTTGGCCTGTTACATGTTTGAGTATTCCAAATGGTATTCGCTGGCGTGCAAATGCGAGTGCTGGTGTCACGGTTTGGACCGAATGGGTTGTACGACCGCGGCAGGATATGGGTACACCGAGTAGCGCAGGGACACTGACTGAAGAGTGGGAGTTGTATGAGGAAGTGACTATAGAGGCGAATAAGTTGATTATGCCCTTTGTTTCTCGTACTGCGGATGGTGTTCATCGCACGATATGTCAGAAGGTTGTGGACGAGGTTGTAGATAAGTACTTGGCAAAGCAAGTGCCAAGTGATAACGGTAGATGATTATTTGTTTATCATTCTATCAACGGCGATTGTTGGGATTAGAGCCCGGTTTCCAAAGTATTGACTTGCCAAGACTAGGGTCTTAGACTATGACTAATTATTGAAGCTCATCATATACGACATGAGTCATAATCAGGTGGATGATGTTATCGTTCCCTTTTCTATAAACTGGCAATCATCTTGAAGAATATTTCCACTACATTTGGATGCCTATTGGTCGATAATGCTATCCGCTGCTCGCCACAGCAGCGATTTTTCACTTGGCTGTGCACATCATGGGCAAGCTTGGCGAGTGGTTGCGAAAGTTGTGATGTATCTTGTTGTCCGGGCCAAGGCTCACCTAATGAAGCTTCTTTTTTCCAGTGGGGTAGTAATCAAGCGAATGTGCCTTGTAAGGCTGAGTAAGTCAAGATAGGCTGTGTACAAAATGTAACATTACATATTGGGCAGTCAGCCCGAACCCCGCCCACCTGAACATGATCATCGCGCTTCCTTGGTAGTTTTTGACTTTCAAAACATGGCGAAATTCGCAACCGATCCATATGGCTCGTGATGACTCTGCTGAGCGTGCGATTCAAGAAAGAGACGGACTATTTATCCTCCATCCTAGTCCTAATGAGCTGTTTGATGCCACGACTATCTTATGGGACAGTATGTGTCCCCAAAACCTACCACATGAGGCTGGATCGGTCTTGATGTTCCGGCAGTTTCGTCGGAGTTCATGGCCTTGGTGGACTTCTACTATTGATATCTACCCTTAGGATTCGATGTATGACATGTCAAACGTCGAATATAAAGATGAGGACGGCCATCCGACGCTGATCACGAGAACGATTTGCTTGAGAGGAATGATCGACGTCAAAGGCTGGCGAATTAACAATATGCACAACTCCAGGTGGTGTACCCACCTCACGTCTGGGCATTAGTTCCTCGTATCTTCACCGGGACGAACAACGAAAAGGAGGATACCAAGAAGGAATTGACCGAAACGAAGAGGTAAAAGGTCACGGAAAAGGGAAGGGACAAGCGTTGTGCGAAGAGGATGCCCTCATACGAAAAGACTCTCGGGGAGCAAACCTCAAAGGGACCGGCTTCGAGAGAAAAGACTTCCAACGAAGATGCCCCGAAAGAAGTCTTCCAATTTGAAAGCCCCTAAAAGTAAATCTTCAAAGTCTGAAAGGGAATGAGACAGATGGTTTGTGAGGTTTATTGAGGGGCATCTATCGAGATGAGGGTCATATTGGACATGGAATAGCGGCATATTACTGTTACAGATTTCCCTTTCTCGCCTTAATGTCAGAGCAGATTACTGTCAAACTTGTACGAGGATCTTTGTTTCTCGGCTTTGTTTTCAATAGGTTAGTACCAATTATTTCACGCCATAGTCAGGTCTATTATCTAACTGGGAAATACTGATAGCTTACTTTCCTTTATATATATCATTGTCACCTTCGATTGAGGCATACATACCTATGGCCTCCTGGTAACAACGAGGCTAGGACTCGTTTTATTTATCATCCAACCTTTCATAGAACATAACAGCCACGGGAATAATGACATCGTCACGGTACACGACAGTCTCGGGATCATCGACTGCCCCGCCATCAGATCGCAACACAGCCTCAACCTGGCAAAACGGTTATTAACTTCTTGATGTAGAGACGTCGGACTTACACTGTCATACCCCTCGTCGGGTGCTTTTCGATCTCGGCATATGTCGCATTGATGCTGTGGACGATTACTGATTACTTTGCAGACCAGAACTGCGTACAACTTCGCGTAGGGGTGTTTGTTTCGTGAGTATTTATCTGCTTCTACATCCAGACACTATTCAGTCGCTCCCAAGTAAGTATGATATAACTCACTTGACGATAATTCTGTTGTGTAAATGCCATGTCCGAAACGGCCCGGAACTAGGGCAAGATGGTGAGCAAATGAGTCTCGTTGTAACTAGTGTTTGAACAGAGTATGACTAACCAGACTTGCTAACTTTGAAACTGCTTTTGATTATCTTGCAGACGAGGCAGTGATGTTTATCGCACCAGAGGAGACAATCGCCTCTTGTCTCACCATTTCTACAGTTTTTTCGAGTCCCATGGAAAAGAATCCTTTCTGTACCTCCAGCACAATCCGCATACGAGTAGAAACATTGACCGCGACGAGATGCAGCAAGCTGATCCCTGTCGACAAAGAAGATGTGCCGTAGTTTGGAGCCTCTCTCGGTGCTGACCCAGCTATCCTCGAACCGTTTCTTCACTATTCACATTAGCGCTGACCTTTCAGCGTTTCGGGGTGACTACATCTTCTGTAGCGTATACTTGATTCGCTCAGGCGATAGAATTGCTACAATCACTTCTTAGAAGATATACAAAGCCGATTCTTGCAATACTCACAGGCGCCATGGTATTGATTTGATAGCGCTTAGTCGAAGCTGGTGAAGAATTAGAAGCGTTTATGGTCGGGAATAAGAAATGGGTATCAGAAGATAATAATGCAGTTCTCAGTTGACTCATTGGATGATACATGGATGTCTCAACAGAGACTGCAATTGCTCGGGTTTTAGCGACACTGGTTAATAAATACATGACTATTGTCGTGGGAAGCTGCGTATATGAGCGAAACTTACCAACTGATTAGGAGTCTCATAGGCTTGATGCATGAGAGGTTAATCATGTAGTTCAGGGCATCTTTGCCTTCATCACTGTCAAGGCGAACTACCCATCACAGTTTCGAGACGCCGTTTGCGACTATGCCCATTGAATCACGTCATTGATTGTGTCTTGAACACAAGGCTGAAAGGCAAAAGTTCCAGTGAACGATTCGATACTGCTTACGAAATAAGGGTTGATATCTCATCGACCGACTTTGAACTTTGTGGTTGCTCATCATTTGTTACCGATGATAATTCGAATCCACCATACGGTCCCCGAAAATATCATTCGACAGAAAGCTGACCTTGTGAATATCTCTTTGCAACATATGAAGTATTTTTCCAATATAATTCCACAGTATCAGATCATCCAAACTTCAATTCAAACAAGAAACTTCTATATTCGCCTAGACTCCATCGATGTCATGTTTTAGGAAAAGGACCTGGTCGGTTTTTCAACGAAGGTTTGAGAATATTGTATGGGAACCACTTGAAACCCCTGAGTCTCTTTGTGTGATACCTCTGGTGTAGAATCAAATCCATTGAATTTATTGCAGTGTGGGTAGATTCCAGACGAGCTGGAAGTTCCCAATAGAAATCAAATGCCTTCTTCTTTGTCTGTTGTCCAGTTGACTAACGGGAATGCAGGCTGTGAAGAACCTCCTACCGCCGAATATTTCGGCGAGATCAGTTGAGCAGAAATTCACACAATGAAAGAAATCTCATGATATAGCTGACGAATCCTTTGATCGTGTCACGCGAAGAACTCGCCATTGTCTCACAAAGGGACCTTTCACGCTCTTCGAATTATAGCCAAGGGAATCTTGGAGTTAAGTCGTCCAACCTCATTTCAAGCATCATCATTCATTGTCTCGGAAACCTAATTCGCCGAATTGGAACAATTGGCTTTGCCAACAACCCGGTTTCTCATTTTCCCTTCGAAGGTGACTCTTGTACCGCCGTCAAAGCCTCTTTTCTAGCAGCCGTTTTATTTCTGCCTCATGAATGGAAATTTTCGTCAAAGCTCCAGCTGTGTACAATATAGAGTCTAGTCGCTCGCCTCCCATCGATTTCTTTTTCCTCATTATACATTCAGTTATCTGTATCCAACTTTGACATTCATCTCAAAAATCACACGATATTCTTTTCGTCGATTACTATCTCGTTTTTGGCTGTCAAGTTTATCGTACAAAATCACACTTAGATCCTTGCCACAACAAAGGCCTAGACACTTCTACAACGAGTGATTGAACAATTTCGTTCCCAGCACTCCATCTCTCAGCTCTCACGGGTAATTAAATCAGTGTCCACTTACTCGCCATATTATCTCACCTACTTAGTCTGCTTTAAATACACATACACCCCAGTCACATCGTTCAAAATGGGTTGCGCAAGTTCAAAGCCCAGTCATTCCGAGAGAAAAGCGGACATGGCCAAGGCCAGAGCCAGCGTTGCCGACATGGCTAGAATCGCCGAATTCATCAGGGAAGACTCTTAAACAGTAAAGTTTCCTGTACGAGGTCGCAGAAATCTCACTAGAAGTGAAAAGGCTGACATGTACTCGGTTGGCCCCGAGGGGAGCATCACTTTCAACAAGGGCGGACCTCGCAGGGATCAACTATTTCAAAGCTATTGAGTGGAGAACAGGGAGCGAAAACGCGGAGGACGTCGTCAATCAAATAGAGTCTTTAACCAACAGTCAATACCAGCTCCTTGCATATCAACCTATCCTCTATCTCTAAAACAAATCAGCCAATTGGTTTGGGCTTTTGGCACATTCGTGTGCGTTTAAACTTTTGGATTGAGAAAGATATGTCATCGTTGGACAGAGTCCGTTCTTCAGTACCAGGCGTTTCTCTTCTCGCCTGATCCAACATTGGACCAAACGACTTGCTCGAAGTGATAGATGTCAAATTTGTTACTTGGCTCGCGGGAGTTGACACCTCCTCGAGGGTTCTTGACCGAACCCCACTCGTCGTGGAACTTGAACCAGAAGCATTTCCCGCGGCCGAGCAACCAACACCATCATCGTCGGGTCGTGTATATGCCGGTCGTTGGGTGCGGCTAGATGGTAGTGGGGCTTCCAGGTTCCGTCTCTTGGCACATCCAAAAAATAAAGCTGCATCTTCGTGAAACAGAATTTCAGATTCCAGGATCTCCGGGTAGCTTTGAGGCCTCAGGCTGGATCATATCAGTATTCTGTCTCAAATGTACAGCAAAAGGATACCAACCCAGCGTCAAAAACACTATTATGTAAGGTCATCGAAAAGATATCGGGAGTTTGATGTTCGGCCACAAAATTAACAAGTGCCTTCTGCTTTTTTGCATCTTCAATCAGTTTCGAGAAAGCTCCATCATTATTTCGTGGCCGACCGCAACAAGAAGCCCCCACCAGCCGTTTGTAATGGTCGAGAGATTGGAATGCGGCTTTAGATCTGTCACGAAGACTGCCCAGGAACTTTTTCTGTGTTTTGTAATGGTTAGTTGGTAGTTACTCATCGTTCATATGAATGATCTGACACATACCAAGTTCTTCAAGCTTTTTGCGTCGAAATTCCGTTTCTCGAACTTGTGTGTGGCAGAAAAGACAATCCATAAGGCGCAGCAAATCGTGACAGGATCTGAGCTGTCATCAGTTCGATTGATTGATTTCGCAGCTCGGTGACAAAGCTTCTTTATGAGCACCTGGATTCGATGAGCAACTGAGTGGGCGAGCTCCAAAACCATGTTTTTCGCATCAGCTCGAGGTATGGCATGACGACCGGATCGTGTCACGTATATATCATTAGCTTCCCAATTAAGTAGAATAGTCAGTCAGTAGGCACAGCGCCAGGCGATAGTAAGTGTCTCTCGCTGCGCGGCTTCAGCCACTTGGTTTCACGCGATGAAGGGTCAACATTACTTACGTCAATATCAGCCAAGTCTTTGGTTTCCTGAGCAGATCGCCGTCGATCAATGAATGTATCAAGCTGGACCGCGTCCATTGCAGGAGCGACTATACCATCAGGCTGTCGTGGCGAGCCTGTTGAAGGCTATAGTCGAGCTTGTTACAGAATACTGAGAAACATTTGCCTTATCATCAATATGCCATAGCATATTTCCTTTGAATGAAGACTCCAGACACCCTGCAGGCCTTGAATGTGCTGTTATAATTTCCACTTCTGTCCGAAGATCTACCAAGAGCCTCTGAGTTTCGACTGTGGAAAAGCCTTGTTAGAATCCTGTCCGCAATGAGGCCATGATTAATCTCACGACCATAGGAATAAGATCTTTCTTACTTAGTTCGAAGTACATGACTTTTGGTAACGGCACTATTTGCTCGGTCGGACTTAGTAAAAGAACAAATGACGACTGCTCCCAGTCTTGCATCTGCATCTGAGCAAGCTTTTGTCTACAATTGACTTGAGACGTTTACATCGACTGCAAGTAGATCCCACAGAGCCGTTACATTTAGACTAAGCAATTATTACGATGAGGAACTTGAGGAAGGTCAAGGAAACCAACCTTTGGGATATTTGCAAATCTGCATGGTGCACAACGGGAGTCATCAGTCTGCCTGCACTTGGGTGACTTCTGGTCGCGCAGAATGGTACAGGATGTCCCTTGTGCCATGGGAGCACCATCGCCCATTGTTGAATTTCTACCCTCGAAGTTGATGTCTGCGATGAAGGTTAGGACTATCGTAGCGAAGTTTGTTCCTGCTTGGTGACTAACTATCATTGAAGTCATCGACAGCAACTTGACGATCAAGCCACTGAGTAGGCACGATGGGAACTTCGTCCGGAGATGAAGTGATCTCTTGTGAAGGGGGAGGGGGCTGAAGGAATAACGTGAGGGATTCGGGACTGAATGGCTGCATCCGCGGTTCGATGATGGGTGCCTCCAATGGTAAGTCGTTTGTCTCGCATGCTCCGTAAATGTCGGGGTCCTGATTGCAAATCAGCGTATATGATTATGTGAGGAAGAGATGGATAGTAACCTGTTCTAGTATTTGTTCAATATTAAAAGATTCTGGCATATCCAACACATCAAGAAGCGAGCTCTGGGAATCAATTCCCGGTGCTTCTGGAGGCTCAACTAGCCTATTTGAGTCTGTATTCTCGGCCTCATACAAATTCTCGTCGAAGGAAAAATGATCACATTCTGAATCATCTTGAAGAACGAAGTCCCAGATATTGAGATCCGCAGCCCAACCCGAAGTGTCCAAGTCACCCTCGCTGGGCTCGGTGCGAGGCATGTGATGGATGTTTGAATCGTCCATTGAGAAAGGATGGCACAAATCGAGCTCTTAAAGGATGAATTGATGATAGTTCAATTGTATGTCAATCAGAGGAAGATCGCAGGGTTTTATAACCAATACAGGGGCAGGCTGATTGAGGCGTTTCGACAATGTATCTAAGCGATCTGCGATGAGACATCTACAGAGGCAAGTGCCCCGGTAGAGCTTTACCCCGCTGTTCGCATACCCGTGACGAGTGACGACATCAAAGCTGGGCTGTCATCAGAAGTCGCACGAGAATATAGAACACATTTTAAAAGACAATGATTTGATAAAGTTAGTCGTTGATGATGGACGTTGACATCGAAATCTTTTCATCTCAAGCATGACGGTCGATATCGCCATCGATGTCGCTCTTACATGCCATGAGTCAAATCGAGTCGTATGTTGTTGGGGATGGGCGTCGGCAGTGAAAGTGGTGTACAAAAGAGAACTGCGAAAGATATGAAGCTCTGGAGATTGTGAGCAACAGAGTTGATGCACTTAAGAACTGTTTGCGTAAATTATGTGTTGGGAAGTGCGACTCTGTCGCCTAGGGAATCAGCTAGCAAGGCAATCAGCAGATGAATTGCAGACATAAGATGGACCTGATGAGATTGAGTTCCTAGATTGATTTGAAGACTATTCCGGAATAGACTTTGGATTTATAGAAGATTTGGCTTTGACTAGGTCCAGAGCTGATGATGATAAACACATAACAGCCTTCATAGAGGCCAGCCATCGAGCACTTCCTGAACCGCTCCAACTCGCAGCGGCTTCTTGAGAGTTGTGTTCATTCCAAACTCATTCACCAACCTCTTTTTCTCACTCTCGACATCCGCGGCGACAAGCCCCACGATGACAGCGGGCTGAAGTTTGTTCTCGCTTTCATAGGTCCTTATCATTGTGGTTGCTCGCATACCATCCATAACAGGCATCGAGATATCCATCAATATCATCTTGCATCGCTCAGGATGCGCTTTGTAGATATCGAACGCTTCTTGTCCGTTCCATGTAATTTGGTATCTGAGGCCCAGTTTGTCGAATATGCTGCGCATCAATTTGACGTTGACCTCGTTGTCGTCCACCAGAAGAAACTTGGCATCCTCAGCTGGAGCATTTGTCTCGGGTAGGATTGTAGAATCGGTTGTCTGTGGCGCACTGCCCTGCTGCTGAATCTCGCTCATGTTGCTGTATGTTTGCGATGCTGTGGCGACGACGTCAGACAGCCCTTGGAACTAGGGAATGTGACAAACCTGAAGTAAAAATTAGAAGGAAATTGAAAGGTCGATAAATGCTAATGAAAGAGGAAATCAAAATGGGGCGGCCTGTTCTGATGTGTTTGGAAACAAAAGTCTAAGCCCTGTGGAGCCTCTCATTGTGATGCGCGATCCTAGTGGGGCTAGGATCAACATCCTGGTGTTCCCATACAAAATGAAACACGCTTGGTAAATCCAGGGCGTTTTAAAAATTGTCCATCACAAACAAGAAGATAAAAGTATGTATAGGTGAATACCCCCAAGCACAACATCTTTTCCCTTCTCTCTTCACATCTCCTAACCACACGGTCATTCCTTGGTCTCTATCTTTACCAACCGCGATGGCCATCTTCTGTCTAGTTTGACCCTAGTCTCCAGTTGACATGGAGTCTGGATGTTCGGCTGTAATCAAACCATGACAGACACCGTATATTACACCAACGGAGAAATTGAGGCTGACTGCACCACTGGAACGGATAATGTAAGAACCGGCAGGATATTATGAATCAGCTATCTCAAGTTATAAATCAGCTATCTTAAGTGGCAAAGCCTCACCTGGCATCAGGGGGTGATTTATATGCGAAGGGACTACGAGGACATGGATAACGATGCTTTATTATGTACAACCTGCGAAGGAGTGTATTTAAAATATCTTGGAACGATTTTAAAATGATCAAGTCGATCCCTGAGTTTTTTCAGGATAAGCCCGAGGTATATTGTCCCTCCTAAAAAGTAGAAACTCGACCATTTCTGGCAAAGTTTGCTAAGGAAATATGAGGCGAGAGGCGCTCAAGGCACCATGACTTCGATCGCCAGGAGATGATGTGAAGAGAATACACGTGGTTCAGGATGAGTGCCTACCTTTTTGTAGTAAACCTTAGTTACTTGTTACTTGACTGAAAGACGGCCTTATGTATATCCCTCTGAGATGGATCAATATGCATTTTTACTCATAGAGTTGGCGACGACATCGCGATAGTATCCAAACAAAACATTAACCTTGCCACCAGTAGACTATATGGCATAGCAGCACCATCTTTTCAAGAGACGTCATTCCAGGCATCATAATACAGGAGGTACGTCTGGTGTAGTATCAAATCGTAATTCGAAGCCCAACATTAGTGGGTCAAGCCCTTGTGGCGTAATGGCTAACGCGTCTGACTGTGAGTTATATTTAACCACCTCAGTTCAACTCCCCAGTACTAACAAATGAATCAGTCTAATCAGAAGATTGGGAGTTCGACCCTCCCCTCGGGCTTTCCTTCCTTTTTACCACTTCTTCGTATGCTTGTTATGGTGGCCGTCTTACGGGCTGAAGCAATTTTGGTTTGTCTTGAAACACCAAATTTGAGAGGGGTGATCAACGTATGGAATTTTCAGGACCCTGATAATGAAGTGGAAATTCCACCGAATAATGCCAGTCAGTAGGCTCCTTAGAAGTTAGGTCAAAAATGTTTCATTCCACCCAATCTTGCAGTGCAACCACTACTCTAACAGCTGGGAAGGCGAACATGAAGGTCCCAGTACAATGAGAGCAGCTTTGACTGTGTTTTGTTTATGAAATCAGATCAAATGCTTCTCGTACACATCTATTCAATATGACCTTGCCCCATTTAAGTGAAGGTCATGGCTGATACTGAAACACAATTTCAACACAATGGGCGGCACCGTACAGATCTGTATCCAAGGCCATTGGCAGAACGGCCAAGTCATTTGTAAAAGTTGTGTCTCAAGGCTCGGGGCTAGAGAAATCACGGTACCTTTATCCGACAATCTTCCCAGTGTTTCCTCTCAGCGAGATATTGATAACTCAGATAAAATTGAAGACCAATTACAAGAGAATCTTACGACCCCGATATCTCTCCATTTTAGCCACAAATCAACTCATTGGTGAGGAACCAAGCATGGTCAGTGATGGATCTTATTATTCATTTTGTCAAAGACAAATTGGTTTTAATATGGGACCACTCACACGACTTTGGCAGCAAAAAGAAAGGTACTATCAAAGCTCAAAGCTGCATAATGTAAGATGAAACTGCACAGAAAGTTTGATCACTCTCTTTTGGAAACATCTGTTGAAAAACGGGGTCCTCTGTTGTCAAAGACAAATCTTCTTCCCGACTACAAACATCTAATGTAGTTGTCGCGGGTAGGTCGTCAAGTCGCACCAGGTGAAATAATTGACGTCATGCTGATGTAAGCATCTGAGAGTTGATTGGCTTGCGCATCTTGGCCAAGCGGAGCGCACGTGATCATTCAAGAGACACTCCAGTAACACACAATATTCAAACCTCACTTACGGACCCAAACGGGCTCAGATCGCGTTGATTTGTGGCTCAATCGATTCAGAATTAATCAAGGATCATTCTGATGGTCTCAAAAAAACCAAAAAAGCAGCCCACGGCGAGACTCGAACTCGCAATCTTCTGATTAGACTATTTTCTGGTTAGTATCGATCGTGGAATTGAACCCGAACCGTTGGGACTTACAGTCAGACGCGTTAGCCATTACGCCACGCGGGCTTAACCCGTTTGTTGGAGATCGTACCGAATTGTCGGGATATGTCGCTAATTTCATGCAACGCTCCTGCTTAACGACATCAATCGAGATCCAACGCTTCTACACAAGCGCACCTCATGATCTCTGGAAGCTCCACCGTGTTTCACCCAGGCAACTGGAGACGTCTCGCAATCTATGATTTTCAGATCACATACTAAGCCTCAGTGTAACCTCGACCTAGCTGGCCGTAACCATAGCCTTGTGCGGCCTGATGAGGCAAACCTTGATCTATGTCGAGGCCAGAATGTGGGATGTCTTGTGTTCACTCTTCCCCTCCCAGACATCTCTTCTTTCCATTCGTTTTATTTTTATTTTTTAGAAAAGACATGTTTATTAGTCGGTCAACTGTGGTGTGCGGACACTGTCAAGGTGTCGCTGCTAAGATGCTTCTACGATATGACAACACCTGTCATTAGGCGGACACTACACACAGATCGTACAAATACATACACATAGGCAGTGAGCGTCACAGCGTGCAAACTCTGGATAGTAAGTGGCCGATATTTAGTTCCAGACTCGAATTTACAGACATCATGCACGCGCCCTTCGCTTGCGCAAACTATTTGAATAGTATATTAATCACGGATCAGTGTAGACACTTTGACGTCTTGTGTCATTTACCTAGGTTTGAGATAAAAGGGATCGATTCCACCGGATTTCAGGCACCTGTCCAACGAGCAGACGAAGATTACTTTGAGGCTGCGACAGGCTTCAACATTCAACAAATTAAGTGCAAACACCATTAAGACTACACCACTACCGGCCCGCGACGCAGTCAACTAGCGTGGCAAGACGTATACAATTGGAGGTTGTTTTGGCGAAGAACATTGCTTGTTACTGGCTTTTGGTACGATCACTGACTCCTGTTTGCTGCAGCGGCTTACCTCTCGATTTTGAGACGTTGCGTAGCAGTGCCAGCAAGGTTCGTCCTTGATTGTGGGGAACCAGTCCGAAATATCTTGGAAGTGGCAGCGATGATATTTTAATTGCATCTCTGATTGTGATAATGATAGGTAGCTATAATAGGAGCAATGATTTCAGTGGCTATGCAAGGCTTAAATATGGAAAACCATTTTATCTTATTATTAAGGATAGTAATGATAGTCGCGGCAACTATCCTAACCACCCATTACATCCCGTGTGCTTTCCCCACCCTTGGTATAAACCTTGACTTTGAACAGCTAAGATCCCTTGCCCCCAACATCCAATGACTTCCTCAAGTAGAATCTGATTGCAAACAACAGGATTGTGAAAGGTACAGGCACTGAGAAAGTCTCAGTTTAACAGAGCCAACGCTGCGAATTTGTCGCCTGGGCCTTTCTATTCTTAGCGACTTTGAAAGGGTCCGCTACATCAACACTTTTCTCAGGGGTTTCCCACATTCCCATCATGGTAAGTTCTTCCGTCAAGATTATCTGATGACGGTATTAAGAGAGATTCCATTCCATCGCGAAAATAAGGTGGAGTTTCACATAATCCAGGCAAGGCACTACTGACGTAACGGAAATAGTTCAATGTTTATACTTAGGATGTCTTCTCTATACCATATAGGTGTTTCAATTTGATTGAACGGCAATGTAATGAATTCTGCATTCTAAGGGAAGGCCTCTGCGATGGTAGGTACACAGCTTCGGGCATTGCGTGTAGCTGTGCTTTCTTCGTCCGATGTTCCGGCACGTGAGCTCCTTCCACATACACCGTGCCGCCTCCTGCACGCGTTTCTCCCGCTTGAAATTCTTTTTCTTCTCACGATCATCGCCAACACCAACACCAACACCAGCAGCAGCAGCAACAATGACAACAACAACAGCCGCCACGACTCCCGAGGAGCCCGACCTCACCGACCTTGACCTTTTTCTCCGGGACTATTTGGCCCCTCGAGAGGGCGGGCTCCCGGGAAGTCAGGCGACTGTAGCGGAGTTGGACTTCGCTGAGAGGGACTCCCCCATCAAAGGGGAGGACATCGCTCCTGGCCCCTGGCCGGGAGTGGTGTCATCCAACTCGGTGGAGGATGAAGACTCTGCTGCAGTCGTCGGTGGCACGTCTTCGCCGCCCCCCGTATCTCGCCTGCGCCGTTTCGCTCGGCGTCTTCGTCGCCTGTTTTCGTTTTCCCCGTCCTAGACGGTTCTTTGCTCTGCCTGTCCCGTTCTTTTTTGGAGCCGCCCCCGTCCTTTTTTTGTTTTCTTTTTTTGGAAGAAGCGAATTGGTGTTTTGGCTTCGCCTCTCCTTTGAATGCTCCCCCAGGAGCTGTAAGCTTAGTTCGATGGAAGAAAAAAGGTAGGTGATCTTTGGTGGCCTTCGATCCTGAAGTTGACTTGAATCAAGACCTTGCGAGTTGAGAGCCCCTGGTGTCGACTTTATTCAAGCGAGACTGGAAGCTCTACTAAGAATGCTCGTCGGTACGTGTAGGATCGCTGACATAGGTCCCAACTGGAGACTAACCGTGGCAGGTATCCAATCAAGATCTGTGGGATTAAGTTCAAATCTCCTACTCCATCAACGATTTAGATTGATAGGTACAACTGCTTCGAAGACCCCCCTTCTTGACCATCGGTCTATCTCGCCTCCTCCTCGCAGGTCTCATTCTACTGGCCTACCTTTGATACCAAGATCACCATTTATACTTTTCAATAACCCCTCGGCTTAGTCCCTGGGATCGTCAGATCAAACTACCTACAAACAGAGTCATTTGTCTCCGCTCTGACATCGCGCCAGTCTCGCGAATCACTTTCGATAGCATGGTCGTAGCATTGTTGTCTAACCCAATGGAATACGATTTTCTTGAAGGATGACTGAACCTTTCCTCTGGTTTGGGGCTACCATCAGTCACCGGCTGTTCGCGCACTTGGAATTGTATCTACCATCGAACGGCCTCGCCTCTATTGTCAGGTCAATCCATCAGACGTCGCAAGCTCATACTTCTGACTACAATCATGGAATGGCTTCGTATCTCCTGTGTGGGTGTCTCGAGGCTCCCCAACCCCAAACTTCCAGATTCTTCAACTCCCGGCCATTGTCAGACGACTTTGCCTCTGCTTCGCGATTACTCTGTCGCATCCCCATCGCCTCCGTTGCCTCAGACAGCATAAGAAGAGGCAAATGAAGAATAATCCTAGCAACTGGGCGTAAGGTTATGACCTTGCCCAGGATCGAAACTTGCTGCCAGTACTATGGTCTGACAGTAGCAGTACCAGCAACAACAATAACGACAACAACAAGCACCGCCGACGCCACCATGCCTCCCAAGAAGCCCGACATCAAGGACCTCCTGCGGTTCTTAAAAGATATTCCTGGCACCTCAACGGCTAGGGTAGCCAGAGAGCAGGCGACTATAGCGGAGTTGGGCCTCGCTTGCTCCTGGCCTTTGGCTGGATGTGGTGTCAACTACCACAGTGGAGGGAGAAGACTCTGGTTCGGTCTCGGACAGGTTTATCTAAGCTACGCTGGTCGACGCCCCCCGTCTCTCGCCCTCGCCATCTCACTCCGTTACTTCGGCGCATGTATTCTTCTTTCCTGTCATAGACGATTGATAGTTTTGCCGGGTCCGCTTTTTCGAAACTATCACCGCCACTTTGAAGAAACAGATGGAGATCCTAGTGTGGACTCACCTTTCATAGCTCTGATTTGAAACTAGACAAATGGTATGTGACCTAGTCCGTCTTTGAAGGCTCAAGCTGACATCGGGTCACACAGCTTCGCCTTTTATGTCACCTACCAGCCTAACCACACTATTGCGCCTCACTATCACGAGATTTGTTATGCTTCGCATCCAAGTAGAGGCCTTGAGAACCGCCGCATGATTGCTACCCGTCAACCTGAATCTGCTTAAGCTGAATATTCTGGGCTTACCTAAAGTTACAGCTGACTGTCAGCACCAGAGTCCTGTGCAGAGTGTTGCCATCTTTTCGGGGGGAAGAGGGAGAATTAGTCGAGACACTGTTATAGTTTAGACTAGATTTCCAAACTTATACAAAGATTTCCATCATTTGGTCTAAACCTGACATTCCTTATGGTATCCCGAAACCTCTTATCAAGCCGCAATCATCTCCTTCTTTTGTAACTCTCATCTATCTCAAAGGGATATTCAATAAGGCCAGCTTGAAGTCGAATAAGCCGCAGTCATCCCCTTTCCAAGAGCATTTGCTCGCCTGGTCTTGAATCCCCAATGAGTAGACTTGCATTTTATAGAAAGTGATGGTGTGGATGGTGGTACCAGAAATGGTGCTATAGTAGCCCGTAGAGCCAAGGCCGAAGCGATCGTGTTTATTTAATAGGCGGTGCCTATATGTCTTAATCTTTGACACTCGCATGGTTTCAAAAGAACTTTGTCCTTTTCATTCCGATCCAAAATTGACTCATGTAACACTCGGAGAAATCAGCTGAAGGCTCTGTATATCAGAATGTCGTTGCTTTTGCTGTCCTAGACCCCTCATAATTGACCATGTCCACGTCCTAGATGGAGCTTACTCGACTGAAAGTTGACCTTATGAATATCCTTTCAAAATAGATCAAGGTTACAACGTAAAAAACACATTAACTTTACCACATTAGGGCACCATAGACGATGCCTTCAAATACCCCTTCTCTCTCTTTATCGTCACAGTAATAGATATTATACTCCGGCTTTGGGCCTTCAGTTATCATGAATATAAATCAAGGTCCTAGACGTAGGACCACCTATATTTGCCACCGTGCCAGTATCCACAAAGCGTTTCAAACACTGTGCCATCCTATCACTGTGGTCCACATCTTACGAAACGTTCCCAACTCAACCTTGCCACGACAACAATCATATAGACTCCCAACCATTTCCCCTGATATGTTCACTATTTTTGCTCATCTCCCCCCAGAGTTGCGTCTTAAGATCTGGCAACATGCTCTTCCGAAGCTCGATGAACCAGGACTAGCTGTCTACAAAAAGGGTTGCTGGCAGCCGCGCTTCCTTACACCATCTGATTCGGATTATGACGAAGGACAGCTCGATAATATCCGCTTCGAGTTTCGCTACGAACTACTCCGTGTTTCTATCGAAATGCCTCTGGTCTTTGTCAGTCGCGAAGCGCGCGCTGTTGCGCTACTCTGGGTCCAAAAGAATGATATCGAAATGCAATGCAGTGGCGGTCGACTCAGTTTCCGGCGTCCAATGAACTACACCATTGATGCTCTTTATCTTCCTCTGGACAGAATGGACGATTTCGGTGCTGAACCTTTTGATCGTGGGTTTGAAGAGGACTTGATCGAACGCCATATGACAGTCGAATCATTCGTTCTCCATTTTGCCATCTCAGACGAGTTCTTTCGCACTGATACACTCATACCCGAGTCCTGGAACTGGTTCGACCGCATCAAGACGTTATATGTGGTTCTTGATCAGGAGCCTGATGAACACGACCCCTGGGAGATTGTTGAAGCAAAAGCATGGACTCTCATCTGGACCTCGGATAGCGGCTTCGGGTGGAGAGAGGGAGAAGTTGGTGGTGACCCACTTTGCAAATTTACATGGGCGACAGGCGAATATCCTTATCAGCGGATCCTTGAGCGTATTTTGGGGGACACAAACAGATTGGGAGAGTCTCTCAGTTCGAATCATTCGACTATACCCTTTCAAATGGAGATTAGGTTGGTCTCAGTTGTCAACAGGTAAGTGTATATTTCTCTCCTCTGAGCTCGTTCTCACATTGTTCTTATAGGCGAGTATTACTATAAATTGGGGTACGTCGAGCCGATGCCGCTTTGTTTACACCCCAATACCACAACAAAGACTCAAACTATCTGAACATTGGTCCAATTAACACCATGGTCGATCGCCTCTCCATGCATGGCTCCATGCACATATGCTTCGCCCACCAAATAATACTCATTATCCGAGGAGCCTGTCTTTCTCAAAATCAAAGGTGCTGGGGACCCCGAGACAATCCACACCTCATCCTCAACGGCAACTGAGGAGTATCCAAGTCCCAAGTATCCTGTATCGGTGAGAATCGGCCGGCGGCCAAGCCATGAAATCGCAAGCAAAACATGAGGCGGCATTGTGTTCTTAGTCCATGACGTCTCCAATCTCTCAAGTTCTCCATTATTCACTAGATCTTCCCCTTCATCGGGCTTGATCAAACCCTCTTTCACGCACGCCGACTTGACCAGTTTGACACTTGGGAAGAAGCTGGATGGATACTTGGCTACGACCTTGTCGAGATATGCAATCTTGTCAATGTATGTCGAGACCATCTTCTCGGCAACAGACTTGTCGACTTGTGCCATTGACTGATACTTGATTGCAAGTGTAATTTGTTTCCAGACCGCACGTTGTAGGCTTTCGGTGTTCGGAGGTTTTGATGGACGGTTGGAGAGGTCGTTGTCCCAGATCAAGGTTCTCCAAAGGGCTTCGTCCGCTGGCTGATTCGTATAAGGATAGGTGGACTCCATAGCCAGAAGAAGATCAGCTAGTCGATCAAACCCGCCCTGATAGCTCTCCTCATAGTCCTCGGCTGTCTTCTGAACAGTCCCAAGAGAAAATCCAGTAATGTGGAGAGTGTTCCCGTCGATGACGAAATGACGATCGCTAGTGAGCGTGGGTGCATGTTGAGAGGCAGCAAAAGCACCCACCGATTTGAACTGCGGGCCATGGATACTATTGCACATAAGTGTGGAATAGTTCATGGCCCAGGATGAAAGTCCACGAATCTTTCGCTTGGAAGACTCCATTGCCAGGGTGAGAAGTACCAGCGAGTCCGTAGTCTCCATGATCTTTCGTGAAACATTCTGGAACAATTCACTCACCCCGATGGTGTAGTCTGGCACGAAGTCTGATGGAATTGACAAACCCTGTTCTGAGGCCATGTGCTTTAAGATACCCCCCAGACCATAGATGATATCTCTGGGATCGCTAGCCTCGAACCCGAAAGTTGAGTGGAGAAGCCGTAGCATCAACAAAGAAGCCGAGTTCTCATGCTGTGAAAGTCCAGCCTGAAAATCGATCGTGGAAAGCACATCGCGCCACAAACTTGCTTCGCCTTTGCACCACTCACGCAATAATTGCAACCGTTCAGATTGATAAATGTTGATCGATGGGAGTAGTGCAGATACAGGATGGTTTCTGGGAAAGTATTGTAGGAAGGGAAGAATCAGACCACTGTAGTGAATGAATGTAGCTGTCAAGCCCACGCAATCAAACGGGGTAAACTTGCCATCGCACAGAACGACCACATCTTTTGCGAGGGAAACTTCCTGAATAACCCACACCCTGGTGAACCATGTACTCGACAAGAGATGGATCAGCCCGATGACCTCTTCTTCAGTGATGGGCTCCATGTTGTAGCGTTCGGGCATCAGAGACATGTCGCTGGTAAAGTCCCACGTCTGCGTTCCAAGCATACGGAGAGTATGGGGAACTGACTGTGTTCCGATCCTCTCTGCCGCTTTTATACCTGCTTCAAGTTCTGGGTATGCTTCTCCAAGCCAAACAATAACTTTGCTTGCTTTGCCGTAGATCAGATTCATGACGGAGACTTGGGCAGATCGTTCAGCGTCGGAAAATTGGTTGATGCATAACGCATCGATCCATATGGGGATTCCTTGGGTCGACGTTCGGAGCTCAAAAAGGGCATCGTAAAGGTTGGCTTGCACGCCGATGACCTTGCCATTGAACAGAATGCATTGTTTCGCCTGGTCCCCTGTCAGACTAACCCGTGGGGAACCCCAGGTGTAGGACAAGGTATTATAACCAATTTCTGCAGCTCTGGACAAGCTATGGGTTGTGAGCGTGACATTTGGTAGTTGATCTCCTGTATCAGGATGAATTCCTTGACCGATAGTCGCCAAGCGAAAATGCTTGTCGTCGAGGAGGTCTGAATAGTGCGCCATTATTGATGCATAAGCTAGGTTGGGAAGTGGATGATTCCACAGGTGAGATTACATGTTTCAATATTCACGATACTCCGACTAAGCCAAATACAGGTATTTCTACGCGATAAGTACATATTATTATGTCTTTGGTGTCGACGTGAGATGGGGAGTGAGCGCAAGGTATCGATCATTGATCTGTACACATACTTGCCTAGATCTTGAACTTTGTATCAAGTACTTATAGTGCAAGTCTATGTAGTTCTGTATACATTAAATTTATATGTTCATGACCAACCATGGAGCATCTGATACTCTGGGTAAGATTGACGTTCCATCAGAACACGTCATCCCCACAAAGCATTCTGGCGTGAAAGTAACCAGTAAGCAGTCTTTCCTCAACCATTTTCACCTCTAATTCATCTTTTCAGCATTCTCAACCGCAATGACGGCCAAAACTCCTCACATTCCACACATTCATCTCCTCTGCATGGAGGAGACATTCAGCGACGCATTCGAAATCGCGCGCAAGAGCAGCAAACTGCCAGACTCTGTATCGGTTGAGATCCACGATTGTGCTCTGTCTCAACTACCCGAAAACGTCAAATTCGACACCATCGTCTCACCCGCAAACTCCTACGGCCGTCTTGACGGTGCTTTTGATGATGCTATTTCCCGACAGTTCTCGCCTCGCGATGATTACCTCGCCCTTACTCGCGTCGCCCAAGCTCAACTCTACAAAACATGGCGAGGCTTTGCACCGCCTGGTACATGCACCCTAGTCCATATCCCAGAGGAGTTTGATGCTCGATCTCGAAATGTGTTTGGCACTCGTCGCGTTGCTTTGTGCCCGACGATGCGCATGCCCGCAAATGTTCAGTGGGATAAAGAGGTTGTTTACGAGTGTATCTGGAGTCTCCTTTGCGCTATCGATAACCATAACCGTGATACCACGAACGATAGGATTGAGAGTGTTCTCATGACTCCGTTGGCGACAGGTGTTGGGAGGGTTAGTGCAGAGAAATGGGCATCGCAAGCTGTCTTGGCCATGAAGCATTTTGTCGAGGCCTCTGAGAACCCAGACAAATGGAGCTCATTACGATGGGAAGATCTGGGGAAGAGTTGTGCTGAGACACAGCTTACATGGACGAAATAATCGTGGAGGAGCATTTCTAGCAGTCGCCTTACAAGATCCGAATGCTGTTAGTAAGACGTCATATCAGGCGGTTCAAGGTCCAGACCTTCTTTCAATCCGGGAGGACCAATATATGGACCCTGTCAGCCTCGCTTTATGTCTCAAATCCTTTGGCGAGGGACTGCCGCCCTAGCCTGGCGAGTATAGTCGTATATGCATGTCTCAGGCCAGACCCGCGTGATTTCCTTGGCTGGCAATGATCACAGCTTTACATGGTATTGCCAACAGCAGGTTGAGAACAAACGAATCTAATTGGCTGTAATACTAAGATAAAGAATGTCAATAACAAATAAATAACCGCCAGCTGAAATAGCCACAGTGACCCCTCTTTTGACTCTTGTTTTGTCCTGATCATTGTTCCTTTACCTCGATTCCAGAGGAAGCATTGTTTCACGCGTCATGTCAACAACTAGAGAGCCTGGCGAGGGCTGCCTAGCGGTTCTATCGTCCTGCTTCAAGAGTCGAGGCAAAGCACAATCAGAGGACCTTCAGCATTCACGACCGGCCAACCATGTTGCAAGCCTGGTAGCTACACAGAAACCTGCCCCAACGCCCCCTTCTGCTGTGCATCCTGATTCTCAGCCAGCTGAATCGGAAAAGCCACCGTCTGCCATCATAGATGATGAGCCAAGTTCTTGTGCATCGCAAGTTGATCAAGTTTCGCCCAAGGAAACTACTGAAACAAAACTGGATTTATGGCAAGAGGCTTACAGCACGGCAGAAGACGAAACTAAAAAGTGGATCAGCGACAATCTCGAAAACTGGTCTGCGAACGCCAAAGCTATTCAAGAGCTCGTTGACCTTGTCAGCAACAGTGAAGAGAAATACGATCAAAAGGCCTGGAAGATTGAACGCGGCGATCGTGCTATTGTGCTGAGAGACTACACCAACAAAGTAAGCTCCTGCTTGATTGCGATTGGAGATATTGCTATCAACTTTGCCCCTGCCCCGTCTCCAGTCATCTGGTCTGCGGTGAAAGTGCTTCTCAAGGTAAGTCCTCGGGATTTAGTTGTCTTTGAGATTACTGATGAGGGTGTAGGCGAACATATCCCAACTTGAGGACCGTGCCTCCATCATGGGATGCACGGATATGGTGCTGTGCCTCGTCAGGCGTGGCGCAATATACGAAGAGGTTTATCTTGGGGATTGCCCTCTTGCCGAGGCCCAAAAATTGCTGGAAGAAAAGCTTGTGAGCGTGTACAAAACCTGCTTGGACTTTCTTGCAAGCGTACATAAGGAGCTGAAGCAGGGAAACCTGCGACGGTTTCTCGACGCTCTCCTGGATCCAGGTCACGGTGAGCAACTCGTTTCCGATGTGAAAAAGCTCGAGCAAGACTTGGAAAACACCGCTCGAAGTTGCGAAGCTCTTGCCAATCTCGCCAGAAGCAAAGAGCATCGCGACCTGTTGAAGAGCCTCCAACTGCCGTTGAAAAGAATCGACAACGGAGTGACTGCTGTACTTTCGAAGCTGAACGAAGCTGAAAAGATCGCAGTTATGGAATACATTAGCACGATACGAGTTGGCATTCATCATCATGAAAAATGTAAAAGCAGGACAGAAGGCACCTGCGACTGGCTAGTCAGCCATCCAAAATTCCGCGAATGGGAAGACTCTAGTTGCTCTTCAGTATTCTGGTTACAGGGTAGTAATATGTATTCTTTTCCAATAAGCTACCACGATATGTATGTACTGACGACGGCTCCAGTGGGAACAGGAAAGTCATACCTCTCCTCCAAGGTCATCGACCGCTATTTGGTCCGGGAAGATAGCAGAGAGAAATTGACCAGCCAACACGACGAAGGGTTTGGATTCTTCTACTGCTATCGCTCCGACCCTAGCAGGCAGATCACCGTGTCTATTCTCCGAAGCTACATACGACAGCTAAGCGAAGTACCCCGCCGTATTCACAGTATTCACAAAGCGTCATGGGAGCTTTACAATAAAAGCAAAAACATTCAGCACGATCTGACACTTGCGGACTGCCAGGATACACTAGCGACAATCATCAATAGCTATCCACGTGTCACATTGGTTCTGGACGCTTTGGATGAATGTCGTGACGAGACAAAACGAGAGTTGGTCGAGCTGTTCCAAAACCTCGTGCAGAAGAATAAGGGCCTGCTCAAGGTGTTCGTTGCAAGCCGAAAGGATCCGGACATTGAGAGCTATCTTGAGCCACTCCAGAATCACCGATCGCTAGTTTCTATCAGCACTTCAGATAATGCTGGTGATATCGAGAAGTTTATAACCTCTAAGATACGCGAATGGCAATTCATCCCAGATACAACCAAGCAACGCGTAAGGAAAACACTAGTTGAAAAGAGCGACGGCATGTAAGTTCTTCCGTTGGTTTATATCTCCACATGTTTAACTCACGATATCAGGTTCCGGTGGGCGTACCTCCAGTTGCGATATCTGAAAAAGCTTCGTATGAATTCGGACATCCTCGCACGACTCGAGAGGTTACCAGAGACTCTTTCGGAAGCTTATGATGAGATCTACAATGAGTGCGAATTTGGCAGTAGTCAACGTATCATGCTGCAGCGAGCTATAAGATGGGTCTTGTGGGCCAAAAGACCATTGGACAGCGTCACCCTGCTTGCAGCCATAAGGACCGAAAGCAAAAGGGTGGACGGAGACAAAGCCGTTGACGCGTCAGATGTTACTGAGCCCATACTAGAGTCAATCTGTCATGACCTGGTAGTGAGAGATTCGGAATTAGGCATCTGGAAATTCCCACATGCGTCAGTTGCCGAGCACTTCCTACTCAAACATGAGCCATGGATTGTGAACTCCAAGTCGGAGATCACGATATCGCTCATCAGCTTGTTGATAGACTGTTGCGCGGCCTTTCCCACAGTCTGGCCGCCCCCTGAAGTCAAGAAGAGTTGGGAAATCAGCCTGTCTTCGACATATGCTGTGTTGGACTGGTTCAATTCAGGGGGTATGAATCATGAAGAGCCTTTAGATCCCCGACATCCACTCCAGATATATATCCAGCGAGAATGGCTCAAGCACATGGACGACATGACTGAACAGGATTCTATCTTTGAAAACGTGATCCATGTTCTTAAGACTTTTCTTGGTGAAAGAGGTCCCCAGGAGTCGTCTGCAGAGTATCGGGTGTTTTGCAAGTATATTATGTCTGGCCAGACTAATCATTTCTTTTTCTTTTTTTGAGGGAGTCTGTCGAACCTTCCGAGAACGCTACCTTTGGCATAGCCGCAATGGGCTTATCTCGACTTTTGCCTGGTTGGTGGGATCTGAACCTTGAACCTTCCAAACTCAATGCGGGAGGTAAGGATTTGCTGGCTATTGCCGCTCAGTTTGGAAACATATCCCTGTGTGAAGATCTTGTCGGTCGAAAAGTCGATATCAACAGAAATGTTAAGAATTGGCGTCAAAGCGCGTTAGGTCGAGCCATTCACAATCAGCACATTGATATCACAAGGATCTTGTTGAACGGTGGTGCCAACCCAAACCTTGCGATGAAAAATAAAAGTCTCCTGTGCTTAGCGGCACAAAGAGGCCCGGAATACCTTCAAGCGATGTTAGATGCTGGGGCAGACCCCAACTTGCATTGTGGAAATGGCTGCTTTTGGGGGTGTGCCTTGTCGATGGCTGCTTCGGAAGGTTACAGTAACAGTGTAGAATCCCTCATCGAAGCAGGAGCAGACGTTAATCCTACCTTCACCGATCGTCGACTTAACAGTCCTTTAGCACATGCTTTCAGCGGATGGGGAAATCCTGAGAGCAAGGAACCTCCTTCATGGTATGACTGTGTTCGCCTTCTGTTGCGTCACGGCGCTGATGCCAAGGCCCCGCTAACAGCAAGGTGGCGAAAAGAGTATAAAAGCATGTTAGAAGCTGCTGTGTCCGAGCATTCGACCGACCTTGCTCGTTTGCTTGTGGAGTATGGCGCTGATATCAAAACCCCTTTGAAATGCCAAGGTTACGACACTATATTGGAATATTCTGTTGAGAACGGAGATATAGATTTCGCCCGTTTTCTTGTAAAGCACGGCGCTGATGTCAACGGGCGTATGAAATTTGGGAAATATGGCAGCATATTAGCTGCTGCTACCCTGGCTCCTGAGTCTTCCCTTGATATGGTAAAGTTCCTCGTTGAGGAAGCTGCTGCAAATCCGGAACAGTTATCCTGGGAGCCGCCCCCAGTTATGGTGGACTTATCCGAAAGCGACTCTGACGATATGGGGTATGGCCCTGTACCGGACGCTATGATGCTGGAAAAGTCAAGAGCCAAGAGAACAAGGTATCTTCTTGATGAGAGACAGGTTGATTCTCGGATACTTGACGATTTACGGCGCAATCATGGATTATAAAAAATATTGATTAAGATAATAACGCAAAAGGTGTTTCCCTATTAAGAAGTCCGACGACAGGTTCTATAATATATAAAACTCGTTACATCTCGGCAAGGCTTAGAAGGGACCTGATAAACATTTGCCACCCTCTGAGCTACCCTAAAAGTGTTTCAGGCGACCTTGGTTTCACGTGAGCTTGACCTTTGCCTGAACGCCCGCATTCCTTGATTGGGGATGTCTCGTCTCGGCCTCGAGGCAAATGACAATACCCATACATCCTGTTGGAGCAGTTTCAAAACACCATCCTACTTCTCGTTCATGAAGCCAACGCAAGGGATACGAGGAACATCGTCAAACAATACATTCGATTTCGCCAGTTGCTTCTGTGCGTGCCAATTATCCAAGTCTAGATCTTGAACATGGAATACCAAAAGTTCCGTCAGGCTCTATCCCCATCATAAGAAACAAATCTCAAGTCTTCCACTACTTGTTTTGTAACACGATCGTCAACTCATATTTCAGACCGAGGCTCGGCCTTTAATCAACGGTAGACTTGACTATTGGTGGGGTTGAGCCAGCTCGATGAGTGGTCCGCTCGCATTCTCTGATACATGATTGGTCAACCGTGAGCCATGTTCATGATAGACCAAGTACGAAGGATTTAGTTTTATCATCGGAGTCGGGCTCGAATACTCTTAAATCCGGGATTAAAAAGTGTTTATGATGTTTGTGCATTAATTCCATATCATGAAGAAGTATATAAGTTTGGCCTGTTCTTCTATCACCTCTCTTGCCATCATCAACAACATCAAACAGCACAGACCATTACACACCAGACCCATTATCATTCAACATGTCTCCCCCTGAAATTACCTACTCTTTTGACCCCTCGAAAGATATCCCTTCTCTCACAGGAAAGGTCATCCTCATCACCGGCGCAAACACAGGCCTTGGCAAGGCAACAGCCATTGAACTCGCCAAACATTCCCCTGCTCATGTATACTTGACATCTCGCGACAAGGCCAAGGGATATACTGCCTTGGAAGAAGTCAGAGCAACAGCAACGGAAGGTACCAAAGTTTCCCTTCTGGACTTGGATCTGTCGAGCTTTGAAAGCATCAAAGCTGCGGCCAACGAGTTCCTTCAACGCGAAGAAAGACTTGATGTACTCTTGCTGAATGCAGCCGTCATGGGCATTCCTCCCTTCCTGACCAAGGAGGGCTACGAAATGCACATTGGCGTTAATCATCTTGGTCACGCTCTCCTTCTCAAGCTTCTCAAGCCAGTCCTGGAAAACACCTCTGATGCTCGAGTCTTGCACCTCTCCTCTGGTGGCTTCCGTTATGTAGGGCCAGAGGGAATTGAGTTTGACACTCTCAAGTCCACAACTAGCACCACTCCTTTGCCTATGAGGTATGCACAGAGCAAACTAGCCTGCCTTTTGTATGCTAGAGAAGCAGCTAAGGGGTACAACTTCAACAACATTGCTATCAACCCGGGAGAAGTGCAGACCGACCTCTTCACTCGAGAAGCAGGCGATGACTTGATGAAGCATCTGCAGCAGAATGTAGCGCCCGGTTTGGAGATTCCGATTTCTGAAGGTGTCAAGAATCACCTCTGGGCTACTACCACGCCAGATATCAAGAATGGGGAGTTTTATGAGCCTGTTGGAAAGACTGGGGGCTTGGAAGGGCAGGGACTGAACGATGAGCTGGCCAAGAAGCTGTGGGATTGGACTGAGGAGCAGCTCAAAGGACATGCTTAGGGAAATACTCAAGTCCTTTATGGTGATTGTTACACTATATTATATCTTGCTAGGTGCTTTTCACGATGCAGACAACAGTTGGTAAACGCAGTGTGGAACATGATTATCTCAGTACAGTTGCCAGATTTCTTAACTACCAGTATGACAGTGCCACCTAGTTTCAAATCTTTGATAAGCTTCATCTTTATGTCCCAATGAACAGAAACTTGAGCAATAGGATGGGAGACGTCCTAAGAAACGCACCTGTTCGAGGCCCTTAACTATTTCCAGAAAGTCTTGATCACGACGTTTCATACCCCACGTACTCCACGGTTCTACCGGATAGTTTAGACCTTCACTTGGGTACAAAGGTCCTACTATTTGCTCAAATATCAATTGACCCAACCCTCATACAGCTACGGCTGTATTCCTAGCCTGTATTCATACTCTCATTCGCTCACTAACAAGATGTCTACTTCTCGTGAACCAACTCGACCTCGGCCTCCTCAGCCGTTTCCCCCAAACCAGACCCTTATTCCGGGGCTCGAAAGCCCAGGACTGACTCCGGCCCAATTGACTCAGCACTTCTTCGAGTTGCAGCTCTGTCAGTCATATGATTAGATTGGGTCTGTATATAGCTACACCTGAAGACGCAGCAATGCGAGTTGAGTTGATCTGTATTCAAATATCATTGAGGTACACATCACAGACATGCCAAATAAGACATTATCACATTACGATACGTTTATGAACATTTGAACGGAAGTGAGATTTATTTCTAGCTACTACTTTAATCCTGCGCACCGGCAAACGTGTATCGAACACAACCGGCGTCAACATATCCACCGATACCACCATTGTTACAATCCTTGTACGCCTTGATGAACAAGTTTTTACAAGTCGGGTCTGATGTGCCGCCGAGGGGAAAGTTCGGGTCCTGACCATCCACGGTCGTCTTACATCCCTCAACCCACGAAACCTCATAGTAATAGCTGACGCCCTTGCTATTGAAGGTGCTGCCAAAAGGCTCCATTCCAGGCTCGTACTTGCTGACATGAGTATCCATCAAATCAGCCTCACAGAAGATATCAGCATAAGTCTTTTGTGTACTTGGACTGACATCCTTGTGACTTCCACCAACGGGCCTACAGAAGGCTGGACCTTCTTCAAGAGGTGTGATCACTTCCTCGGGAGGTGCGCTTGTTTCTTCAGGAGGAGGGGGTGCTTCGGTGGTCTTTGTTGAGATCCATGAAGCGCAGTACGTGTTTTCGACACAGGCTTCTCTTCCACCACCGCCACCGACTCCAAGAGCACACTGAGTGTTTGTAGCAGTCTCAGCGCACGAGCTACCGTCGGGAGTTGAGATGGGGCCAGGCACGTTTGTTAGTGTCGGGAGGCCAGTCAAATGGAAGATGGGGGCAGTTGTCGTGGGTTCAGCTGTTGTAGGCTCTGCCGTCGTCTCTGCCTTTGATGTCTCTTCTGTTGTGGTCTCCACCACCGTGGTTTGTGTAGATGTCTCTGCTGAGGTTTGTGCTGCTGTCTCTGATGAAGTGGCTTCCGATGTCGTGGCATCAGAGGTCGTGGTCTCTGCTGTAGTCTCTGCTGTGGTCTCCGCTGTTGAAGTCTCCATCGATGTTGTTTCCATCGACGTGGTACTAGTGAAACTACCACTGGGCATGGCAGTGTACTTGTATGTTCCACAACCAACATCGATAGTGCCTTGAAGGAAACTGTTCCCCTGATCAACACACTCATCACTGAAAGCGTACATAGAGTCGTCACAAGACAAGTTGCAATCTCCCTCAGCACCACTCCAGTTATACTCAAAGACCCAATCGCCACAAGCATCAGCACGCTCCCGAAGCATATGTCTTCTCAGGTTCAGAGACGCCCGCTTCTCAGCAGAACCACTATCAGCGTCTGCACCAGTGAGCTTCTCTGATACCTCCTTGCCTTCATCGCCATTGACCTGACCACAGAACTTGGAGTAGATAGAGACAAAGCAGTCACGAGGCACATCATCGCTACTCTTCTCTTCGCACTTGACGTCAGGGTGTAGAGCGTCGTTGATGGAGATGTTCTCATCGTCAAAAACCTGCTGGAAATACTGATGCGTGTCCTCGTCGATCTCAGATAGACCTGTAGGCATAGCTTCATTGAAGGCAGGTAGGTCGCCCCAGATGATTGACTCCTCGGGATAGATGCTGGTTGTGACGGTGGGGGTTTCCTTGGCAGGGCAATCGACGGGAGAGGGGCATGTTACATAGACAGTGCTAGTCTTGTTAGAGACGTTTTTTCTGAGGGTGAAGAATATGCGGCTTACCTGGTATATGTTTCGTGGTCGGAGTAGAAAGAGACAGTCTCGGTGCAAGGTGGGGGATCTTTCTCCTCACAGTCATCTGGCTCTTCTGGATTGGTAGGGGTGACGGGGACATCGGGATCCTCGGGATCTTCCGGGTCTTCAGGGTCTTCAGGGTCTTCAGGGTCCTCGGGGTTCTCGGGGTCCTTGGGGTCTTTGGGATCTTTAGGATCTTGAGGATCTTTAGGGTCCTTCGGATTCTTGGGATCTTGCGGGCTGTCAGGCTTCGGGATCGGGATCGGGATCGTGGGGATCTTGGGGATCTTGGGAAGTCCGGGGATCTTAGGAACCTTGGGCAATCCTGGCAATTTGGGCGGTGTAGGATGCTTGGGATCTTTAGGAGGATCAGGCTTCTCAGGAGGGTTGGGCTTCTTGGGATCCTTGGGGTCCTCTGGCTTTCCAGGAACGGGAACGGGGACAGGGACAGGAGGTACAACAGGCCCATCTGTGCTCTCGGGATCTTCAGGATCAGATGTGTTGTTTGGCTCAGGTGCAGCTGTTGCTTCTGCGGGAGGCTGATTGGTCTCGGCTGGTGCTTCGGTCTCTTGAGGAGCTGGTATCACCGTTTCGGTTGGGCCAGCAGGCTCAGTGTTCTCAGCGGGTGCCTTGGTCTCAGTAGGCTCAGCGGGCTCATTTGTCTCTGCGGGAGGCTGGTTAGTTTCAGCTGGCTCCTCGGTTGCGGCGGGCTGAGAAGGCTCATTTGTTTCCGCTAGGGATTGGGTTGTCTCAGCAGGTGCTGCTGTCTCTTGATCAGGAGCATCGCTGGTCTCAGCGGGTTGAGTAGGCTCATTCGTCTCTGCAGGATCCTGGCTGGTCTCGTTTGGTACTTCTGTCTGTTGAGTTTCAAGGACAGGAACGACAGTCTCAGTTTGGGCATCAGGTTCCTTGGTCTCTTCGGGACCAGCGACTGTCTCGGTAGCCTCAGCCGGTTCCCTTGTCTCAGGTGCGTCGCTGGTCTTTGCTGGTGCATTTGTCTCTTCAGAAACAGGAACACCAGTCTCAGTAGGTTCAACAGGCTTGTCTGTCTCTAAAGGAACCTGTGACTCTTCGGAAGCAGGAATAGGCTGGGGGGTATTTTGGAGAACTGGGTTTTGGACATCTGCTTGTCTAGGGATGATAAATTTGGGCAGATTTTGGTCGTCGCCGCCCTTGGGGTAGGTTGGATGTGTGAACCAAGCTGCCTGTGAAGTAAAAGACGCGGTAGCTTGTTGAGGCTCTTCAAGTTGAGCACCAACAAGACCTACTGCCAGCCATGATGCTGCAAGTAAGTTGGTCTTCCAAGCTGCAGGCATTGTTAAGGTGTTGACGATACAAGATATCGCAAGCCAATGCAGAACAAGACGCGGAATTAAGAATGAACAAAGAACAACTAGAAGCTCAGCATTAGGTAACTTGGAAACAACAATTATGATATATATCTTGAGGTGAAGTAGGACTGACTGTCCATGCCCGGAGTGACGGCCCTGAAAGTCCCCAATTAGCCTGCTGAACAAATTACCCAAGCTCAGGGCGCAATTGTTAGCATTGGAGCAACCCACTAAAGGATTCTCGCGCGGTAATTAATTGACTGCTTTCTCATGCATTTCCACGGGCTTAGCCTCGGAAAATCTACGAAAATCTCCAATTAATCCAACGGCTACAACCTTGTAATCACCAAAGATCTAGACATGATTGGCGAGGGTATTGCTCGTCTTGTGGCGGTGCGGGTATCTAGATTAGAGGATTCCAATCCCTGTGTGCAGTTGGCGCGTTTTACCAGCCAAGCACTGTTCATCAGCATGAAACGTACTAATTTAGTGGACGAATCCTTCAAAATACCCGTAAATATAGCACATGAGCCTCATTTCTTTGCTTCGGTCATTGGGCTGTGGATATAAAACGGGCTTTTTTTAGTAGATCCTTATTCTAGCCCTGTGAATTTCCCTCGGAAAGGACCGATGCGGTATCTCGGCCGTCCCGGTAAATCAGAAGCACAGGGCATCAAAAGTTCCATATTGTTTGGGCTAGAATTCATGGTTGACGAGGAATTGCGCCCAAACTCCGCCTTGCCAGGCTGGCATTGTCGTGGCTTGGAAAGGAACAATCTTTTGACCCCTGTAATCACTCGCTCTACTGCAAGGGTCTATCAAAAAGTCCATCATTTCTACTGGGCCTTCTTATATCTCACTTGATGTGACTTCCCAATCGTGTCCCTACTTGCCATTCCTTCCTTTGTCCTCCTTTAGTCTCTGTCCTTCGTCATGAAAATCTCTTTACCCGTGGTGTTCTTTGCTGGGCTTGGCTTGGCTGCCGACCCAAATGTATGGGACTTTGATGAATCTTGTCAGACTTCTGATCGTCTCGACAAGTTTACCAAGGCTTACAATGACGCAGAACTCTTGGCAGTCAAGGCTCAAGATGACTTGAAGATGATGTTGGAGCCTCACCCAGACTTTGAAAGCAAAGAATCCCCACGTCTTCGCAATTGGGACCGTATCGCTCGAGCAGTTACCAACATGTTTGGCTTCACACCAAACAAAGCTGGCCATGACCCTAACGAGGAGCACTACTCAAACGTCAGATGTAAGTAGCACACAACTTATATCAATCGACATGCTAATTCTATGGCCAGATGTGTACGACCGTATGGTCAAGACTCTTCACGACGGTCAGATGGTCCCGGAGAATGGCTACGGTGGACTCAAGCCTCTCCTGATGTGTGATGAGAGCAAGTTCGTCTGGGTTGGTCGCGATGATAAGGACCCCAACGATCCTGCAAATCGTCCCCTCCGCGAGTCTAGACCAAGAAACATCGCACCAGGTCATGCTGGAGCCTGGGTGTACAAGAAGCGCTACCTGGCGGCACCTAGCAAAGGGGACACACCCGGTCTTTGCAGACCAGGCATCTGGGGAATCACCCTCACAAGATACGACTTTATCGTTTTCTGCCCTCACTCCTTTGACGAAAAAGCATCCAACACGCCGTCTGCCGTCGACAGTAAAGATAACGTTGCTGTGGGTGATGCGTTGGATAGCTACAGCACAAGCAGTCTTCCGCGTATCATGGTCCACGAGTTTGCTCACTATTTCGGTGCTGATAAAACCGGAGGGCCAGAGAACAGAGATGGTACGTCTGACCCAGAGATTCCTACACAAATGCTGATGCTGTTTTAGTCAAGGATCAACCCGCTGTCGGAAAAGAGGGAAAGCCCATTTACACTTTGAATGGAAAATACACCAACAAGCCCGGACCGGGTGCCAAACCCGTTGTCACATGTGAGTCTCCCATTTCTGTGACATCAATCCGACTAACCTGAGGTACAGATGACTTCCTATGGTGTTCCAACTTGGCACGGAGTCATGCAGACGAGCTTGGCGCCAACACCGGACCTAGCAAATCTACATTCACAGCTGAAACATATGCTCTATTCTCACTCATGTCGTAAGTCATCACTACCTTCTGCTACTTACCCTTTGCTAATGAGAACTACTAGATACATGGACAACTTTGACTGGGCCGATGATGGAAAGGCAAAGGAGATGAAGACAATTCCATACGATCAGCTTCCTAATGGCAAGAGACTACGATTGGAGGGAGAAGATGATGAGACTTTTAATGAGGGCTAAAAGATGATGGTTTACTTAGATCAAATAGAACATTACTTCTCATTTTATTTAATATCTAGTAGGGACCTGCGAGTATAGTGGTTGTAGTAAATCCTCCCGAACTATCCTTAATCTACCATGTCTTACCCCCGCCCGATCCCCAACCCATCATGTTCCAGCTGAAATCACCTGTATTGACTGATTGGGGTTGATCAGGCATGTATGAAAACCCTCCTCCAAACCCGTCTTGTCCACCCATATTGAATAAGGCTCCGGAGTCACCAAATCCAAAAGGCATTGACATGGCCATATCGTCCAGATCCATGCCGACAGAGCCTTGAGTTTGCCCTTCAGAATTTTCAGTCGTGCCCAGAGACATTTCTGCAATCTTTTGGTTGATGTAATCCACAAGTTCAGGCGCTTTTGCTTCCTTCCCAGCCTTCTCGTATGTTTTCTTGACAGTATCCCAAGCAAACATTATGATGTTTGCAAAAGGAACAAATACAGGATTTCGGACTGAGGGGTCTGGCTCAGCTCGTGCAGTGTAGTTATCGTGCATGACTTGCCACATCCGCTCGGTTTGGTCGTTGAATGGGTGGCTTTTCACATACTGGATAATGCGAACGTAGGCGGGAAACGGGAAGAACATCTGAAGAAACCAGCGGAACCCTTTTGTTAGAGGTGATATCGATAGTTGGGTGTCACACTCGAGCCATTCGATGGCTTGTGCTACTGCAGCCTCGTGATGAGCTGAGGTATAGTTGGTTTTAGAATCGAGAAAAGTTAAATAGTCTTTCATCAGACGGCGAGTTGCCATAGTTGCACGTCCCGTCCAAAAGGTCATGAAGTGAAGGCGATTCTCACAATCACAAAACTGGAGAAACTTTTCCTGGAGCTCTTTTTCCAAAACGGCGTCATTATCTGGAAGTTTCTTGGCCAGCGCTTTCATTGCTGGATTAGTAAAGGCGATGTAGTACGGGCTGTTTCGAATCCAATCGCCAATTTCACTTCGCACAATAGCAAATATTGCTTCCGTGGCTTGCTTCTGGGGTTTTGGCAGTGTCTTGGTTTCCTCTCGAAGTTCTGAATCGCTGACATTGATGGGCAAAGCACAGTCCCAGGTCGGAATGAGGGTTGACATTTTATGATCTCCCAACGAGCTGACCCGAGAGTCAAATAGAACCAGAGACCACCAGAGTCTGCGCCTCAATTCTGCTTCCAGAATGCTGCATCTAGCATTCCTCGCTTCAACTGGGAGACCCATTCTCTCTGCTATGCGGATTGCTATGGCGAGCATGGATGAGATGGACTTTGGGTGGCTCGCTGAACGAACTGCGATCTAAAGGATATTAGTTAAAGAAAGCAAAGAGAGTGACAACTTACCAGATAGAGATATAGACCCGTCAAGCAGTCACGGTCGCCAGTTCGCAGGAACTGGCTGTTCACCAACGCTTGCTGGGACCCAAACTGGAACTTTGTCGAAAGTTGTTCCTTGGGTTGTTTAAACATACTTTGGCATTCTTCGTCTGACAGACTGAGCACAGCTGTACAGTATATACCAAACATGAGAGTCTCAAGAGGAGGAGAAATGTTCTTAAGATCAGATACTGCCTCGACGATACGGCTTTGAAGGGTAGGCGTATGTGTCACCTTGAGTAGAGGATTCACGTTATCGAGATATACCTGCCATAGCCGAAAGACCTGGGCTGGTTCGGGATGAAGAGTATGAAGCTCTACAGTTGATTGCCGAGAGCCAAAAAGCATATTCTCGTCAGCGGTATATGCTTGATCTTGCGTGTTGATAATGTTGAAGATGTTGTCATAAAAGGTGTCAGTGGGGTCCCGATACTAGAGATGATTAGCGATGTTTTGGATTCAGATTGCTTGAATTGGTTACCCCTTGACGCATAGCCTGCCAAATATTTCTATCTCGTCAGTCATCCACATGCAAGGTCGTCGGTGTAACAACTTACTTGGCTTCAGTTGTATCCTCAGCCCTACTCTGACTATTCTCGCCTCCCCCGTGTTCATGTTCGTGTTCATGTTCTGATTGATCATCACCAGGTGAGTTCTTTTCCGTGCCCGCGGGTTCATCATGAAGAGCCTCGAAATGAACATTATTCTCCCTCATTATCTCCTCGTATTTCCTCAACCTTTCCAGCAATTCCCTCTCGGGGAATCGTCGCTTGCGTTGTCGTGGTTGAGTAGCAGGTACACACTGCGCTCCGCTCTTGGTACATGTTGAGCAGGGAAACGTCCGGTCACATTTCACCTTGCGTTGTTGGCAAAGAATACATGCTAGAACTCTCTGCGGCTTGTGCCTGGGGGTGTCTATTGACTTTGTCGGCGTAGACATGACGGAATGGTTTCGGTACTTTTCAACCCCGAGACTGCACAACGGTTGAAGTTATCAAGGTGTTACGGGGAAGGTAGAAAAATGGCAATGATCTGATGTTACGGAATGTTGGGAGTTGGGTAAGAAAGTGATGTCTCGGAGCTTTCAAATTCCCGACACTTCCCCACTTTTCCATCTTATTCGACTACATCGGTCTTTATTCAAGTCCGACAAACAATTATTCGTCCAGTCCGTTACCTAGACATTTCTCACAAAATTGGCATCAAGAAATGATCAACTAATATGTTGCTTAATCCGAGGAACAACAAATATCCCGACTCGAGGTTCTGGTGATCCGATCCCAACCAGATTGAAATGTCAGTCTAAGCCATTGATTCAATAAATACAATCCTATTCAATATCTGTGTGAGTCCCATGATTCACAATACTCTCATAATCACGTAAACGCAGCCCCGTCCCTTCCCAAAGCCCATTCTGCTAGAATGTCAGGGTTCTCCTCAATCTCCTCTTTGCACCCCATCATCCATCTCCAATGCGCTTCAACCTCATCCGAAGCCCGCACCCAATCATTATACCACTCTTCGAAGTGCTCGTTTGCAGCCTTAAATAATTCATACCATTGTCCACGACGGAGACGAAGCAGGGCAATGTCGCTATAACTGAAAACATATGTGTAATCCTTGTGAAGAAATGGTGTATGCTTCAAGAGACTCTTCCACTCGGCGCTGTTGACCGTAGAACGCTGGAACCAAGAGCTCCGTTGCAACTCATTGAAGCCTCTTGTTAGGAATTGGGACAGTTGGCTGAGTCTCCACTGCATCAGCTGTGAGATCCACCCGTGGAGCAGGCGGGTAAGTTCTTGCCGACCTTGAGACTTTGCGAGACATGAATTACAGCAGGATTTATCTAGAGTTTCATCTGATGTCCAACTCTCTTCAAAGATATCACCAGGCAGCGAGACCATCGTCAATCGGTCTGGCTTCCAGTGCAGATATGCCCCTGCAAGGCGAAAGGCCCGGATTTCTTGCCAGCGCTCACACATAGGACACCGTGCCATCCACATCGTCCAGAGCTGCTCACATGCGTCTTCCCGATATATGAGTCCCAATGGAACTTCAAAAGGAGGTCTTTCATGTGACAGTTTATCAGAAAATCCCGGGAATAGTCGGTCTAGGACAGTTGCAAATTGGACCTTGCGACTAGGGACAATGGGAAACTTCTCCGTACCGCAGACCTGGTTGAGCGGATGGTATGTCAAGCCTTTTCGAAATCGGCACTCGTTGCACTTTCTGAGCCAGCGCTTTTTCCCGGCTTCTTCACCCTCGATCATCATGGCATTCTGGTGAAGAATTTCCAGTATTGTAGACTCTTCCAGTTCCAGGAATTTGAGAAAGTTCATCTGGCGAAATACTGTTATACCGCAATCGCGAAAGGTTTGAAACTTGGCTCTGGCTGGTGTTGCATGATCATGGCCACTTCCATTTGTGACAGAGAGAAAATAACTTGCTCGCCGTTGTTTTTCTTCCCACGCAGCATCTTGAGCATCTCGCCGTGCCCGTTCCGTCCTTTTGACTCGAGACTTGGTAGTCATTATAGGCTCCCATGAAGTGATCATCCTGGAGGCGGGAGAATCTGGAATGGGCTTTCGGTAGCTTAGTCTTAGAAGCGAGTGATTGTCGTAATCTTTGTGTGGAAGAAGACGAAGGCAATCTGTACACGCCCATCGCATCGTATCCCATCCAGGTCCGAAGTCCCTTGGTTGTAAGACACGATCTTTCGATCGAAATATCAACGTCGGACCTCCATGTTCTGGAAGCGACTCAATCGCCAGTAGCCGTTCGGCAAAGTGTCTCTTTTTTGGATTGATAAGGCGTCGAAACTGAGTGTTGGTCTGGCTGAGTGAAATAAGACCGATAGGGTCCACGTGGCGGATGATCTGGCATTGGAGTTCTCCGGGTAGCGCGTCGAGATACATTTTTCTTGTTGAATTATGCTCTGCTGGGGTGAAATAAAGTATCTTTGCGCCGGTTTAATAGGAGATATCTTCTGCCTAAGCCTCTTAACCGGTCGGTGAGTCAACGGTAGGTAAGCATGCAGTCATTTGTGGCTGAGCAATACATACTCCACAAAACGAGCTGACAACCCCTACAGGTGTGTCGCTTTGATACAAACACAGCAACCCCCGGTGATTAAAAAGAATTGCTCAATAAATAATGTAAGTCCAGGTTCATTCCCATTATTTAGACCTAAATTCGACCTCCACTAGCGGGCTGTGACACATTGCTGTGCTCAGCTATATTCACGCACGTGGCGGCGTCAGCTTGAACATTCAAGATCTCTTTTCAATATCCTTCTGGGATACTCAAGCCAGAAATGCCACTCCGGTGTGAGATGATCTAGAATCAGACGCAACAGATATGCTCCTGTATCTCCAATTTGCCACAGATTCCTGCCGTGATGGAGCAGCAAGGCATAGTACCCCAGTAATATCAGAGCTTCAGGTTGTTTCGCTGTCAAAAGGCTGGTCAACTCTGGAGAAGATAACATAGTCCATTGAAAGATCATGCGGTAGCGGTTTTTAGTCTCTCCCTGTTCTTTCAACGAAATTGCATCAAATCCGACTTGTAAATACTCGGTCGCTCCTCTGCATACTTCTTTCTCCGTGTCCGTAAGCGATGTCGAGTTGTGCACGAGTTGTAGAACTGGACTGCAGTGATTACCGACCGGTTTTTTTGACGATTGGTCTCTACTCCACGATAGAAGTGCTTCAAGCTCTGAGTCAAGAAGAAGAGGCCATGCAGATACAATTACATTGTATATGCCGCGATTCATATCCACGCACTGCACGTATTGTGCAAGGAACTCGTCAAGACCACCAGCCCCACGACTAGCCAACGCATCTGCCAATAGGTGGTGGCCGAGAACGACTGAAAATAGGAGTATGGGTACGCAGTTGGACGAATTGACTTCGCGTTTGGTGGAGTTGAACAATGAGACAGCCCGTGTCTGCAGACCAACAGCTTGGTGAAGGTACTTGGCAGAACGTTCAGGATATAATGCAGCTAGATGACGCGCAGAGAATGCTAGTACTTGATGGAGGAGATACGGCGCCTTCACGCTCTCCTTGATACATATGTCAAAGGTAGGTTGAAATTCTCCAAATTTGTCACCAAGACTAAATAGATCTCTGTTGGTTGTGAAGTGAACAAACAACTCCATATGCTCCATATTGACAACATTATCAAACGGGGGCTCTTGGATATTTGGTGTAGCATCTGATAGTGATGTGGTGCTGGCTGACTTTGGGTAATAACCAGGGCTGAGGAGTGATCCCTCTCGAGAGGATAGGTCAGAAGTAGAGGATTTTTGATCATCGACTCGCGGATGTAATGCGAAGCTGCAATCTCGCGCTGACATGATGCAGAGGCGACATGATGGATGGCCTTCGTCGCACTAGACGAACACGCGTGTTAGTCATTCAAGGTTCAAGGGTGGTGAAATGCAGGTACCTTTACATGGCGTAGCTTGCTGGAGATCACTTATGTTAACGCCTACCTGACATGAATATTAGATATGCATCAACTCACCACTGCACGCAACCTCTTTTTGACTTTTTATGACCACGACGAAGCATATCAAGAGAAAGATGACTTTTCGACAAGAGGCGGTGTAACGCAATCAGAGTCGGCTGCGAGGAGGAATAGTCACAATTAACACTGACAGTTTCGAAGTTTTGAAACAGACACAATAGAAGAAAAGAAAGGAGCAATCTCGGGAGATGAAGATGGAAGATATCACTGGGATTATCGCACAGCCCTGTTCCATTGAATGATCAGCAGTGGATGATCCTATTGTCAGACTAACAATATGGGACTAAACCGTTTGGGAAAGGTGTCATGCATCAGCCCTGTCGATTGCTTAGCTAACACGCGTGTTCATGTCAAATCCCAGCTTCAGCTTGCTTGTGACTGGAGACTGAAATAACGTGGAAGGTCGATTTATGGTTGTTGAATACACAATGACTATACGCAACACGCGTGTCAGCAAGAACTAAAAAGGGAGGACTCACAGAAGATAGGAGACACTAAATCAATATAAGATGTTGTCATTATCACTTTTTGACTTTTAATTCATCTCCATGTCCATCCACTTACACGCGGCACTTTAATGTCACTTGTCAACACAAACGACCTCAATTTATTTCTCTTTTGTCACAGAACCAGCCACTCACTCCTGCGAGTTACAGGGCTTCGATTCTGTTGAAAATCGTGTTATCTTATATTCATCCTTAAAGCTTGGAACTTATTATAATTACTTACATCAAATCTCACTCTCACTATGCCGACTCTTAAACCATTCAAAGGCGATACCTATCTTTGGCAATACCTGCCCAGTCTTCCAGGTGCCATCACATTCACCATTCTTTTCGTTTTTATCACAATACTCCACGGCTTGCGTATGTTTAGAACCAAACTCTGGTTCTGCATACCTTTCTTCATCGGTGGCATCTGTAAGTTTCACTGTCTCCTATTCGATTACTCGCAACCACTAACACGTCTAGGCGAAGTATTGGGCTACTTCTTTCGAGCCATAGCCTGGAGCGCCACAAACTCCCTCGCACTCTACATCGTACAATCATTGTTCCTCCTTCTACCGCCCGTTTTCTTCGCTGCGACGCTATACATGGTCTATTCTCGTCTGGTCAAAGCCGTCGGTGGAGAAAGCTGCTCTTTGATCTCCATCCGCTGGACCACTCGTCTATTCGTCATTGGAGATGTCCTCACTTTTAGCATACAGGGCAACGGTGGCAGCTTATTAGCCAACCCAAAGTTCGCCCGTATAGGCAACATAATCGTTATTGTCGGCCTGATCGCCCAGATCGTGCTTTTCCTTGCCTTTGTCATCTGCTGCGCCATCTTCCACCGTCGGTTCCGAGCTCACTTAAAGCAAACGAGCATCCCCGTGGCGATTCGCTGGGAAGCTCATCTCAATATGCTCTACTTCACTTCTGCTCTTATACTCGTGCGAAACATTTTCCGAGTCGTTGAGTTCATTATGGATAAGGAAGGCTATCTACAGCAATACGAGTGGCCGACTTTTGTCTTTGACTCTGTCTTGATGCTTTTGGTTATGGTTGCTTTTTATCTCCGGTACCCAGGCAATCTCGTCCCAACTGAGCCCAACGACAGCAGATATTCTGTTACCAGCGAGTCGTTCCCAATGACGGATAGCCAGAACTTTCGTCCGTCTTCTTCTGCTCTGCGGAAATAAGGCGTCCAACAGTCTTTCGATACCGCATAGCTCTCAGAGAATCGCAAGATCATAGAAGTTGTATTTATGTTTAAGTTTAGTAGAAATAGAAATTCGTACTAGCTAGGTTTAGGTTGCTTTCGACCACACGCTCGTCCTGCAAGTCCTTTGAGTAATTCACCGATGTGCCGTTGCAGTCTCCATCCTTCGCCCGTGATACATGTCCGGCTAACGTCCACGATTGTTGCTTTGTCCAATTTCACCGACTGATCGGCCTTGGTATCCTTTTCCAGTCCCATTCATATTCTCTCAGCTTGTGTTGTTTGTTGCCTCGCTTCGAGCTCGAATCTCTTAGTGTTTGCTCCTTCCTCGACTCCTCCTGTCATGATGCAGTAACGTATGCGTTGACCTCGACCCACAGAAGTCTCATACGAATGATCTCGACACTGCCTTGTTTGAACCTTCTCAACTTGATCAAGGTGGTATCATCTTCAACGGGTAATTCCTGTCCATTCCTCTTCGGATCGGATCTTGGGCAGTCTGTGCAGCGCCGAGTCCGTAAGGCTACAGCTCCTGCTGATTATCAGAAGGTAAAAACGGGGTGATGTCTTGCCGGGGCTGAGTTACCTCCCTAAGTACGTCCATTGGTGTCCTGATTCCTCAATATTCATACGTATACCCGGAGGCCGGGGCCCTCTTGTCACACGCCCTTAGCGGGTCAAAGGCCGCCAGGTAGAATGTTGGCGCATGTGCTGCTCTTGGACACTCTTTCCTTTCCCATGTGGAAACTTCATCTACTATGGAGTCAGCTGTAAGTCCTGCCTTTGAAAGACAGGTCTCTTTCCGAACAAGATCTTTTACTTGCCATGACATTCTTGTCCAGTCCGCTCAAGTAAGGCCGGAGTCAAGAGCGTCAATACTCCTCAGATGTCTATAAAAGCGCGTCTCCCACACGGTCTTCTTCTTCCTCTTCTTTTCTTTTCTCTTCTTTTCTTTTCTCTTCTTTTCTTTTCTCTTCTTTTCTTTTCTCTTCTTAGGATAAAGTGGAGGTCCTCGCGCAGGATCTCAGTCGGCCTGTTAGGCCCCAGCTCATGCATTGGGGACAGGTACTTCGTCTCCGGGATACCTTGCGCTAACACCCCGGAGACCGGTAGAATAAGGTAACCCGGCACAATTTTTGGCTTATCTCTCACGGTGTCCTTGGTATTAAACTAACTCCAGGTGATGCACGTTTGAACTTTTTTTTTTTCATTGCATCTTCCAGCTTGCTGTGGGTGCGAAGAGGAAATCCCCTCCCCTTCCCTCAACCCTTTTGCTAGGTGCGGCGTGTCGATGTTGAGTCATGTCTGGAGATGTGGTGATATGGTTGAAGATTGGTTGGCTGTGTTTTGGAGGTGGTCTGGGTTGAAGGAAGGAGAGGGACAAGTTGGGTGATGAAGATGGGAGATTCAAAAAGTGTGAGATGAGGGAACTGGGGTATTTATATCTGAGAAAACGGCCCAAGCTTTGTCAGGAGCATGACTTTTGTCCACAACAAAAGACTAAATCCGGTTGTGACTATTCGCCACGAGATGCATCTGCGAGTTCATTCAAGTTATGTTCCACTTCCCCATCTGTTATCTTCTCATTCTACAGTCTAACTTTCTCAAAGCATGTCCGTGGCCCACGGATCGACGTCACTCCTATATTCCAGCTTCACATTACCTCGTCACGTAACTCTGTTTCAAGCACGCCGAATCGCATACGAGACACGGCTCTTCTACACAATCTTCGACCAATCCGTCCGATTTCCCAAGTCGAATCGACGCAAGACCAACAAGCAAACCTCCATAAAAACACGCACGACGCGTCAATAAGTTGTCCCATCATCAGTTCGAGCACCTTGTATGACTACCAAGCTATGAGATCCTTCACCGTTACGCTCTATCGTCAGGACAACAACGAGTTACACTTCGCGTTTGGGTGTGATTAAAGTTAATCCGAAACGAGGGAACAGAATATTCACAGAACATGCACAATATATTTGACTATCCTACAGATGCTTATCCTTTGACTTCTCGGTGGAATCTTGAAAAGGTTATGTCTTCGAGTCTGCCCGGAATCTGATTGGAACTTTCTAGATACCCAAGAGCTATTCCGCAAAACGAACTTTCCTTCAAATTCACGGCTCGAGATCTGAGGCTTTAAAAATAGGGACGGGATTGTAGACTGCAAGCGATCGAACTGTCGAGCCAGTTATAGTGGAAAGCACCCAGGGATATGGCCGAGCACCTTGAAGAGATGGAGCATGTAACACCGAGGGCCCTACTACCACAAAACCGATCCGGCACAGAGGTTGGGGGACCCATGCAATGTAGAAGGAGACCGAAGAAATCAGCAGTAACCAGCTTTGCCGTGCTCAAGTCCTCATTCTTAATCGGATTGCCACTGGCTGATATTGCAAGAGTCGTAGGTCCATTGAAAGATCCTCACCCCGTCCAAAGAGGTGACATCTTCACCATTGCCCGCGAGACGAAAGACGTTATCTTCTTCAAAACAATGATCCAGATACAGTAAGTCATAAATCGTACGGCATCTATATCCGACGCAACTCTCGCCTCTACTGAGCTTTTGGATGATGGCTCAGGAAAGGAGGAGCTTGTAGAACGTGAACAGCATATTGAGTAATTGGATCTGGAGATGATAAATTCGACCCAAGATCATAGATTCGTGAGTACTTTACACCACCCGTCTCAGTATGAGCATCAATTCCTTCTTTTCATTTTCCTTATCACACCATCAATATACCTCTCTGTCCTTTTGTCATTCTATACCGGCAGTAGGTTGGTATGTTTTGATACCAATACTTTGTCTATAATAATTCGTTGTAGTAATTTATGAATTTACTTAAATGCATACGAGTTCATTATGAATAGTAGATTTTCGAGAATCGTAAAGTAAGAATTTACGGATAAGAGTCTGTGAACTATGATCCGGAAGTCGGCAATCTTGACCTTCTCCGCTGTGGAGGCTTGGCCAGACCCGAGATCCGAGAACCGGTGCTGCAATTTTATTAGCTCCTCCCGCATCCGCATCCTCCTCCAAAGCCGACAGGACGTCCTTTCCCGTCAGACCCAGAAACAATGCGATCCAGTCTATCGTGCGAGTATTGCAGGTGAGATTCGTCTCAAATCAATATTCCGACCAGAAGCTAACTACCTGCGTCGTTGGTAGAAAAGCCAAGGTTAAGTGCGTTCACACTGGAACTGCACCCTGCGAAAGATGCTCGAGGTTAAGAACTTCGGGCTGTGAGCTCACAAGACCGCTGGCGAGATCGGCCAAGAAAGCTGCCAGAAGAGAGCAGAGTATATCGTCGGCTTCGACCCCCGGAAATGACATCTCGGTGGTATCCAGCACACCGGGCTTTCAACCCATACCTAGTCCTATATCTTCGAGGCAGGTAACTTCGTACCATGTACCTGAGACTATAGACGAACACCTCGCACGCCTACCGATCAGCATTATTCTGAAAGCCCTCAATATCTTCACAGCCAAGTTTCCCGAGCTGAGGATTCTTCAAGCATCAGCCTTTATCAAAGAATATCAGACAGTTCGATCTAAAGAGAGCAAAGCATTACTAGCTACGATCCTCGCCATTACTAGAAAGCAGTGTTCTATAGTCACTGGAGATTGGCTCAGGGGCTTGAAGAGTAGCGAGGGCTATGCATCTTATGCGTGGAGCACTTTATCTGATGCTATCCTGCTACCACCAAAGGTCCAAGTTGTACAGGCTTTGCTGATCTTGACACTATACGAATGGGGCGTGCGCGAGTATCATAAAGCATGGATGCATTGTGGTAGGTTTCTCGTCGGCGGGTATACGACTTGGCTAACATAAACAGGAATGGCAATACGCATCATGCAGTCTCTTCATAGTTCACGAGTCAGCCCTCACCCTCTTGACACGTCTCAAAATAATGACACAGACGCAATGGCTATAGCGGTAGAATCAAGAACTTACTGGGCCTGTTTCATCATGGATTGCACCATCAATTCCGGGACCTATAATCCACGTATGCTTCCAATGACCGAAATGCACAAGCTCAAGGTTCCTCGACCGCTCAACTACACCGACTTTGCTTTTGGTTTCGATGCCGCCTCGCTCAACCATGTTTGCACCGGAGATTTATCCGGCCTCGCGCAGAGCTTTGAGACTATAGCGCTCGGCTTTGATATCTACGCCCAGGCAATGTCTTTTGTGTTTAATAATGGACGCTGTGCGCCTGGTATGTGTGCGCCTGAAAATTGCCCTTGGGTTCCTGGATCACTTTGGTCGCAGTGTCGGAGTAGGCTGGAAGAGTGGAGAGAGAGTCAGCATGAGCGCCTTTACTATCCGCAGCACAGTGTTGTTGTGCATATGACTCTAGGGCATGGAGAGTCGTTCATTTACCTGAATATGCTTTACTATCTGAGGTAGGAAACAATTGCCGAGACGTCCACACTGAACACTATGCTGACATTGACCTAGTATAATTATGCTCCATCGAGAGTATTTTCCCTTCTTACCTACAGTCAACTTGACACCTCGGGGTCCTGTAGATCCACCCCTCCTAGAAGCGGAAGCACCACCGGGTTGGTGGGATGAAAGTGCTAAGGAACTATTCAACGCAGCCGAGCAGATCGTGTGTCTACTCCAAGAGGCCTCCGAATGTGGCATCCCACTCATGACACCCTTTTCCGGATTCTGCGCCTTTACTGCATGTTTTTTGAACCTCTACGTGTTTCGATTTCCAAGCATGAACCTGGGCCGAAGCTCAAGGGCCGAGCAGCTGATGAATTGGGGACTGGAGTTTCTCGAAGAGTTCCAGAATGCGTGGGAGTTGGCTGGCGGTTGGGTAAGTACATGTTCCTGTATATCACGAGGAAGCTAACTTGTCAGATCAAAACGATTCAAAACTCGTCACTCTTGTACAAGAGGGCTACCGAGGACGCCGGACGGTATAGAGGAAGAACAAGAGCTGACTTTGAAACTCTACATCAATCAATACACGAATATCGAATTGTTGATAGGTCGGATCAGCATCTGCAGCAAATCAGCCACGCGGATCGCAATTCGCTCACACGGGATGAAGAGAGTGAGCTATCGATGACTAGACAAACTCAAACTGCAACGTCGACCAATCTTGCTACTGCTGCTAATGCCTCTGTTCCCGACCCGTTCCCGAACTGGTGGTCGATGCTGCAGGAAGTTGAGTTTACGGATGTAGGTAACTTATGGAATGGGCACGGGTGAGGGTTTATCGAGGTTCTGGTCGATATTTTGTCAACAGGGGAGCCAGTGACGAATAAATAAATACATCAATAAATACTTCTATGTTGCCTGTAAAACCCCACTTGCCCAGTCTGATGTCATGTCATGCAAGTGCCGTAAATTCGGTGGTATCTTTATCCGACAGTATCCATTCTTAATCCCGCAAATGAACGTCAAATTTCCCTCCCGCTGAACCTCGTGTACTCATAAATCAGCGTCAGGCTGAAGCCCAAGTTCTTTTTTTTTTTTTCTTCGATATTGACAATTTGTTGATTCTTGATTCTTGATTCTTAAGCCGGACACTGCAGTGATGGGGCTTTGGCTACTTTGGAGTCCAGCCGTGGAGGATTGTAGGGATATTTGGTGCAGTCCTTGTGGCTGTTGAGCAGGAATTGTATCTGGCGGAGTTCTGCCTCAAGACTGCTGATTTGGGATCTGAGATGTGCATTTTGAGTGCTATAGTCTTGTTCCATGGGAGATGTTGCCCTGGGACTGGCGTGGGTTATTGCGGCCATTTTAGATATAAAACCTGGTGTCGATCGATATAGTGGATTATTGGGGTGTACCCAGTATAAGTGTAGGTAGGTAGTGAAGGAGAAAATGACAGAAACAAAAAAAGATGCCAAAGGGAAATGGTTACCCGTTAAATAGAACGAATGAAGCTATGAGATACTAATAGCATCTTGCATATGCAATACAGATTAGGGGGCACAGATCGGAATTGGAGGTGTTGCTCACCGAAAGAGTCGCATAAGGATGGTGTCATAATTACTTCATGTACAGCATGCACCACTGAGTAGTGCTGCTTAGCCTCGTGTCACAAGGGACTAGACGTGTCATGAGAACCCTGCGATTGGAGACAATGCGAATTCGCGGATGTTTATTCTTGGCACTTGAAGAATTATTCCAGGGTTCCCAGGTGGTGTCTTTATCCTAGTTGAGGCCTGTTCTTCAATGACCCTTCGATTCCCCTTCCATGACCACCCACTCGGGCGAGTCGAATTACATCCACCCAACCCGCCTAAACACAAATGTCGCACCGCTAGCCACTGCCGTGACGCCTGTAAACACGATCAAACTTCCATATCCAGTCCCGTAGCCACCAGCTGCTTGGCCCTGCCACGGCATGCCCTTGATCAGCGCTCCACTCAATGGCCCAGATACGATGTTGCCGATGCCTCGGCCCGCGCTCAGAATGCCAAAGACCATGCACGGGTCGAAGGTTGCGCCGCTGCTGCTCCTTCGATCCACGGGAGCTGAAGATACCATGCGCATCACGCCCGGCCAAGCAGACGTGTAAGAGCCCGCAAAGATACCGTAGCTTACACAGTAAAAGTATAACATTAGCAGGTTCGTTGAGAACCCCCACAGGAAGAATGTGCTCAGTGCCGTGCCCGCTGCCGAGATCATGAAGCAGTCTGTCACGTGTAGACGATCTGCCAGCGCACCCATGACTACACAGCCAAACACCGAAGCGACGTTGATGAGCAGGACTGTCAGTGCAGACGCAAATGTCCCGGCCCCAAGGGCAGTCCGGGCATACGACGGGAGATAAATGCCCGGTAGGAAGAAGCCCAGCGCTTGAGCCATATTGGCAAGCTGATAGAGCATGAACTTGCGTCGCAGCGTAAAGCCCAGTTTCAGGGGATTGATATGTCTCGTGGCCGAGTGCGGAAGACGGGGTCTCACAAAGTAGGCCAATGGCAACGTCAGCACAAAAAGAGACAGCGACCATATCCTCAACGTGGTGCGGAAGCCGTACTCGTGCAGAAACTTCTCAAACAGGAGCGGCAGAGCAAAGCCCGCTAAACCCGTTCCTGACCACATGATTCCGAATGCAAGGCCCTTCTTCTTGACGAACCATTCGTCCAGGTACAAGAGACAAGGGCAGTAAGAGATGGCTCCGCCGATGGCGTATAGCACTCCCTGGGTCAAGATGAGATGGGTCGTACTTTGAGAAAAGGAACTCAACGCTAGAGCGATGCACATTATAAAGAGGCCCATCACCGGAGACCAGCGAGTTTGTCGTGGATACAGACGATGGACGCTCAATGAGACGGGGATACCAAGATACATTATTCCCTGCCATGTTGTTAGCGACTGAAGAACGATATGCATTAGTACACAACATACCATGGCGCAAGTACCAATCACGGCAGTGGACGACGACCCCTCAAATGGGGCGTTAGTGCTGTAGTAGTCCTGGAAGACACCAAAGGCAAATGGGAAGCCTACATGAGCCTATGTTAGCGAGTATCAACATTTGAGATTAGCATACTTACCCCACGTCAAAGCCTCGACCGTGAACGCAACCGCAAGGAACAGCCAGGCATTTCTCCCCCCATCCACAGGCGGCAGAGACGAGACCTGATTGGCACCACTAAGATCCTCGAGACCTTCAACCTGTAAAGCATCGCCATCTGCCTCGCCAATCTCTTGGCGCAGTTCAATAGAGGTCTGACTCATGATGGCTGATAATACATAATCGATTTCATCCCTACACAAGCCAACAACGATGCCTTTTATTGCTTCGATTTGACGTTGCGCCACATGCGCCCTTGATGTGACATTAGACATCGGGTTCCTGTTCCGATGGTGTCAATAGTAGGGCTTGGTATTCAACGCTTGTTCTTACACGCATATTAGAGGTTAGCAATTTGTTTTTGACCGCTAGTCTATCTGATGTGTCAAATATGCCTAAAATATTATGCTCGTTGATGAACCACTTGTTTTGCTTGTTTGCAGCCGCTGCAACCCCATGGCTTCAAGCCGCCCTGAAAAGCTTCCAATCACGACTGCGGAAAAGTTCATATGCATCATGACTTTGAACTGCGATCAAGAGGAGAATCAGAGTGATTCGAGAATTTTTTTTTTTTTTTTTTAATTGTGCTTAACTGATAGTAGAATTGTATAGAGAAACCCGACTATTCTCGTTTCTAGATTTTAAGACAAATGATAAATCTCATAAACCTCCATACATGACAGAGTATCAATTACTTGCTTCATTTAAATGTCATGTATTATGAACTAGTCTGTAATGTTCTCAATTGCGTCATTATCGTAGATTCTCATTAGACTGTGGTTGCTATTTTCGAGACATATTGAATATTCATAATATATCTGAGCGTAGGGTTCAATCAAAGCCTGTTCTCAGATGCTAAGATAGAATATCACCGTAGATATCGAGATAGCTAGATCTTACACACCTCTTATCTGACAGGCTGTATTTCTTGTTTTTCATAATAGATGCAAGACGATAGCGCTTGATGGAAATCTGGTTACATTGAAACTTGATTACTGATCACATGCGTATTTGTATTAATAGACCGTAGACCCCAGCTGCCTTGTGTACCGGATTCAGCGAATATTAGGTGACAGTGACGAACCAAAACATACACGCATAATTTTCAGATACCTGGCAGCTTGTTTGGTTTCACCGGTGTGCCAAGACCGTGGTCTCTTCACCGGTGGGCGCAGAGTCGAAGTGTATGACCCGTGGCTAGGTCTGAGAATGTAACCAGTCATGAGGTCCAGGTCTTGCATAACGTTGACGTCAACGTGGGCGAAATGATTTCAGGAATGGAAACATATATCAAAATTGCACGTGTTATAAAAGGGACGGTAAGCTCGAGACTGGCACGTGGAAATTGACATGCTTGGCACACCTTGACTCAAATCACAGGTATAAGTCAAGGGCCAATGAGATGTGAGCTAGGTGGCTGATTTATTCCCAAGCGAACATCGTGTATTCTCTGGGGTATGCTATTATCAGATTGATACGCTATTTATTAATGTCCATATACCAAATAGTGCATATCCCAAATACCCATTAATATCACCATCAACTCGGTGTTGATGAATAATCCCAAACCATAACTTCCACATCAGACCCGCTTGCGTCATCGCAGCCACAACAGGAAACTCATACAACGACATCATCGTTGACGCTAACTCCCCCCAAAAACCATTTATTAATGAACAATTCCTCTCTTGATAATGCCCCGGCAGAACTCAGTCGATCTAGAACTAAATCCTCTCTCTCCTTACTCCTCCGACTCGGACCCGGATCTTCCGCTCACGATGTCCGAACCAGCCGCGCCGAAACCGCGATGGCTTGACCCGAGACCCTCGACTTGGTACTCGCGCATCACCACTTCCCCGTCGCTGCATCGTATCGCGGCGTATCTCAGATACCTCGTGCGCCCGCGCTTAACATGGCGCTATGCCGCGTGCTCTATCGTAGGCGTCTACGTTCTCTACTGCTTCATCACCTGGCAGCCCTTCTTCTCGTCTCGACTACCAGCGTATTCTGGCCCACACACGGTCGGTGCGATAGATCTGGAAATCCCACTTGAGAAGCCAAAGCGCATCTCCGATACATTGTTAAAAAAGTCTAAAGAGCCTGCGTTCGAGGTGGAGAGTGTGCTCTTTACTATCTACTATCCCGCTGTTAAAGGCGCCAAGTCGCGCGCTGCTTTACATCCCTGGGTTCCCAAACCGATGAGTCTCACGGCCGAAGGCTATGCGCGCGCTGCGAGTGTGAACAACTTTCTCATCCGGCCAATCTTCACATTTGCGCTGTGGCTCTTTGTCGGCAGTATCAAAATCCCTGCCAAGGTCGACGTACCTCTTCTGGGCTCTGGGACGACTGACAAGGATGGCCAAAAGTTCCCTGTTATGGTCTTTTCTCATGGTGCTGTAAGCTCCAGAACCGACTATACCCACTACCTGGGCGAAATCGCCAGCCATGGCCATGTCATCGCTGCTCTCGAGCATCGCGACGGTAGCTGCCCCGGCACCATGGTCCAGATCAAAGACAAGAAGGACCGGCCTGTGTTTCTTCTGAAACAAAGCGATCTCGTATCCGATCCGCCCATGAACGACACCATCCTTAAGAAAGAACAACTCGCCTTCCGTACTGAAGAGATCCTCCAAGCTGTTCATGTCCTCCAAGACATCAATGACGGCAAAGGCTTGGATGTCTTCACTTCCAGCTCCCGCCATGAAGGTCACACCCTTGATGCGTGGGCCAATCGTCTAGACTTCAACCACCTCACCATTAATGGCCATTCCTACGGTGCAACCGGGGCTCTCCAAGCCCTCAAGACCGCAAACACCACCGCTGCCAATCCAGCTATTGGTGGTATTGCTCTCGATCCAGGAAAGTCCAGCGGCCAACTCAATGCCGACGTCCCAGTTCCTCTACTCGTAGTCCATTCCAATTCATGGTCCAGCACACATAGCATTTTCTTCGGCCGTCCTCACTTCGATACAGTCCTTGATCTGGTACGCGGCGTACGCAACAAGGTCGATTCAGCCTGGTTCCTCACAAGCGTTGGAACAGCCCACCCCAGCGTTACTGATGCGCCACTTCTGCAACCGCTCCTCCTCAATTTTGCGACCGGTGCCACCGCCGATGTGCGCAAAGCTCTAGGAGAGTATGTCAAAGTGACACTAGACTTTCTCGACTTTACAAATACGGGCAAGAAGAACGGTGTGTTGAATGAAGCGGTGACCCACGAGAAGTATGGGGAGTGGGTGAGCGAGGAAAGGGAAAAGAGCTTTCCAGACGATTATGCAAAGTATTGGGAGGTTCACGTGAGCCCCGTCGACTCAACTAAGTAAATAATAATAGTAATTAATATTACCCTTGCCACATCTAGCAAATGTATCTGAACCAGATGTGTTGGTGACTGAGTCGGTGTCTGTAATAAGGCCATGCCCCCTTCTAAAGGTCATCTCGACAGTGAGCGTGCCGCTCCAACTAATATGTATGAGTACAAAATATTAACAACTCATAAGCGCATTACTATGCACACCCTTTCCTTCTCTAGAATTACTCTTTTCCATGCCGGCACCGATACTCCTAAACCCTCAACCTCCACGTCGCATTAGAGAAACGCCGCTGGTGAACTTCTAAATCCACTACTCCCAGCATCTCCCCGGTTACGTCGACTGTTCAAAAACATATCCACCATCGTCTTGCTACCTGTTGTTTGAACGCCCTCCTCCAGTTCATCTGTTAATCCTGTAGGTTTCTCTCCTACTGGTTGAGATCCAATTGCAAGGTAGCTTGAGTCGAGGGCTGTCGAAGCAGGTGAGCCAGTCGTCAAAGGATTATGACCTTTTGCAAAGGCACCAATGCCAGGACCCGGCTTGGTTGGTGAACTCTGCCACCCAGAAATACGTGCCCGAGAGCGGCGCTTGGTGATAGACTCCTCTGGCGTTGAATTGAGACGCCCTATCGTGTTCAGAGAGCGCATCCGCTGCATCTCCTTCACTGGTCCCATTTCCGTCACATGCCCTTTTGAGCCTACACTTGGAAGAGAAGGTACCGCTCTGAGAGTACTGCGTGGGGGTATCGATGGGGGCCGCTCTTTTGTATAGACATTGGCTTTGTGATTTGGCGAGGCATTCTCATCGTATCCAGTAACAACTTGGCACATAGAATTCGATCGACTTTGACCTTCAAGGAAGTTCTGTGCATTCGCCTTCACACTGCCTAGAGGAACACGGTTGAATGAACCATCTTTTGTGGGTACGACAAGCTCGGGGGTCGAACCCATTGAAGCGTGCTCTCTGACATGCCCTAGGAATGGCAGAACACTACCGTCTTGTTTCCAATGCTCCCTTTTGGTAGGCGTGAGAGGTGTTTCAAGCTTTGACACTTTTGAACTGAGCCAGGTCTTCCATTCTACTGAGCTGGCTGTCGATGTATCACGTTGGTGTTGATGGTCTTGTTTGTAGACAAATGCCTCCGAGGATATAGCGTCATACGCTCGAGTCGCAGACTGCTCCTCATTATTAGGTCCTGCAGTATTATAGAGCGACTTTGAATCATCCGCTACATAAGAGTAGACACTTTCTGTATCTGCAACTTGAAAGTCTCTCTCTGAACCGGGATTACTGTTTTGTCGAACTGGCAAGCTCAACGCCGACAGGGAGTGGAGATATTGAGACCCTGGTAGGTCGCCTTGTTCATCTTCTGATAAGTTCTTCATGCTAGCTTGTAGCGCACGACGGTAAGGACTCGGCGACCGGAACGAGTGACAAGCAGGGCTTGCAAAGAACGCGGAGCTCCTGTGACTCAGCGTTCTTGGTATCTCATGTCCACTAGGTAACACGCTGTCACGCTTGTCTTCAGAATCTACTCTATCTTCACACCGATTCCAGCCGGTTGTGTGCTCATCTGCTGGCACTGAAACTTCCTGAGGCAAATGGCTGGACTGATCTGGGACCTCAGTCGCAGAACTCGAGCTTCGCGAGGATTGATCGCCATGGTTCCTGGGTATCTTATTGTCAGGCTGAACGCATCGAATGGTAGAACAGTTCCATTGACTGTTTGCTGATTTATGATCCGCTCTATTCTGCACAAGGTCTGTTTTGTTTTTCGTGGCCGACACAGGTTGGACCTGAGAAGTTTTGTCAACGCTGTCATTTTGTCGAAGCCGCTGCATGAGAGCAGAGTACACACGCTCACTGTCAACGGACATGTCTGCTATCGTTTCTCGAGTGTACTGCTCGAGAGGCTCCATGGAACTAAGTGACGAAGTCATATGCGTTCCATTCTCCTTTATGACGGAAAGACGCTGCCTTTCGCAATCCCCGTGGCTTGTCACAGTATTGGTCATCGAGTTGGTCCAGCTTGTGACACGGGACTTATCCTCAAGGATCCATTGCTCGCTATCTGTGAAGCTTTCAACGCTTCCTTTGCGAGACCTAAGCTGTTGGGTTGATGGCACGTCGTGTAATGAAGGAATACGCGATGCGACCCGAAACATGGAAGCGCCTTCGGTCGGCTCAGCGTCAAGTTGAAGGCAGCTATCTCCATCAGAGTCCTTCTCTGCAACCCCTTGGTCGAGTTCTTCCAGCTCAGGTTCTTCGTCATTCGTTGCTCTGGTAAAGATTCCTCGTAATTTCGATTTCAGACCATGGGAGACTTTGCGCGCCGTCGTCCGAATGCCATGTTGCTTTGACACAGAGATACTGGTCGTGGAAAACGTCGACGAGGGTGTCGTACTATTATTGCTGCTGCTGCGAAGGGACTTCCGGAGGCCTCTGTATCCTTCGTTCTGGTTGTTCTTTGACTGTGTCAGAGTGTATGATTGAATCTTCTTTTCATCTTCCTCCTGAATCTGCTGGAACCTCTCTCTGGCAAGCTTGATCGCCAGCTCATTGTCTTCGGCGTGTTTGCTGGAACGCGATGCTACCATGTTTCGTCGGCTTTTGAGAAAACTCATCGACGTCGCAGCTCTGAGACTGGTAGCTGGAGGTGCTGAACCCTTCAGTGTCTTATTCCCGTTGTGCATACGCGAAAGCCTAGAGGGTGTAGGTGGTGGGCAATTGTTGACAAGCCCGTTGTCGCTAGAGAGCGTCCCTGTCGCGCTGTGTGGTGAAGTCAGCATTGAGCGGGACTTTCGGACCTGTTTAAAGGATGAGGCCATGGAAACGGCATCGTCTTCGGGGTTGTAGCACGCGTCGGGTGGCTGCAGAGAGTCGAGGTAACGTCGTGTAAGGGAATAGTTGTCTAGCCTATCGTGATGGAAAGACTGTCTGGTAGAGGGTTTGGCATTTGCGTTGCCAAATGCGTGGATCGCAGAAGTTGCTTTTGTTGGCGAATCTCGACCACCATTCGCTCTCGATGCTAGATTTCTACGGGGCAGTGCTGAAGGCCCAGTAAAGCGAACACTCTGTTGTCGAGAAATGTTGAAAGTGCCATGACGGCTCAGGGCACTGTCATTCCTCTCAAGGCTATGTCTAACAACACTGCCAGTATCGTCGCTTCTATCGGCGTAGAAGCTCGCTGGATCACGCGGAATACGCATCCCCTCACTGCTTGGTCGATCCTGAGCACGATGATAGGATACAATGGCAGCAATGTTCGCGTCCCGTTCAGCTCTCACAGGGTCAATTGACTCCAAATTATGAATCGGACTGCGTACAACAGAGTTGGTCGATTTGCTTCGACTCAGTGGACGACGATTCTTCTTTCTGGAGCTGTTACGTCGGAGCATCTCTCACAAGTAAATCGGATCTGCAAGTGCAGAAGAGTGGGAATATCGATGAAGGCCGAGAATAGGCTTGTGACAACAATACGAATAGATGAGTATCTGGTTGTCGATCGGGCCAGATGAGACAAAGAGAAAAGAACTACATTATAAGTTCGGATGATGTATCACCAGATGCTCAACGTCCTGAGGAAGGAACGAGGGCATCGAGCTCAGAGCGGGAAGGGGCTATTTGCAATTAGCAAGTAACAGAGCAGGGCAGGAGCGAGCATAACGATTACCTCCACTGGAATAAACCAATGAGTATAAAGCCAATAACCAACCGATTGGACTGGCGAACTACATCACAATGGAAACAAGATTCTAGAATAAGGAGATTTATTGTAAATCAAGCTAAGGCTAAACAAAGCCCGCTTCATGGAACTAACCCATGCAATCAAGCGCGCAGTGGAATGACAACTGGTCATAAACTAGTCATCAAAGAGCAAGCGCCCGTATCAATATCATATTACCCAAACCAAAAAGACCCATGCTCATCCGTGTTCCCAACAAAAAATTTGTACCCAATGCACCAAATGATAAGATTACAGATCTTACAAGTTAAGCTCCTTAAGGAACTGCTCGAGCTCCTCATCAACGAGCTCGTGAATCTTCTTGGAGAACTTCTCGGCCTTGGAGCCAACCTCCTTAGCGCCAGTGGTCAGCTTGTCAGAGACAACACCGATCTCCTTCTCAACAGCGTGCTTAAGGTCCGCAACGGGGGATGAGGGAGAGGCAGCCTTGGCCTTGTAGCTGCCAGCCTCGACAATCTTCTTGTAGTCGCTGCAGCCACCACCGTTCCAGGCAAGCTTGTTGGGGGTGTCGGAGGGAATGTCGGAGAGGGCATCCTCAGTGGCGACGGAGATGAGGTTCTCCTTGAGCTTCTTGGGGGTGATGGAAGCGAGAGCGTACTCGGAGTCCTCAGCGGGCTGAAGAGAAAGGTAGTAGGCCAAAAGACCAGCAATATGGGGAGAGGCCATGGAGGTACCAGAAATGGTGTTGACGGCGTACTTAGAGCCGATCCAGGTAGACTGGATGTTCAGGCCGGGGGCGAAGATGTCAGTGCACTTTCCGTAGTTGGAGAAGTAAGCACGGCTGTCGTCAAGAGCGGAGGCACCGACAGTGACGGGCTCAGTGGCAGCAGCGGGGGAGTAGTTGCAAGCATCGGCATTGTCGTTGCCAGCAGCGACGGCAAAGTGAATACCAGTGCGAACAGCAGCGTTCACAGCGGCATCGAGAGCCTGAGTCTTGCCACCACCGAGGGACATGTTGGCGACGGAGCCCTTGAAGCCCTTGCGCTTACCGTCCTTGGCCTTCTTCTTCTGCTCAAGATGGCTGGTGGCGGCGAACTCGACACCCTTTACAACGTCGGACATGGATCCGGAACCGTTAGATCGAAGGACCTTGACAGCGTAGACCTCAGCCTTCTTGGCGACACCGTACTTCTTACCGGCAACAGTACCGGAGCAGTGAGTACCGTGGCCATTGCCATCCTCATCCGCATCGCCGGAGGGAATGGTCTTACCCCAGTGGGCACGACCCTCGAAGTCAACGTGATCAACGTTGGTACCAGTGTCAACGATGTAGGCATCAACTCCCTCACCACCATCAGCAGAGAAGAGGTACTTGTTGAAGGTGCCGAAGTTGAGTGTGTTGCGGTGGGAGATACGAGCAAGACCCCAAGGAGCTTGCTTCTCGGTCTCGCCGTCGCACTTGTCCTCTGTGATCATGTCCTTGGTAGAGACAGGGACCATGGTGTGGACAAGAGTGTCGCGCTCAATAAACTCGACCTGAATACGAAATTAGCACATGATTCATGAGGGATGAATGATGGTACTTACGTCAGGGTGGTTTCGGACCTTCTCAATCATAGCCTCGTCGAAGTGACCGGCGTAGCCCTTGAAAGCCTCACCAATGTCAAAGGTGTGCTTCAAACCAGCGAAAGTCTTGTCTGAGAAGATGGATCGCTTTCGCAGCTCCATGCGCTCAGATTCGCCCTGCTTGTGGGTGTCCTGAACCCACATGTGATGGTCGCTGGCAGCAGCGCCATCGACGTGGTCCTTGAACTTGATGATGTACGAGTCTGGGATGGTCTCGGCATCGACGGAGCTAAGGATGGGAGCAGCCTTGTCGTGGACGGTGCCGACGCTGAATGAGGCAGCGCTGGCGACAGCGGCCACTGAGAGAGTGATGACGGACTTCATGGTGACGAAGCGCGAAAAAGACGAAGCGCAAAGCTTAGAGTTGGTCTACCTGCGACTCAAAGACAGAAAACAAATGGACAAATTGATGTCCTCGACCGTCTGACTTGATAGTATCAGACAAGATCGATGCTGTGAGGATGGAGAGTGAGAGATGGGTTGAATGAGATGATGAAAGGAAGAAGAAGCGATGGCGGCAGGACCTGGGGTAGATAAGCAATCGCAAGCTGCGTGCGACAGCTCCAGTGTTGCCTCAGCGGGCCTGGGGCGGGCAAGAGGGTGTGACGCATCCATCGCTAGGATGGGCGATAACACAGTGGCTGAGCTCCATATCCGGCTTAGCGCTCGTACTAAAAAGCCAATCGCCGTCACCGAGGCAATGCGATAACGACACCCGTTTGAGTCGATACATCAAGTTATCATGACAGACCGTGCGAGAATGGTAAATATACACTGAGCGTGAGAAGGCCGAACCTCGCTGCAATTCAGCCGTCTTGACCCGAGGAATGGTCATGATGAGCACGAAGCATCGGTTCTGAGTGTTTTCGTTGATATGCATAGCTTCGCAGTGACTTACTGGGGATCTGTTCACCGCCTGCTGAAGATCAGGGAGTGAGATGATGGCGAAATGACTGCCTCAGCTTCACGACGGCAAACAACCCGGTCGTGTTTGTCCGCCTCGCCTCGAGTCATGGCTCATGGATGGTTGTAGGCCATCAGTAGCGGAAGCGAGCGCGACGATGTTACTGATGAAGCTTAAATGGCAGGCTTGGGCCTGGTTCTAACATGACCAAGCCTGTCGCTCGACGATGGAATTTTGTATCTATATCATCCTTTTCTCATAGAGCTTCAGTGATATTCGTACTTTCAAGTTCCAGCCGAGGTTTGATCATGAAGGCCGACAATCCATTACAGCTACTCTGCCGTATGCATATACAGTACATCATGGCTTCGCAAGCTCAAAAGCACTGTGCTGAAATCAGCAGATCCAAGTATCCTGCTCGCGCCGAAACCAAGATCCACCCAAACAGAGCTTCATCAGGGTCAGGTACCTTCCAGTTTACGGTGCCTGCAGCCAAGCGTAGGTCTCTTTACCCAGTGCCAGAACTCAAAATGCGGGGTGCGCCATGCCTCCGATTGGTCTCCACTGACCTAATCCGCCTGATCCATCGAGTCAGACGACGATGTCCCTGACTCCCTGGCACGTGCCCTGTTGATGCCCCGACCGTGTCTCAACTGAAGCGCTGCTCAAAGTCCAACCAAGCCGACGCCAGCAGCGCCTCACCATCCCAGTCCGTTCCCGGGTTAAACTGACCTGGCCGGACCTTTTGACTTGAGGAACACGATTCCTTGAAAAGACAACACTCTACCCAAAAGACGTCATGATTCATTATGATAATTGGTAAGCTGTTTCACGGCTGTCATTCAGGCATCCAAAACATCCAAAGCTTTACTTATGGTACCATAACACACTGGCCAGTGCACTTTGTCAATGCACGCCAGGCACTCAAGCTCCAAGCTCGGGAGGGTGAGGTACATATCCGATAGCGCGTCTGCAATCTGGAGTAGCTTCGATAGCTCTCCACTTTCAAGCAACACAAAAGTCGTACTTATCTCGTCCGATAACGCCATTAACGCTTGCAGCTCATTCCAGGCATCAGCGGGCTCACCATATCGCGTTTGGCTATCGTTTCTCGTCCATTCGATAAGCTGATACCGGATACCTATTTGAGCAAGGATAGACGGAACACGGGACATCTGCGGTTTCAATATGTGTCACACGTCATCTCACAACAGAGCTCCTAATACTGACGATACTGCACGAATGCTTTCCCACCATAGTTTACCGTTGGTGAATCTGGTTGTAAGCATTTAAAGCAAGAAAACTGCCCTCTTCTGAGAACTCGTACCGATATATATATAAACAATGCTATAAGCTTTCATGTTGTAACTTCTGCTCAACCTGCATTGCACGTGTTTCTGTATCAGTGCGTCACGTCAACTATCATGCACTGGGAGGGACACCGACGAGACACCAGTTTGGGTTTCTGACACCCAGCAATCAGTTAGCCAAGCAAATCTTGAACTATACATAGTCTGATACTTGTCGAAGCCTCAAGAAGCAAAACCCTATTCCTGATGCTCCAGTGTTGCACAAAGTCATTCCAAAGCATGTATTCCTATTCGGTCTGCAATGAGTCAAAACCTGTGCGTGAAGATTAAAGCATTCTTATTTCTAGCATATGGTTTAAGCTACAAATAGAAGAAAGAACATTAGTAGGATAGTGTTCTTTTATTATCACCTTTAATGACATAGCTGTTGATTTGACAATTCATACGGATTATAAATGCATGTTTACCAGATCATGATTTCGTTCACTGCACCTACCCTGTACCATCCCTACGGCATTGGGGCATGGCGCTCTACCTAAGACACAGGTGTCTTTCGAGTCTAAACGCCATTCATTTCAGTCGCGATATTTGAAAAGACGCTTTCAAGTTTCACGAGTATCTTCTGAACCCTCATCTTAGTACGCGGGCGGGGTTTTCTATCATGTGCACTTGTACATGTCACTCCATGCGCGTTACTCGAGCCTCGTCAGCTCAGGCGATCCATCTCAAGACCGGGAGGAGGGGCCATGCTTCGCCACAGCCCAGCCACACCTCCAATGCTGACCCATATGGAAGTTACAGCATTGAGCACAGGTAGTGTAGTGCAGGCTCCAGTTGACCGATTGTTTCGAGACACCTTCGCTAAATCTCAGCTTCAGTGTCTAGTTAGCAGTCTCGATACCGCCTCGCGATAACCCCCTTGAAGCCCGAATCGTTAGCCCGTGGCCGAGTTGTGTGCGCCGTTCTTCCCGCCCGAGAGCTTCATGCGCCCCGCGCTGATAGCTCCAACAACCACTAAATCTTACTATTCGATGCCTACGACGACTGATAACGGCCTGGACCCTTGATGGGCTCAGGGGGAGATCACTTCTGGAATGAAACCGAGAGTTCACAATCGCTACAATGGCCTCGATACCAAGAAGATACCGGTCGTCCACCTCGGCCTCGAACCCACCGCAGACGAAGTCCTTCGAAATTCTGAAGGGCTTGCTCGAAGCTCTGAGCATTGATACAACTCTACACCAACAAGACGGATTCCCTCAAATACCGCCATTGCTACGAAAACTTCGACATATTACCCAGCATATCTCTGCAACATACTCACCCGTTCACCAAGATGACTTCCGACATGCTGATGGTTTCCAAACTATCCTCAACCTGCTACGAGCCTTCTCAGGCTATTACAACCCCGATAAGCGAAGCGATGCGGACATGCTCGCTCTGTTTAAACTGTTAGGAGACTGCCTCAACCTATTCTCGGCGGCCCTACGCGGACATTCAGGAAACCGACGTTATTTTCGGTATAAAGTCGAGGGCGGCGGATGGGAAGCTTTGGAGCAAGTTATCGCAAGCATAGGACTTGGCGGTGCTGAGCCCGATGCCTGGATAAGCTGTCACTTATTTGGCAAGCTACTCGCTTTTGCTCTCGACGACGATGCATTCGATCTACTCTGCCAGTCCATCGCAAAATCACTACGGGTCGATGACGAGAATTCGCCCAAAGATGACGATGACGACAGTGCTGAAGAGCAATGGGACCTGGTGCTGGCCAAATCTGCTGAAAATATCACACCTGGCGTGCGGGAGGTTGTGAACGCCAAGACTATAATACGGCATCCTGAAATTCTGAGAGCGGTTGTCAGCTTCTGGACGGCTATTCCTCGAATGAAAGACGGCCTCGCAAACCCGGCTTCTCTGCTTGTCCTAGAGGCAATTCTCTGTGCTATCACTGTTTCTATTTATAACCGTGCTGCTGTTCATTCGACCGGTGCTTTATCGCAGTTCCTTCGAGTCGCTTTCAATGCTGATTCAGCCCTCAGCCCGCCTGAGAGGGAGAAGGTATTGGGTATTTGCAAAATACTCATGTTTTTGGGCGTGAATGAACCAGCCGACACACAATTCCTTCTATCAACACCCGGTTCTGAGGCTTCCGAGTTCTGCTTGCAAATGACATCCAAGCACTCAGGCCCTCCTTTTTTCCAATTCGATCTGTCATTGCACGGCCACTCGTCCCTCGAACTATCCAGCCTTGGCCGTTCGTTCCCACCGCAGTCTAGTGCAGGATACACATTTACGGCCTGGATTCGCGTAGACAGCTTCGATCCTACTGCGCACACAACAATATTCGGTGTCTTTGATTCCACACAATCATGTTTTCTACTCATGTATCTCGAGAGGGACACCCATAACTTTATCCTTCAAACATCTGTCACTTCCAACAAGCCTAGTGTGCGCTTCAAGTCTGTTTCGTTCAAGGAAAAGAAATGGTACCACATCGCCATTGTGCACCGTCGACCAAAGACAATGGTTACTAGTAAGGCGTCGCTGTATGTTAATGGTGAATTCTCAGAACAAATTCGCTGTAACTATCCCCATCTGCCGCCCCTATCAACTGGTGCAAATGATAGCTTTGCCTCGTTCAATTCGAATCAGAACAAGACCAACCCAGTGCAGGCTTTTATCGGTACACCAAAAGACCTTTCTAATCAATTGGGACCTGGCCTTGTTTTCTCACGATGGTCGCTTGCATCTGCACACCTCTTCGAGGATGCTTTGAGTGATGACTATTTGGCGGTTCATTTCGGCCTTGGACCCCGATATCAAGGCAACTTTCAAGATAGCTTAGGAGGCTTTCAAACGTATGAGGCATCTGCAACCCTGGGGCTTCGAAATGAGATCGCACATCCTGGCAAGGGCGAGACCTCGGACATCATCAGAGCTGTCCGTGAGAAAGCTGGTTCGCTACTTCCAGAATCCAAGATCCTCCTTAGTATTCTCCCTACGGCGACGTTCCCGGAAAATGTTCAATTCTACGACACAGGGCTCTTGAGGTCACTGCCGCGAAACTGTTCTCGCAATCTCTTCCGGGCTTCAAACCAAGAGGGTGCACCTCTAGCTATCAACTGTGCTGTACCTAGCCTTCCAGACTCTCTGTTCCGAGTCCAAGGACTTCTATCATTTCGGGGCAGCCCCATTGTCGCTGTGCCATCGTACTTGGATGAGAACCTGTGGCGTCTTGCTGGCTTCACCCCGCTAGCCTTGAAGCTGTTTGAGAGAGCATCATCAATCGAAGAGACAGTAAGAGCGGCGGAAATGCTGTTTTACTGTATTCGGCAGAGCTGGAGGAACAGTGAGGCAATTGAAAAGGATAATGGGTACGGCATCTTGGCTATGCTTCTGCGTGTGAAGCTGGGCTACGACCGTAGTAGTGGCGATTCCACTGTCACCCGACTGCAAGTCTCAATTGAGGATCGTGACCGACTGGCTTTTCAACTCCTCAGCTTGATTCTTGGATTTGTTGGGTATAATCACACAGATCCAATCGAGTCATTCATTATCAACCCTCTCGCCTATCGCATCCTGCTCATTGATCTAGACATTTGGCGCAAGTCGGCACCTCGAATTCAAGAACTTTATTATAAACAGTTTGTGACATTCGCGGTCAAGAGCAAGTATCACGAGTTCAACAGCCGGAGGTTGATCAGGATGAGTAAGTCGCTATGTATCTAAGTATGACAAATTGGTCTAATAATATCTAGGGATTGTCAAGAGGCTTTTGGATGCCATGAAAGGAGAAGTCGTCTCAGAAGATACGATATCGCATTTTATGGGCGCCTTCGAAGTTCTCGTTTCGTCTAATTTTAGTCAAGAGGTCATGAGGTCTCTGTCGCTTTTCATCACATATGCCTTCCACTCTCATCCTACGTCTCTAACACGAACCCCACGAGCCCTCTCAATCGTGTCCAGATCGGGCACTCCGATTCCACGACGGAGGGGAACACCGACTGACCCTACCGCTGCAGTAGCCTCGGGGTTGAAGTTCTTGACCAAGAAGCAACTTGGAGTGAAGGTTCTTAGCATGTACTCACGAATTCTGTGTGAAAAGGGTAACACAACTCACATCAAGAAATTTGCCAGAACTGTCACGAACAAGGTAAGAATGACTTTGATTTATTCGTTTACCTGACTAACGTCCGCAGTGGCTCCTATACCTACTGGCTGAAGACGATCCAGAAGTTGTTGTTCATGGATGCAAAATTCTGGCACGCCTGCTTGTCACTCATGGCACCAACTATACTGCGAAATTTGCTGGAAAGTCGGGAGGCTTTGTCATCATGTCAAACAGACTGAAGCGATTTTGGGATATGCCGACCCTCTGGCCTATCTGCTTTAGTATTCTGTTTGGCTACGACGTTGCCGAGATCAACTTTGACAGAAACTTTGACTTCTTCAGTCTTCTGGAGACGTTCGGCAAGCGCAAAGTTCTTTACCCAGACTCTTTATCCGTTATTACCGCAATGCTAAAGCATGGGTTAAAGGACGTGATGAGACATCAGGACGACCCGGACTCGCCAGCGACGCATATCGACCCGTCGCAAGCTTTAAAGAAGCATGTGTCGTCTGCAGATTTGCGTCCACGGGCAAGCTCTATGAACTTGGCCACTGCTCTTGAGACACGATCGAACTTCTCACGAGATAGCGAGCGAGTCGCAAGTTATGCCAGTGTTTTGCATACCGTCATCCGTTTCCTTATGGACCTGCATGAGCGCTCAACTGAATTCAGAGACTTCGCTTTGAACTCAGAGTGGGTGAGTCTACTTCTTTCAGCACTCTACCCAGTTGTTGTCAGCGCCGATGCAGTTACGCCTGAAACTGAATTGAACTCTGGCGATACGGCCCTGACATTTGAAGGAACGGATGTTATAATTCGTCCTATTGGTGGTAGTGGTTCACATGCTACGCCCATTGTACGAACGACAAGTGTGGATCCAATTCCATCGCCTCAGTCAACGCCACCTAAAGGAACACCATTAAGGAGGGCCTCGTCGTTCATCCTTCTTACCCAGCAGAAGTCACCAGTAGGGCCCAGCCCAGCCCGCTTGAATCCCGCACTGCCACAATTGAAGTCAGTGCCAAGCAAGAAGCCAAGTAGCGATATTCTAGATGGACTGCTGGAACTGGTAGTGAACGTCTTCATGGACCAGCTTCTCTCACGGAAGGACTTTTCAGGGTTTGGTTTGTTTACCAAGGTTCCTCCTGGTTTCCGTGAACACCAAGCTTACTTCGAATCATACATCTTGAAACATGTGATTTCTCATCTCACGAACAATGTTCAACTCAATCAGAAAGCGATTTGCGAGCCCCGGGTACTGACCAATCTCGCACGGTTTTGTCAACACATGTCGGAAGCTATATTTGAGGGATGGTTCATGAATGGAGCTGAAGAAATGATCGATTTTGTCGGTATGCTGCTCGAATTCTTACAACGGCCGGATATCTCCACTCTCAAGAGTGTCCGACTTTGCAGTCAGGCCGTCGCTACGGTGCGAAGTTGTCTACTGAGGATTGTCCTTCTGAGGCTATCTGATCTTGATAACCCAGACACCACATTGGTTGAAGCCAAACAATTCATGGATAAGATGGCGTATTGGCAGATGTCAATTCTTGGCTCTTTCACTAATGAGGATGAGTTCCTCAAACTCTTCTGGTATCAACTCTACACTAAGCTTATTGGTGATAAGATGCCTCTTCGGATCACAGCAGCCAACTTTTTACGAATTATTCTGGTCCAGAAGCCAGAGGAGTCTGCCGCGCTGATCCGCTCCTGCATGTCGCCAGACCAAAAGCAGCTATCAAAAGACTTCCAACAGCTGACAGGAGTGGATAATGAAATATTTGTTGACTGGGTCGACAAACATCGCCCCTCTTTAGATGTTTTATTCTTTGGGGGTATGTCCAAGACGTGGGAAGATTTCGTCAGTTCTGAAAATATGCGTACTGCAGAGACAGCCAAGGTTCGCTTGTCCAAACGTAAAGATAAACTCAGATCTCTGCATGCGGAGAACATCAACACAGAAAAGATTCTCCTCAGTCACGACATTGGGAACAGCGCTTGGATGAAGAGTATCTATAACTCTGAGTATTTCAAGTATCAGCGAATCATGCAAGACCAACAGGATGACCTTGTATTCCTGACTGCAGCTTATAACAAGATGGAGCGGGACCTCATGCGCCCTGGAGCGGTATTCAGCGAGGTAGCACCGACCAAATGGAAGCTAGATCGGACAGAAGGACGAAACCGGATGCGACTTAGAGTGCTTCCGGACCTCACGACAAGTAACGACGAATATCAGCCAAAGAGGAAGGCGAGCGAGATTTTCCAGACTCTTAAGCTCAATACATCGGCCAGCCCCGCACCTTCTGTTGTCTCATCTGCCGTCACGCCAGAGAAGCCAAGCAGCCTCCCAACGCTGGACAACACTACTGAACAACCTCAATTCACAGACGAGCCAGAATCTACCGAACCTGTTGAACAAACCAACTCTGGTGTCTCCCCTGAAGACGACTTTGAGCTTGTCGATGACCCCAACGATCCCAATGAGGGAGATGAAGGGTTTGAGGACAAGAACCGTAAGGTGATGCGACGGCTGGAGCGTGGTGACCAAGTCCAATCTGCCTACAATATCTCTCGCATTATCGGACTGGAAGCTTGCGAGGGGATCCTCATCATCGGCAAGGATGCGCTTTATATAATGGATAACGTGTTTCAATGTGCCAACGGTGACATTGTCAACGTCTGGCAAGCTCCACCTGACGAGCGTGATCCATTTTCTCAAATTGTCACTGATGCCAAAACGTCTGAGAAGCGACAGAACAACAAAGAACAGGAGTCGAGACACTGGCGCTGGCAGGATGTTATCAGTATCTCCAAACGCCGATTCTTATTCCGAGATGTTGCCATCGAGGTGTTCTTTACGGATGGTCGAAGCTATCTCTTAACCACAATCAACTCCTCGGTCCGGGATAATCTGTTTGTCAAAATGCTTGGAAAAGCTCCCCACACAAGCGGTACCACCACTCTTCCTAACCCGGAAGACGCCTGGCGTTTGGAGTCCCTGAAGGCCTCTGATGAATCTCCTCAAGGGTTTGGATCCAAGTTTGGCACATTCTTCAATTCATCGCCTTGGAACCCTATTCTCAAAAAGTGGCAAAAGGGCGAGATTTCCAACTTTCACTATCTCATGATGGTGAATACCATGGCTGGCAGAACCTTTAACGACCTGACTCAGTACCCAGTATTTCCGTGGGTTCTGGCAGATTATACCAGTGAGGATCTAGATCTTGACGACCCCAATACCTTCCGAGATTTGTCCAAACCAATGGGCGCTCAGACACAGCGCAGAGTTGGAGGGTTTGTTGAGAGTTACAATGCCTTGGAAGAGATTGGTGAGATTCCTTTCCATTATGGCACTCACTACTCTTCTGCCATGATTGTCTCATCGTATCTGATCCGCCTCCCTCCTTTTGTTCAATCTTACATCCTCCTACAGGGAGGAAGCTTCGACCACGCGGATCGACTGTTCCAATCCATCCCAGAGGCATGGAAGTCAGCCTCTTGCAACAACAAAGCTGATGTCAGAGAACTTATCCCCGAGTTTTATTGCTTACCTGAATTTCTTACCAACATCAACGGCTACAACTTTGGCAACCGTGAAAGCAACGGCAGTAAGGTCGACCATGTAGAGCTTCCCCCTTGGGCCAAGGGAGATCCAAGGATATTCATTGCCAAGCACCGAGAGGCCCTTGAGAGTCCATACGTGAGCGAGAATCTTCATCAGTGGATTGATCTCGTCTTCGGCTATAAGCAGCGAGGCGAGGCCGCTGTAGAGAGCCTCAACGTGTTCCATCATCTCTCGTACCGGGGCGCGACAGATCTGGACAGCATCACGGATGCAAAGGAGAGAGCTATTCTTGCAGGTGTTATTCATAATTTCGGACAGACGCCGCACCAGGTATTTATGAAGTCTCATCCTGCTCGAGAACACGTCCAGTGTCCAGTTCGACGATTGGACACAAGCGTGTTTTTCCTAGGTTGCTTGCCGCACCCGCTCCTTGGTAAGAGTTTCGTACACTTGACTCTCGACAGCCACTGACTAGTCCTCAAACAGAAAGCCATGAGCGTGTTGCCTCTCTCATCCATGCCCCAAAGCTGGATCGTCTGTTGTGCGCTTCTCCATTCCGCCTGAACTTCCCTCCATACGACAAGTTTCTTGAATGGGGATATGCCGACAATAGCATTCGCTTCTTCTTTAGTGATAATCGAAAGGTAATGCGTGCAGAAACCCCACTGATAGCTATGTTACTAACTTCTCCAAGCCCGCTGGATTGTTTGAGAATCTTCACATTGGCCAAATCTCCTGTGCCTGTTTTGCTGACTCCAAAACGCTAATCACCGCCGGAGAGGACTGTGTCATCTCGGTTTATGCGCTCCAAACCTCTCCTGGCAAACCAGTTGAGCTACTACCGAGGTCCAGTCTGTTTGGACATAAATCGCCAGTCACGACTATTGCAGTCAGCAAGGCCTTCAGTACTCTCTTGACCGTGTCGGCAGACGGACAAGCATTCTTGTGGGATCTTAACCGACTATCGTTCATCCGCAAGCTACCGCTGGTACGCCCTGTCGAGTCTGCCCGCATCAACGACATCTCGGGTGAGATTCTTCTATGTTCTGGACCCAATGTGTTGCTGTACACTCTTAATGGCACATTGCTCCTGGAGCAGAATGTCTGCTTTGAGCAAGATGACTACATCCATTCATGTGCCTTTTACGAAGGCGCTGGAAACGAATGGCTTGACAATTACTTAATATTCACCGGCCACAAGCGTGGTAAAGTCAATGTCTGGCGACGAAGCATTGTGGGTAGCCGATGGACGCTAGAGCTCCTTCGAAAGCTTGACCATGTGGATTACAAGAATGATAAAGGCGCCAACACGGAGGCGGGCATAACTTGCATCAGTCCAATGCCAAATTGCGTATACACAGGCGATGATGATGGCCGCGTTGTAAGTGCCTGCCATCTTCCAAAACACCCCGAAACTGACACAAGTCTAGTACGAATGGAATCTACTGAGCAGGGATAGATAGAGTCTGGCCCTACCAAATCGAGCAGCAGTTCGAAATAACCGCCGCAATAGCCTCATATGATAAAAAAAAGAGTGGGAGGGTATCTCGATTTTGATTCTTGCACACCACCAGCGGCGTTTCCTGTCTGACTTTATTCGCATGTTAGAAAACCACTGTCTCGCGAAAGTGGGCGCACAACCACATATATATAGGTATCGAAATAGTGTAGACAACCGGTGGGTGGATGGGATTGATTGTAGAAATTCGAATTGAGGCGTCAACTGTTGCTGAATCTGGACCTTTGTCCCTTACTTCCTTTATGATATCCTCTCCCTCCGTGCTGTCTTGGGAAACGCCGTAGTTTGTACAAGATTGTGTGCTCGTCCTCTTTTCTTCCCGAGCGTGGTATTTCCTTTCGTTCTCAGATCTTAGTCGTCGTAGCCAGTGAGCTGTTTCCTGGGACCAGAGGGAACTGCGTGGGGGTTAGCTGGCTAATACTATGATACCTCGAGGTTGATGAACGCACTGGGGTAGGTCACGGGAACAGGGGGCGCATCGATATCGCCGAAGTAGTGTCGGATCGGAGGGACAATAGGCATGGCGACGGGACCGGCAGCGCCAATGATGACGGACCAGAAGAGGGCGGGACGCTCGCGGGCTGCCCAGCGGCAGTACTTGAGGGGAGTTTGCCAGAAGAGGGGCGCGGCAGACATGATGACTATGCAGAGTGCTATTAGTAGAGGTTTCTGGTGCGGCGAGAGAGCGAGTCGTACTCAATTGACGAGGATCGTGAGGTTGAATGTCGTCGTGTCTTGGTGGTGATGATGGGCTTTGGCTATCGATGTCGACGGTCCAATCGCAGAAGCGGAAAAACCAAGCCGCGGGTGTCGGATTATTCTTGAGCTGCTTCTTGCAAACTAAACCCATCGAGGCCACAAACTTAGAAGTACTACCACAAAAAGACTAGCGCGTCCGCGTTTCGAATCCCCCACTGAAAGGCTACGGCTACGTATCCCAAAACGCAAGCTCACCTCAGGTACCCGTTTCCACTGGAGAAGCTCTAAAGCGCAAGCTGTCCACGTCCCATCTCGTCCAACTTGCACCTCGAGGCGAGACCCAACGGAAAGAAAAAACACAACCACATTCTTCAATTATTACAAGTGAGAATGCGGTCGCTTTTAAGCCTCGCGCTCTTCCTTTTTGCGGCGCTGGTTTCGGCCGTGAGCACAGCTGGTAATCGTTTACTGGTGGTTCTTGATAACCCAGAGGACAAGGAGGCATACACTACCTTTTTCCGCGATCTGACTGGTAATTATATCTCAATGGCGCTGGTTGTGGTCTTGAAGCTTACTCTTGATAGAAAGGGGGTATGAGGTTAGCTATGAAACTCCCAAGAGTGAATCTTTGAGCTTGTTCGAACATGGCGAGAGGACTTATGATCACCTCGTCTTCCTCCCCACCAAGACCAAAGGTTCGTCATGTCTTGTTTCTTGACCATATGATCATGCTAACTGTCGTGCAGGTCTGGGACCCAATCTGACTCCCAATCTCATCATCGAGTTCGTCAATGCTGGTGGAAACATTCTCCTTACCATGTCTTCCACACACTCCGTCTCAACCTCTGTCGCCTCAGTCCTTGCCGAGCTTGATGTTGCCATTCCCGCTGAGCGCACCGGCACAGTCGTCGACCACTTCAACTACGATGCTGAATCCGCCGCAAAGACCCACGATGTCCTCGTTCTAGATACCCCTCGCAACGTTCGTATTGGTCTTAAGGATTACTTCGAGATCCCCGGCGCATTCCTCTCCGTTCCTCACGCTGTCGGCCACACTCTTGGCTCTGGTCCTCTCCTGACGCCTATCCTCCGAGCTCCTCCTACTGCCTACAGCTACAACCCCAAGGAGCAGACCGATACCGTCGACCCTGATGACCTGTTCGCTGCTGGCAAGCAGATCTCGCTCGTGTCTGTCTTCCAGGCTCGCAACTCGGCACGCGTTACGATCGTTGGTTCTGCCGAGATGCTCCAGGACAAGGCTTTCGACACCAAGGTCACCCGAAAGGGCGGCAAGGCTCTGTTCCCTGCCAACCGTGAGTTCATCACCAACCTGGCTGGTTGGACTTTCAAGGAATTGGGTGTTCTGCGAGTGAACAAGGTTGAGCACCATCTTAAGGGCGATAACGAGACCAACCCTTCACTGTACCGCATTAAGAACGATGTTGTATGTTATATATCCCATCAAATGCAGAAACTTACTAACAATTTATAGACCTACAGCATCTCCGTCTCCGAGTATGCCTGGAACAACTGGCAGCCTTTCAAGCTCCCCGAAGGCGACCACCTTCAGCTCGAGTTCTCCATGCTGTCGCCCTTCCATCGCATTTCATTGACCCCCGTGCATACCGACGAAGACGAGACCGTCTACTCTACCGACTTCGTCCTGCCCGACCAGCACGGCATCTTCAACTTCATGGTCAACTACAAGCGTCCCTTCCTGACCAATCTTGAGGAGAAGAACACTGTCAGTGTTCGTCATATGGCTCACGACGAGTACCCCCGAAGTTACTTGATCAACGGTGCCTGGCCCGGTCTGACCAGCATCTCAGCCACCATCGTTGGATTTTTGGGATTCTGCCTGGTGTGGATGTTCAGCCAGCCGGTCAAGACACCTGCTGGAGCCAAGAAGCTGCAATAGAGAATCAGAGGCGAAGGAGCTATGTACCAACGTTTCTTTTTTCACGGCACGGCGACAAGGACTCGCGGATGTGTCGTATTGTAGAGTGGGATCAAAAGTGAAATATAGAATGCGCATTTGTCTGTCCTACAGCTATGGATGTCTAAGTACAAGTAATTTATTATGAGACACAATATGTGATGAATCCCTCAGATTAGCTCTCTTGGGTTCTCAATGACAACTCGAGGCAGTGGACAAGTAAATGCCCTGCAACAATCGTTGATGTGAAGCCTGCCACTGTTGCCTGCAAATTTGGCTTTTTGGTCGATTGATCATCACCGGGAAACAGATTGTGTCTCACAACATCTCACCCCTTCCTCCAAACTGAACTCCCCCACAGGCCAAGCCTGCTCCGATTGAAAACTATATCGTGCGAATCACGAGCGTCCCTTGAACTCCTCTGCAGATATCTCCGTGAGGAGGATTCGTGTGAGGAAGAGAACAGCTTCTCGACAGAAGGTAAATTGTCGGTCATTGCGGCTACGGTAGGCGTTGCAAAGAAGGACAATTGGGGTGAATGGGGAAATACTTTGTGGAAAACAAGGTCTGCTCAGATCTCTGTTCTCATTTGAGGATCACTTTCCCACACTGGTGGGTTTCCACGATGGATACCAAGAAGGGTGGGAATCACCTTAAGCTCGTGTGAAAACATTGTCATCACAGCAGACCAAGGAGCTATCGAGCGAACAGGGGAAAGGAAGAGAGTGAGGGTGGAGGGGAAGTGAAAGAACGAAAGGCAACGCAACAAAACAAAACGCCAACACCACAAAATTACCCCAAAAACGAGCCCGAGGCCGAGCGCAAGAAACCAAAAAGTCAAGAAACCAAGAATCAAAAACGAACTAGAGCCAAAAGATCAAGGTCAAACGACCAAGACACCAAAAACGACGGGTGAGGAGTGCAGTTAGTGGCATCAAGGTACGTACCAGGGGAAGCAGTCGCTTGACTGCAGAAGGGAAGAAAGGGCGTTGGGGTGGGGAGACATGGCGGAGATGTGAGGTGAGGCGAAGTCGTGGTGTTGAGGCTGGATGAAGTGAAGGGTGAGGGAGGATGAAATGGTCAGGAAATCGAAGTAGGTCGCCGGAGTCGAGGGGATGTTAGGAGTGGAAGTCGGGATAAGAGAATTCATAATAAACAAAGGAAGCTGTCGGCAAAAGCAGTAAGTATCGAAGCAAACGAGGTATAGCAAAGTCGCAGTCCAAGTCCATTTGCGGTTGAGGATGCGAAATGAAGATGAAGATAGAGGGAAAGTCGAGAAGAGGAGGGGGAGAAGCCCTCTATTTATAATCTTCTGGAACGAGGGGTGATTGCAAGTCTCCTGCCTATGGCTGTCGCTTCTCTTGGGTGTTGCACTGTCAATTGCCAGTTGCCGGCCGTTGGCAGCTGGCAGCTGGCATGTAGTTGAGATATTCAAAAGTTCAAGTTGTAGTTCGCGTTGCGGCGCGTCAGAAGGCTGAGGGGACGTGCACAAGCTCCAACTGTGGCGCCGTGGCGCAGAAACAGGACTGAAGACTGACAAGGCTGGCGTGGCTGGGAAAACTTCCTTGTGTCAGGCGCAACAACACCTCGACTTTGGTATGCTACATTGTTGTTCGCAGCCAATTATCTTGACACGGCAGATCTGACAAAATGGTACGGACATGCTTCATTTCCATCAGCCAGTTACCTCAGGCTAACAATCACAGGCTCGTAATTCGGAAAAGGCCCAGTCTATGCTGTTTCGCTTCCGCGAAGCCCAAGCAGCAGACCTAGGCATCATCGACGCCGGCCGCACACGCCGTCCCAAGCTCATCACCGAAGTACAGGGCATTCCCGCATGCGAAAAATGGCGCGGCCAGGTCCTCAAGGAGATATCTCGCAAGATGTCACGCATCCAAGACCCCATCCTGAGCGACTACCAGATCCGCGACCTCAACGACGAGATCAACAAGCTCATGCGTGAGAAGCACATGTGGGAAATCCAGATACGCAATTTAGGTGGACCGAATTACATGCGCGGCGGTGGCAAAATCTACGACGAGCAAGGACGCGAGATACCTGGCAGTGGTAAAGGATACAAGTACTTTGGTCGGGCGCGTGATCTTCCCGGTGTCAAAGAGCTTTTCGAAGCGGCAAGGACCCAGGGCCAGGACGAGAAGCCTCTCGAGGAGAGAAATGATTTAAGGAGAAATGTGGACGCGGCGTACTATGGCTATGCGCCGGGAGAAGAGGACGACGAACTACTCGAGTATGAGGCTGAGAAGGAAAGGCAGGCTGTTGAGCATATGCTCAAGACAGGAAGTCAAGATGTTCCAGAGGGGTGGGAGCCTCTGCCTGGAGATAGTGGTGATGGAATTACGTGGGACCTGCCGACTATGGAGGAGGTGCAAGAGGAGCTGATCGATCGGAGGAGGAGGAAGTTGTTGGAGCAGCTATGACGCGTGTTTAGAGCAATGCTTTTCCCTAGGTGTGTTGATATTATACGCTAGATGGTCATGGCAGATGGCATATCGTGGAGACGTGTTTAGTGTTGGATGAGGTTGATGACCACATCCATGGCGTTCAGGACGGTTATCACTATATTTGCAGGCGCATAGGTTTACGGATAGACAACACTTGTCAAAATGAATATCTGCTCTGGTGCAAATATCGAATCAAGTCAAGCCCAGCCCAGCCAAAACGGATCTTTGACACCTGAATATTGATCTCGCTTACTGGTATCTTGAGACGGACTGCATAGTCGGCCATACCGGACGGACAGTATAGATCTCCAACTCGAAGGCAAAACTACCACCGGACATAGTATATCCCTTGCTGTCAGTATCTCGGAAACTCTAGAAGCCGGGTATAACACGGACGGATATACTCTGATCAAGCTCCGTGAGTCGAGTGCTGCATGAACGGGTCAAGGGTGTGTTAAGTCCAATAATATTACCTGTTTCGTTTCACCCACAAATCCAAGCTCTGAACTTCAATATCCACCAATGCTAAGGTAAAACGGACAAGAGGGAAAAAAAGGGTCACGACTTAGAAGGGCATTTTCAGGCAATTCTTCACAGTCGAGTGACGATCGTCATTGGCTGCCCCTTGACGCTGATGTTTTCGGTAGGCCCCCTGTCTTGAAGAACGGGACCTCCCTGAAGGAGCTTCTGCAGTGCCGGTCAAGATGGGGAAGCGCCACTCTCAGGTGGGAGTGGGAGATGAAGCCTTGCGCAACTGAATTGCTTTTTGGCATTTTACAAGATTGGGAGAAGTCAGGGTCGAGAAAGACGTCAGTGGGCTTGTATGATGTGCATATACTCGGATATTTGCATCGTCAACATACGGGTAGTGCATCGTATCTTGAATCGAATTCGTGGTTGATCCATTCCCATTACATAGATGGATGGATTAGGATGTAACGCTGTTTCATTTCTCACCAGAAAGATCTGCACTCTTGTCTCGCCTTGTCAACCATTTGCCGCTCTTGTCTTGTCTTGTCTCGGGTGTTTTGTTCCTATCCGTGCATGTCTTGAATTCTTGTTGATGTCAGATATTGTATCGCTCCTTTGTTTTGGGTTCAAGAAGGGGATGATGAAAAGAGATACCCAGGCGCAGTCAACTTTACTCTTTCAAGCGTGAGCTGTCTCTGTGCCTCTCGTATGGCGATCCTTCACCAAAAGATTACACTAAAAGCTTACACTCTTTGTTGATCAGTCCCAAGCTCAGACTATTCCCGTTCCTTTTTGCTTCTTTTTCTTCCATCTTTCATGACAAGACCAAGACAAGCTCCAGTTAACTTTCAGTTTAGGCTTGTCTATTCTTGGCTTTCTCCCCTTTTTCCAGTAAAGTACAAAACATCCACTGTCACAATCAGAACAATCACCCCGCGGCAGACGGCGCCAAAAAAAAAAAAACCGAGCCCCTGAGCTTGTCTTGTCTAGTTCCTGCAGCTCCATCTATCTGCAACGATTCAATCCACATCCATTCTAAGGACAAGAAGAATAACGCTATTACATGCCCCCTTTAAACGACCTTAATCAATTCGAATTCTTTTGCTTGCAAAGAGAAGGATCAAGCTGCAATAACCACCAGCTGAATTGTTCATTGTCTACTTTCTTTCTTTACTGTCCCGTCTAAAATTGGGCTTTGCATCTGATTTAAAATTGGCCCACTTGGTCCCTACGCGCCTTGTGCGCCCCTACTTTTAACGTCTCCCCAGAGCGGGACCCTTTAGGTACTTTACGGTAAGTGTCTCCAACTTCCTCACTCCCGTCTGGGCAACGGTCTTCTAGAAACATGCACCGAAAGAAAAGATTATCTTCTTGACTTTACATCATCACATTCCTTTATACTTTCCTTTATACTTCAATGACCACACGCTCATGATAAGTCCAGCAGACTAGCGTCACATTTCCTTTCTTTTCCATTCTCAACTCTTTCGAGATGGTTTCCTTTTTTGGTCTTAAGCTTGGAGGCGATAGGAAGAAGTCACAGTGAGCAATCTCCTTTCACTCCAAAGCGACAATTAACTTATATTCCCCAGGGACAAGAAGTTGGCTTCGAAACAAATACAGCACTTGCACCGCAACGACACAAACGAATCAACAACACCAAAAGACCTGCGCCGACTTACCAACGGCAGCAACTTCTCTCGCCCGAATTTCGCACGTCCTGGCACTTCAAGCTCACAACTTGATCCCCCATCACAATGGCGAGCTCCATACATGGGCAGCGGAGGAGGCGCTTCTTCAATGGTTGATCTCAGTGCGCCGCGAGCACCAGGCATGGGTAACCCGCGATTTCACTCTTCAGATATGAACCTCAACACACGCTTCGGTAACGGCAGTTCTACAAGTCTCGTTGCGCCAGGACCCTTGAGCGCCGGTGCCAAACATATACCCATTGAGCCCGCGCGCCCTGGAACCGCAGTATCAACGAGGGAGCCCCCAAACCCCTTCAATATTCACTTTGGAAACGATTCAGTCAGCAGCATACCACCGACGCCTGTAGACGAACCTATAAGTCACGCGGCACCATTCGAATTTCATCTCGGGAAGGAGACCATCAAGGAAGTCCGGTCCAAAAGCCCTGTTCCTGTTGTCAACACCGGATATCCATCTCCTCCACCTTCAATTGTTAACGCTGAGCGGTCCTTTTCACCTGATAACCGACCTTCAAGTAGCCGTCAGAATGTGCCCGCTGCAACTAGTCTCCGCAACCCTGGTGCTGCAGGTCCCATGTCTCTCCCTAGCCCAGCTGTCTCAGTTGCGCGTAGCGAAGAAGTTTGGGAATCTCCCGTTATTCGCAATGTTACGGCCAAGCGCGACACTTTCACATTTCACACGCCCCGGCGGCAAAGTTTTGCTATGGAGACGGACGATTCTAAAGCGCGTGAGGCTCAAAAACCGATGACTGAAGGTCTTGCTGGAAATTTTGCTGGGTTCGACTTTGGTGATACTGTCAGGAAGGGCAGTATTGGAAGCAGAAGCGTGGACACATCGACTGAAAGTGGTGTAAGCCCCACGGATACAAACGTCAAGTCAAGAGTGCTAGGAACGACAAGAACAGCCAGTCCTCTGAGAACCATGCAGTCGAGCCCGAGCTTAAGCATGATTGACACGGCGTTGACACGAGCGCGAACCGCAAGTGACGCCATGTCTCCTTTGTCATTGGTGTCATCATTGGCATCGGCGGCAGCAGAGGATACACCCCGTATCAAGACTCCTCAGCCCTCTCAGGAGCCCAAACCAGCGCAGCAAACCCCCAGGATCCTTCAGCCTGGTCAACTTTATGAGCCTTTGCAAGCCATTCGACCTGTTTCGCCCTCGCGTTCTCCTCAACCTTCGCCGCTTTCGCAACCTCCTCAACAGCATTCTCCTGGTCCATCTCCTATCCTCTCCAGCTTCCCTGGACGAGCGTCATCCCCGCCGGTTGAAGCTCAGTTTCCACGATCTCCCCCTCGATCGCTCAAACAGACTCTTCAGCCTTCCCCTCAGTATCCTCCGAAGCAATACAAGGCATACCAACCACCAAACTCTTCTCCACCAACTCGACCTCTACCGTCACCATACAAATCACCAACGTCTCCTCTCCCACCTGTACCACCACCTCGATTGAATCCTGGCAGCAGGAGCAACACTCCAGACGCCAACCGGAGTGAAAGCCCATGCTATTTCACCAAGCCTCTCGAGCCTCCGCCTCGCGGTCTCCGTTCCCGCACAGGCTCCGATCCGCGACTTGGACGACCTTTGCGAGTTCCCACTCCTCTTACCGACCGCTCGGCGACTATTCCTTTGGTGGGATCTGGGCCACGAAGTGCTGTTGGCCCTGGCTTCGATGAAAGTGGCTTTGTGCGCACTCAGCGCATTCCTGAACCACCACGAACAGCGAGCCCTTTCTCTCAACGAAGCCCTATGGAAGGTGATTTCCCTGTTCAAAAGGGCCTCCCTCGAGGTCGCACACCTCAACCCTTTGAGGCACCAAGCCCTGAAAAAGACTTTGGCCTGGAGCCAAGGAAGCAGCGTCGCCAGCCTCCCACGTATCCTCCACCCAGAGATGCCGAGTCGCCTGTGCCTAGCTTACAGCAAGAGGATTCTATGGAAGCCCCTGGAACACCTAACTGGAACGACTTTGATCGTGCCGAGGCGCACAAGTCCGCCATTCCCGCCGCCCTCTCGCCATTCCGTACCCAATACGCTCGATCGCCTACACAGGCGACTGACGACTCCTTGAGCCCACATCTCGCGCAATATGCATCTTCGCCTATCTCGGATACACCACCAAGCCTGCCTTCCCCCTCGTTTGCATCATTGCAAAAGTCAATCTCCAACTCGAGTGAGAATCTCGCACGAAGCTTTGACTTGACTTTCGAAGGTAACTACGCCCATAGCCCAGAGCGAAATCAAGCCAGGCCGCTGATTTCGCCCGTTATGGGCAATTTCGCTCCGGTGCCAAGGGAGCGAAGCAAGACTCGCGTCGAGGCCAAGAGAGCCCCTCCTCGAACGGCTCTCATGACCTCCCCATCAGGTGCTTCACCAGAGCCTGGAAGAGTCAAGACTCCAAACCCTGTGGTGGATGCGTTTAACCCGGGATTTATTTAACGAGCATCAGTTTGGGATATTATCATAAAAGCGATGGCTGGATTTAAAAGAGGCTCAATGGCCTCATGATTTCTTGCATATATCTTTCATTCATTCCCCCTATCTTCTTTGTATATCCTTTTTGGACATGGCGTCCTTCACTTATAGATCATTACATACCCCGTCCCTCGCTGTTGTTTTTATTTTATTTGTATATAGTCATCATCGGGACATGATTAGTGGATAATGTCTAAGGAATAGATTTCTGAAGCATTAAGTAGTGGAAGCCTACTGTAAATCAGTAACTGCTATATATAAGAAATTTGGAATCTATAACAATGCGTGTTGTCCCTTGCTATGGTGAGTGACTGGCTACTGATTATTGGGGCTACAGTGTGCTATCTGCACGACTTCAAGATTAGGCGGGCTACTTAAAAATTATTAGTAGTTGACATTGAGTTACCCAGTGACAATATTGATGTATCAATTGCTAACCGACAGACTTAATCGATATCTACAGCCTCCGGTAGACCGAGTTGGTAGAAGACGTAGGGTATGGAATATGATACTAAGGCGGAGGCCGATCCCCGAAGAGGCTCTACCTCTCGGTTAGAACAAGATGCACAACATAGACGGCCCCAGCGCTCCAAGGACAGACGTCAACATATAATATTGCCTAAATGGGAGATTTAACGCAATGATCAGGATTTGTAATACGTGATAAGGGAATTGGCCCGCGCCGGCGGTGACGTGCTTTGCTGCGATAATTGCTCTTCAACTTGTCCACTCCATCTTGAATATTTACCATTCAAACCGGGTTATTGGAATCCACTATTTGATTGTAGCTGTTTTAGATCGTGTCCTGCACTTACAAACCCCTTGAAGTGAGCTCCGGGCCCGGGTCGGGACGGACATGTAGATAGAGATGTGGGGCTCGGGAGTCTATAAGTTTATAGTGCGGCAATCCAACTCCGTCGTAACAAATTTCCATTGCCGTGTGCTTCAACTCTTAAGCTCGACAGCGACCTCCCCTCGCAGCTCCAATCGCCTCCTGCACGACCTAGGCGCTCTCCCTCTTCCTGCGATTCACTTTTGACCTTTCCCCGCGCACCCGCCCACGACCGCGGCTACATCTACAGCGTCATGGCTTCTCTTCAATTGCGCGCTCAGCGTGCTGCTCTCGGGAGCTTGCGGACACCCACCACAGCCAGCTGCAGAGCATCCAGGTTACCTGCCTCCTTCTACCGCTCATACGCCACCGAGATCGAGCCTCAGAGACCGAACAAGCCCGCCCGGCAGAGCAATGAGACAAAGGTCGGAAGGACGTTCCAGGGACAGGTCATGGGCAGTATTGGAGCTCGGTTGAGGCGTGAGCGGGAACAGAGGGCGCAGTATGAGGAGTGGCGCGACATGACGGATCCTACGAGGAATTGGATGATGACCTTTGGTGGGTTTACATGCGCAAACATCCCTCTGGAGCTTGGGCTAACGCAATACACTTAGTCTTCCTCTCTGGTGTTGGTATCTCATATTGGCTTGGTACATACTGGCCTCGGGAACCAGAACCTTCGTCGACATTACCTCTCAGCAAGACCAGAGCGCCCGTCCACAACACCAAGCTCGAGAACATGCAAGCAGCCTGGGCTGATTTTATCAAGATCGTTGGGCAAGACAATGTTAGCACTACCGAGCACGATATCGAGCACCACGCAAACTCGGAATGGTCTTCACACCAAGCAGGCCCCGAAGACCGACCTTTCTGTGTTGTCTACCCTGGAAGCACCGAGGAAGTATCTGAGATTATGAAGGTCTGCCACAGGCGCAAGATCCCTGTCACAGGCTACAGCGGCGGTACCAGTCTCGAAGGCCACTTTACACCTACTCGCAAGGGCATCTCTATCGACTTTGGTCGCATGAACAAGATCATCAACCTTCACAAGGAGGATCTTGATGTTGTTGTCCAGCCTGCCATGGGCTGGGAGGCTCTCAATGACCATCTTGGTCAACAGGGTCTTTTCTTCCCTCCTGACCCTGGCCCCGGTGCCATGATCGGAGGTATGATTGGTACTGGATGCAGCGGTACAAACGCCTATCGCTACGGCACCATGCGCGAGTGGGTCCTGAGCTTGACTGTCGTTCTCGCTGACGGCACCATCATCAAGACCCGACAGCGACCTCGCAAGAGTTCTGCTGGTTATGACCTTACCAAGCTCTTCATTGGCTCTGAGGGCACCCTCGGTCTTGTGACTGAGGCCACTCTCAAGGTCACTGTCAAGCCCGAGTCAACCAACGTTGCTGTCTGCAGTTTCCCCTCTATCCGTCACGCCGCTACCTGCGTGGGCCACGTTGTAAGCCAGGGCGTCCCTGTTGCGGCCGTCGAGATTCTCGACGACAACCAGATGAAGTGCATCAACGAGGCTGGAATGACATCCCGAGCATGGGCTGAGGCGGCCACGCTTTTCTTCAAGTTTGCTGGTACTCCTGCCGGCGTTAAGGAGCAGATCGCTCAGGTGCAGGCACTTGCCAAGAAGGCTGGCAGCAAGACTTTTGAGTTCGCCAAGAGCCAAGATGAACAGGATGAGTTGTGGAGCGCACGCAAGGAGGCTTTATGGAGCACCATGGCTGTCAAGAAGCCCGGTGACCACGTGTGGACCGGTGATGTCGCTGTGCCCATGAGTAAGCTGCCAGATCTGATCGAGGACACCAAGCAGGATATGGCCAAGAGTGGTTTGTTTGCGTCTATCGTGGGCCATGTCGGCGATGGCAACTTCCACACCATCCTTTTGTACAACGATTCGCAGCGAAAGAAGGCCGAAGCTGTGGTGCATCGCATGGTCAAGAAGGCCGTCGAGTTGGAGGGTACTGTGACGGGCGAGCACGGTGTTGGTCTTGTCAAGCGGGATTACCTCCCCCACGAGCTTGGTGAGACTACAGTTGACGCTATGCGACAGGTAAGAATTTCCACCACAACTAGAGGCAACGATTCGCTAACATTCAACGTAGATCAAAAAGGCTTACGATCCTTTATGTCTGCTCAACTGTGACAAGGTTGTGCGTGTAGAAAAGCCCAAGAAGGGTGAGGTTGATGAATGGTAGGAAGAGAACGAAGAAGAAAGAAATACAAAACCAGAATATGAGAAACGCGAGGTGGAGATATACCTGATGTTTACGTGTACGATGTAGGAATATATGGCTTTGACGGCAGTCCAAGGGTTTGGTTTCTGCCTTGGGAGGGTGGTGTATGGGCAAATCAATACAAATTCACTGATGTGCACTTTGGGACTTTGCGCTATACGAGGTATCTTGCAAGGGGATCTTTCATGAAAGACTGATTACGGTATCGGTGCCAGGTCCTAACCAGTATTTGGTGATGCGCTATCGTGAATATTGAGAACTGGTCGCTTATCCTTCCATCGACGTACTATCCTGTCCTCGAACCCAATCGGCAGACTCACATCTTATCCTCATTTGCAACCCGGCTGAGACAGTTCCACGATAGACAGATATCTATCCACTGATTTCCTCCGACACGAATCATCAGCTTGGCCAGTAGCTATCCGCGTCAAACGAGTCCAGTGGTGGCCCAGTGATGTTAAAATTGCCACCATGAAGGAAACTGGGCAGTACACTGTGGGATGCCGTGTTGTTGGTGTTTGGAGGCGGCAACATCGGCGCTTGACCATTCGCCAGGTACATCGTCGACCTAAACAACAAAGAGTCAGCATCATCACATCAAGAATACCGCAGAAGGTAGTACTGACATGCCAGGAGCATTGCTCGAAGACCCGTGGGGGGCGTTGACATGGTGATGCTGGTGATAAGGCACCGCCGAACCGTACTTCTGGATCTGTTTGTGCTTGTAGGTGACTTTGTCGAGCAGCTTCTGGCTCTCAGCGATACTCTTGTCGAGTTTGCTACTCTTGACGTAGAGCTGGGCTATCTTTTCCTTGAGCTCAGCGACTTCCTTACGAGTGGCCTTGTCGGCTGATTCCTTAACAGGCTTGGGTTTGTTGTTCGCCATGGTGATTTATCTACAGATCAAAGAATGAAGATCCTAGATTTGTATTTTGGGTTGAGCAAGTGTTTTTGTTTAGAAGAAAAGAGCTGAGCGGCCTGTCAGTGGCAGTGAATCATTGCAGTTAAAGCTTTGCAACGGATGGTCTTCCTTAGCTGGGTGGAAGTGCACCTTCTTACTGCCACTGACAAGCACTGACGATGAGAATGAGCAAAGGTAAAAGAATACAATAATCTCTGTTCACGTATTGAAAAGGTAAGCACAATATCTAAAACCTAAGTAGAGGTATCGCGGTAAACACCATAAACTCCCAAAAATAACTACAATGCTCAAAACACTGTCACAGTGTTGACATGCCCATTCCTCAGAACCTCAAACACCATCCCTGGGAATCCATATAATGTTGTTGTAGAATCGCCGTTGGCTTCTGCTCGCTTTGCACCACTCTCCTCCCATCCACCCAAGAACTCGCAACTACTGCCTGGACTATCGCCCCAGCCACGATTAAGGACCATGCCGCGTTGCCGTTGCTGTGAGTCGTTTCGAGGGAACGCGGCTGCCCAGGTTGCGTTCATACGATCTTCTATTTGCGGAAAGGGCGTTTCTGAATTCGTTGGCCCGCTGCCATCGTTAAGGAAGTCCAGATATGCAATTTCCCAGCGGCAGCGACGGTGGCGGTTGAACTCGTATGATCCAGGTATGTTTCCATGAAGAACCAGCTTCGTCGCCACCAAACGGTCAGGAGAATGCGATATGATACCATTGTGGCCCTTTGCTTCACTGGCTTTGCCCCCTGGGGGTGCTTGTGACGGGGGAACGCGAGTGGATATCAGAATATCAAAGCCAAGATAAAAGTAATTATAAAAGCATTCACCACTTGCGTTGAGACCGATCTGGTCATCAACCGCTTCCTCATTCTCGGACGCATCAGACCCGTCATGTATAGAGGATTGGTCCGTGTCGGTGAGATCTTCAGGCCGGCCAATATCTGCCGCATCAGGACGAGCCTTTGTATTGCTTGCTGTGCGCATTTTATGGATGACCATCTTCTGGTCGTTTTTGCGATATATGGCGTTTGGGGGGCCCAACTCCATAAGCAGATCTTGAGGCGTTGTCTCGCCGAGTGTAATCCAGAATGAGTTGTTTGTCCATTTCCTGAAAAGTTGAATCTTTCCACCGCCGTGTAACCGGACAAGTGAGATCTCATCCGGATAGACGTCTTTACCACGAGGTATCACGGCAGTGGACTTGATGCTGGGAAGGATCTCGGTCCAGAGAGTTGGTCTGGCATCGGCCCAAGAATCACCACTAAAGACAGCCATAGAGGTTGCGACTTGGCTAGACGCCGATGAAAAGGTTGATACTACATCTTTCTCAGGAGAGTATTCGGAAGGGCTCAGGGAGAAGTTGAAAGCAACGCCGGGGTATGACAAGACGTATATGCCATTATCGTGAGCGTTAGATGGAGGGATGAATTCTCCAGCGTATGTAGGACCGAGTAGTTTATGATATATATGTCGGAAAGTAGGCCCTGAGGTCGAATCTCCATGTATGGGTGATCCAGGGGCTGAAGAACCAGCAGTCGGCTTAACAAGATCTCTTTCCTTGAAGGTGATGTGGTTCTTGGTGAAGTCGGTAACTTCAATAAGTCGTAGACGCTGCTCCCGACCATCAAATCTCAACCGTATACCGTTTCCAGGAAGCTCAACGCCGACTGGCTCGGTAACGGGGCGGTCTGGGGAGTATAGTAGCTCGATCTTGGGGAAACGCTGGGGTTCGGCCTTGAGACGGGTAAGGACATCGTGAAGGGTTGCACCGAGGACTGGACAAGACGATATTAGAGACAACTTGGGCGTTTACATGGGCCTTGACCTACCTAGGAAACCTAGTGCTCGTCCTGGATGAAGCTGTGCGGTAAAGAGTGACATGTTTGCGGTGATGGGTGATGGTGTTGGGGGATAGACAGTGGGTACGGATAGCTTATCGCGAAGCTGAAGCTGTCTCTGGAGGGGTTGGGTCAGGTCGAGCCGTGTAAGAGCCAAGCTCCTGGTTGAGCTTTGTAGAGTGGACGACGCCAACCATGAGACGTTGGTTTTTGGAAGAACTAGAAGAGTAGAAGATAGAGGCCACGGCGAGAAGCGAAATCAAATGTAATCAAAGGAACAGGTCACGGTATCAATTTGGTTAATTACTATCCTTACAGAGAGTTATCTTATCGAGTGAGGAGTGACAAAGGACCCATGTGATGCGACGCTGTGACGCGGGGCACTTTAGTGGGATGACGTGAGGCGACCACATGCCATTGTTCAGGGTAGGCAGTTACAAGACGATTGTTATTTTGGTATTGTCTTTTGGTTGATTGGGTAATCCGTATCCGTAGGTCTTCTTACCCAATTAGTCGCTTTGGTGGAGAGAGTAGACTTATCAGACTTGTCAACTGTTGCGCGTTGATAAGGTTCTTATCGCTTATACGAACGAGCCTCGGCAAGTTCACACCTAATCCCAGGGACCTCAGGTGGGCCAACTCGTGTCCGTTACAATACGGGAACAAGGGTTTAATAGCTTAGCTCAACTACGGATACTTTGACTTGCGTGAGAGTTTCACCTCTTGAATCACTTCAAGACCTGCCCAATCTGGCCTTGTTCATCTTTTACTTTACTACTGTTGCTGGCTCTGTCGTGTATATAACACTCCAATAGCTCCTACCTCTTCGCTTCAATCGTTCCTACACCAGAGCTCTTCATGATGGCGCCCTCAGACTTTGCCGACTACCCGAAGCCCGTCGAAACTCCTGCAGCTACCTACAACCCCAAGATTGACAATAATCCTGTGCTCAGAGGTCTCCCTCTCGTAATTGGTGCCAACCTGTAAGTCCCGTCCCCCACAATAACCATCATGAGACTGACCCTACGCAGTATATCCAGATTCGGGTTTATTCAGCAGCATTTCTGGAACAATGCACGCTTCGGTGCCGTCAAAGATATTCCTGCTTTGGATGATGTTCCCTACAGGTTTCACGTATGCTCAGACTCGCCTCTTTTTGAAATCTTGTAACTGACTCTCTCAGCCCACAGTTACTCCTCTAGGCCCGACTGAGCCCATGCTCGAACTGGGCCCAGAACTTATCAAGTCCCAGTATGCAGAGTCTAAAGCCCGTTATTATACTGCGAGCGACTACCATGAGATGTACAAGTCTGGTCAAGTGACCCCTCTTCAAGTTGCCGAGGCTCTTCTTCCTCTCATCTCTCGACCCAGCGGCAAGTACTCAGATGGCTGGGTTGACAACCACGGCAAGGATCATCTCGTAATTGAGGCTGCCAAAGCTTCTACCGAGCGCTATGCCGCTGGTAAACCACTGAGTGTCCTGGATGGTGTCCCTATCGGTGTCAAAGATGATACAGACGCCAAGGGTTTCCACAACCACATCGGCATGAAGTACGACCCGTCAATTGACACTTTCAAAGAGAAGGAGGAGTCTTCCTGGCCCGTCAAGAAACTCCAAGAAGCGGGTGCCGTGGTCATTGGTAAAAACAGCATGCATGAGCTTGGTTCAGGTAAGTCTTTGAACAAGATCAACATATTCCCTCCGATAGTTACTGACCATGACCAGACACCAGTGGATGCAATGTGAGCATCAATCCCGTTATTGTAGACTCCCGCTAACCCAAGCAGGTGGCCCAAGGAACACCTACCAACTGGCACAACAAATCTTATTACCCCGGCGGTTCTTCATCTGGCGGCGCATCCACCGTCTCGGCCGGTATTGTGCCTATCGCGGTTGGCACAGACGCTGGAGGCAGCATCCGCATCCCTCCCACTTTCAACGGCGTCTACGGCCTCAAGACGACGCACAACCGAACTGTCTTTATGAACAACACCATGTGCATCACTGGTCCCCTGGCAGCCACCGTTGCAGACCTAACCATCGCCTACCGTGTCATGTCTCAGCCTAACCCCGACTGCCATATTCAGAGTCGCTTTGGCCTGTCTATTCCACCGCAAAAGGGCGCGAAAAAGGTCATGGGTATCTACCGCGACTGGTGGAACCAGGCCGATCCTCGCGTTCAGGAGGTCTGCCAGCGGACGGTTGATTACCTCGCCAATAAGCGCGGCTATGAAATCGTTGATATCACCATCCCCTATATCCCAGAGGCGCAGGTTGTGCATAGTGCTTCCTGTATAACTGAAATGGCCGAGTCTGCTCGTCGACGGACCCCCAATCCAGAAGACTGGCTCTCCCTTGTCGGGTATGCCAACAAAGTCATCATGCCCGTCGCAACCAAGACACCTGCATCGGATTTTCTCAAGTACAATGCCCTCCGGGAGCTCATGATGCAGCATCTGGCTTTCCTGTTCCAGAAGCACCCCGGCCTTCTTATCATAACACCCACATCACCCATGATTGGATGGCCTGTTGTTCCCGGAGACGAGGTCTATGGCATGAGCGACACTAACAAAACCACCCTGAACATGCTGTACGTCTTCCTAGCCAACTTGACCGGCACCCCTTCGCTTTCGGCACCCGTCGGGTACGTCGATCCGGATCAGGGCGAGGGCAAGCTACCTATTGGTTTGATGGCTACAGGAGAATGGGGAAGCGAGGAGCAGCTTTTGGCATGGGCATCAGATACTGAAGAGTACCTGCATAATGCTACGGAATCTGGCCGACGCCGACCCAATGACTGGTTGGATGTTGCGGGTCTAGTCAAGGAGGAATAGGAGTGCTTAGACGTCTGATATTTACCACAAGCCTTAATTGACGCCTGCAAGTCTGTAAATAATTAGTCTACTTCCGTCAAAACAGGTAGGCATAGGGGATGGCGAATGAGATGAAATATGACCATAGCTGGAAACCCATGCTTAGCAATCGTAGTTTGTTATTTTCTCTTGTGAAACGAAGGTGATCGCGATAGTGATACAAACCTCTTGTCCTGCCAGCTATATCACTCTTCGGTTTCTGTTTCAATACCATATATTCTTTAGACAGTTCTGACTGATAGCTTACTTAGCCAAGAAACTTTGTGGCAAGTCCCATGAGACCTCCAGCGCCACCCTGTCCACCACCACCTGCCTGGTTCTTCAAGTACATCTTCAAGGCGACTTCACCAGCCTGCTGGATGACGCTTTCCTTGCTAGTTCCATCAGATACCTTGCCCGACGCAGCCTTGTTATCAAAGAGCTGAGATGTGAATGTTAGCCGATATCATTATAGGTGTGATTTGTTCGAGACCCACCTTGCTCGCTTCAGCCAAAGCAAGACCCAGGAATGCAGTCTGACTGTTGCTGCCAGTGCTGCTTTGGCTTTGGCCCTGGGTGAACATCTTGAGAGCCTGCATGGCAGCAGCAGTGCCCAGACTCTTGCTGTCCTGCTGAGAGTCATCGTTGTTGTAGGTATCCTTATGCTGCTTGATGGCGTCTAAGATCGTGCATGATCAGCATTTATTCTTCACGGCAACCGAGTTGAACATATATGTCTCACCCTCCTCATCAAGGTCCTCGTCAGCAAGCTTGCTCTGCTTCTGACCCAGAGCGCCTAGAATGCTGCCAAAGAGGTCCTTGTCACCAGATGAGCCGGCCTTGTGGTCTGCTTCGTCCTTGGCGCTGTCAAAGTCGACGTCTCCGCCCAGGAAGCTGGAGAAGCCGCCGCCACCTTGGGACTCTGTGGATTTATTAGGATCGTTCGTTTAGGTTTGGCAGGATTGTTGGTAACTAACGGATACCGCCAGCAGGAGGCTGCTGTTGCTGGCCATACTGGCTTTGTTGCTGGCCATACTGGCTCTGTTGCTGGCCATACTGGCTCTGTTGCTGTCCGTAGCTGCTTTCCTGGCCTTGGCCATAGCCTTGCTGTTGGCCGTAACCCTGCTGTTGCTGCTGTCCGCCGTAGCCTTGCTGCTGGCCTAAAGGCAGAGTACGAGTTAGCAAGCACTTCCGTAGCGTGATAAAAGTAAGAAATATAGAGTGTTTGATAGTTCTGTTATGGTATCTTTCTACATCGAAGCAGGTGTCGGGTGAGGGGCATCATGGAATCATCCATGGCGGGGTAATCAGAGCTTCCTGAGATAAAGCTTGGGAAGTGATGTGTAGATTAAACGCACCTTGACGGTTGTCCTTGTCATCATCAAGATAATCTTTGGCGGCGTTGATGAGCTTATCCATGATTGTGGTATAAAGTTGGAGGAGCAGGAAATAGTGAGTTTGTGTTTTGGTCAAGTTGTAAGAGTAAAGTCGATGATGGAGGGGACGCGTTGGAATGGAGGGGTCTATGTTTCAAGCAACGTAAGGGTACTGGAGGTACACTGAAGCACGTACGAGTGCTAACATCCAATCTGATTCAATTTATTGGCCTTCTATTACGTGACTACTACGTTTAAGGAACAAGCATGCACTGAATCTTGAAGACGACACCTCAGGAGGTATCTTATACCAGATGTTATTGTCTACCAGGCGCTGCATCAGAGATCATGGTGGTCCTGAAACTCATGGAAATTTCCATGCTTCGGCGCCTCAAACCCAAGATCATTAGTAACTCTCCGTAACTAGTAGCTGCACGATCGTCTCTCTTCTTGAGTGTGACTGGATCCGACTATTGCACGTTTTATGGGGAGCTTGCCCAGCTACGTAATACATTTAGCGATTAGTGGCCACATACCATTAGCTGATGCTTGTTTCAGCTGCTAAGAACACAGCTCCCCCTCAGCTGAAACTGCACACGATAATTCAAGGTCAAGGAAGCCTTCGCTATAACGACCGAAAAGCTCTGCTTCAGGTCGCTCAAGCTCTTCATCACATCTAGCATCCTGCTTAGCAACGTGTCAATTCATGCGTGCTGCGCATCAATATGTGCGCGTCCACTATACATGCCCAAATTGCACTCCAAACCCCAGGTATCTGTGTTGTATTCCCCAGTCGTGATAAATCCATTCATCAAGAAAGTAAGCTCCTGTAGAGCAAAAGTATAAGAAATAAACAACCGGCTGTGAGCGTCTCGTGTATCCCGCGTTCGCCGTATAAATGCAGATGTAAATCTCAACCCAAACTCCGCCATGCCGCAGGCATCGTGTATCTCTAAATGGTATTGTATCGCAACAATCGCCGGCCGCGCAATCTCGTTTCGTTCGAACCCTGACTCTTACAAGTTGATATATTGCTGGGAACGATTTTGTATCGCCTAGGTCACCGACACGTCCACTGTTGGAGGATGGCTGGTACTGGTCCTCTTTTTCTCTCTCTTGGCCCATCGTAATCCACAAGCATTGCATAATGTCTTGGGGCCTTGAGGTCCTTTTCTCCATTCGGGAGAATCCAGAGTGCCTGTTGTTGTTAGCACTCGCACAACGTACAAATCTCGTCAATATATGACTTACCGCAGTCGGTGCAAACATATTCCTCGGAGGTCTTGAGCTTCTTCTTCTTGTCACCTGTTCGCGGATCTCGCTCCATGGGAATGGCAATGCCTGCATCGCCCTTAATCAAAGTTGGGCTCGCATTGCCGGTTGTGATGCCGCGACTTCTTTCACCCTCGATATATCGCAAGCCCGTCAACATTTCGATTGTTTCCGTGTGGGACGCGCCTTCATAACGTGCCATCTTGTCCTTGAGCGAGTCCTGCCGGCTAGCTCCCGCGCCTTCCAGGTTCTCGCGTGTGAGTGCCTTGTTGAGAGCGGCCCGGTCGACGTCCGACATTCCTCTCTCGCTGCCTGGACGGTAAAATGTTGATGATGTTACTCCCGTTCCTTCCGATGGCGTCATGTCCGATCGACCCTCTTGACTCTGCAGCCATTGCTGTTGCGCCTCGTCGTTTTCGGCTTCCTCCTCGCGACGGAGCTCAGCAATACGGCGTTTCAGTCGTTCGTTTTCGATCTTGTGCTCAAGGAAGGAGTCAAGGAGACCGGCGTTCTTGGTCGGATATGGCCGCGCCATCATAAAGACGGCCTGACAGAATGGAGACTGATTATTAGGGTTAGGGGCGAATTTAGCACCTGCAATATGCGCATGGCCAACTGTTTCAAAAATCGCATATTTTTCATCCTTCTTCTTGAAGCGGTAGAATAAACGCAGAGGGTTGCCAGATGCGATGGATTCGTTGAGTTCTGCGACAAAAACACCTTGGTCGTCAGGGTGGATCAAATCCTTGAGGAAAACATCTTGAATCTCCTCCACACTGTACCCAGTGACTTGGAGGATACTGGGCGATGCGTACTTGATGCGACCGTTGGCGTCGAGAATCTGTAAAAAATCTTGGAGTTCCTCCACGACCTTGGCAGGCCAGTTTCTTCGCTTGGTGAACTCAGTCAGGGTGCCGGCACCAGCAAGATTCATCTGCGCAAACGCGCCAGCAGGGAGGGGCCCTGCACCAGGTACATTATTGGCAGCGGTGTTGAATTGATTTTCAGCTCTTGCAACAGACTCTTCTGTGGATGATTGGGCGTTACCGAAAGAGCCGTTCATATTGGAGTCGTCTGCTGAATCGAGACCCATGGAAACATCGCCCATGGAGCCAAGCATGTTGTTGTCAAGCATGGCCATTATGTCGTTATCCTGACCATCAGCGCCCATCTACAAAATCGGGTTAGCCGAAGTGATCTCAGATTAGGTTTGCGTTGGGCCTTGGCTGAGGAGGGCGCTACAGTATAGGGCCGCAGCCCCGGCTTCGGTATCGCGGGGGGGAGGGGAATTGACCTGACCACCCAAGTCGGGGAGAGAACCGATATCGAGGTTGAAACCGTAGTAATTATTGAAGTTGTTGGAGTGAGGGGTGCCCTGAGGCGACAGAGGTGGAGGCAGTCGGTGGGACATGGCTGTGGTTGTGGCAGTCGATCGTCCGTATTTGCATTGGCGAAAGCCCGAAACGGGTAGGTTCAGCACAATGGCTGGGCGGCGACGTGGCTGTGGTCGGGTCACTTCACCACTGAGTTCAGTGGATGTGACAGCGGTAGTGACAGCGGTGGAAGCTGGGGGTTGAGAGTCGGATTGAGGGTAACGGTTCGATGATGCGGGAACATGGGAAAATTCCTAAATAATATAAATGTGTATATCGGATGGCAATAGGCTTAATCGAGATCGTATCGGCAACTTTAACGTTCGATGGTTGGTTTTGATATGATAGATGATAAATTCTCAAGCATGGCGCCTAACTTGAGCCGCAGAACCAGACAATCGAGGTGACGGCAACCAGCATCAAAAATAGATAGACCAGGCCTCCAAGGAAGAATATAAGAATCGTACGAGTGACTATTAAGAGAGATTAGAGACGAAGAAATGTAGACAAGCAAAAAGAAATTCTTAAAAAGGAGATTGAGGCGCTTTGTTGTATCAACCCAAAACGGGGGAGGGGCCATGGAGTATAAAAGGCATAAATAGGAATATGGAAATGTTGCACGACTGTTCCGTACAAATATTCGAGTTAATTACCTGCTTGATAGCTTTCAACTATCTAAGTGCCTGATACAAGGCAAGGCAACCTCAGACAGGATGTTCAAAGGAGAAGGTTATGGATGAATACGTTGGAACGAGAAGAAAGATGAGATACAGTAGTATCAGCAAACTTGCCACCTACCTTAGTAACTTTGCAGTACGAGTACTGTACAGTACCTAGTAGCGTCGTAAGAAACAATTATTGGCCCGCTTTCTGAGTCAAGACGATGCTCAAGACTGCGTAGGATGGCGCAGATCGCGAATCGCAAGAAACAAGAGCGACCTTGACAGTAGTTATTTGCTTCCCTTGCTTTGTTTTGGGCTTTGGTCTTATGACTGGCAAGGTGGTGCATGCTCTGTGCCGTTAAAAATCGGTCCACGGAACTGGCACCCAAAACCGGGCTGGCTTAAATCAACTAGACTGGCCAGATCGATGAGAAACTTGGCTTTGGAAAACATGGCACTTTGGCAAAATGGGGTTTTTGACGACATGGGAATTTGGAGATGGAACGTCACTTCTCGTGCCCTGGCACGCTTTTCGTCAAAGATACCCTGTCCCATGGCCTCGTGAGTATTTGTACTTTGTAGAACCACTCATGTGGGCCAGAAAAAACAGGTACTCTTTTACCTGTATTCCTCCGCGTAGAATACTCTATTATTTATCGGCCGCCCGCCACTCAAACAATTCTTGGAAGGTGACCCGGAGCTTATGCCCCGAGGCACGCCCATTAGCGCCTCACTGGAGCAATTCCGATCTACCCAATTGGTTAGCCCTCGCTGTGGTGTGCTTTAGTGCGGTCTTGCTATGCTCTAGCGCGATCCATCGCAAAGGGTCTTGGGGTTTTTTGAAGGTCCAGCAGTAGTGTTACCCACTTCTGCAGCAGCTAAGCAGCCAGGCAGCTTAGGTACCATTATTTGTGTGAAGGTGGCGTCTCATTCGAGGCTTGACTTCCATGGCACGATATCGGTCTTTTCTTTTTCACGATACGATTGATTTTCAGGGGGATCATCAAAAACAATCTATGGATATCATCTCCCACAGATGCTAGATCGAGATGTGTGTCCAGAGATTCTGAGGAAAGATCAAAATTACTAGGGATATGCCTGTCTACTGGGCTTATAAAAAAAAGAAAAAGAAACCACAATGTCTCAGAAACAACCTTTTGTGAGCTTGCTTCTTGTTGGAGGACTTTGAATTTCCAAGTCTCCCTCTTCTATGATGCCGTATACCGTCCTATCGGTAACTGTTCTTTCTCTTCGTTGTCCCTTGTGCTATGAAACCATATCCACAGCACTGTGGAAAGTACCGTCAGAAGCTTATGTACGGAGTAGTGAGATCCCGATCTCTCGACCCCTCTTAACTAACTTTACTTGCGGTACAGTACGGAGTTTTAATTACCGTACCAGCAGTCAAAGCGGAGTGGCGGCGGGAATGGTGTCTTCCGGCCACAGACAATTTTTATTTTCAGGGTCCCTCGAAGTTGGAAACAGTCCCTTTCTTGTGACGTAGAAACGACGTAATCTTTTGGACGATCTCATGAATTTGTGGAAAACATAGCAACGCTTGCCATGAAAACCTCAAACGCACGCCCAGACTTTGGCGCGATAAGAGAAATGCTACATGCAAATTTCAGATGCCATGATATGAGCCCCCCATCTCTCGGACTCGAGAATAAATGATTAGTGAACAACTCCAGTCTGCATGGAAGGGGGCTGGGATGCTGACTGCTACCGCCTCGAGTCCGTCCTGTCCTGCAGGTTTATGATGCGTGGGTCGCTGAAACTGCGGGTAAACTGCTAGTCACGTGGTCACGCATCAGCTATCCTCAGCCTCGAACCGCTCAACGCGTCTTTGCTTCCAGTGTCGCGTTATCCATTCAATTGCACATGGCTGCCTGACCCACACTAGTACACGACACACCCAAAGCATCAAAAGTTCCTGTGATTCTCATACCACGTTTCTCAACCCACACATGGTTTAGTGGATGCAGTGCTAGAAGCGACATTCGAGGTCTTTACTCCGTATGTGTATGCAGTAGTCGTCACAATGTCCAGAATCGACAAGCTCTCCATCTCAGGTGTACGGTCCTTCAGTCCTTCTGTCAGAGAAGCTATCCAGTTCAATACCCCTCTGACCCTCATCGTCGGTTACAATGGATCGGGTAAGACAACAATCATTGAATGTCTAAAGTATGCCACGACCGGCGAGCTGCCGCCCAACAGCAAGGGCGGCGCTTTCATTCATGACCCAAAGGTGCCTTCGAATGCCTTCTCCTCTGGCTTTTGATTAACCTTGCTGACCCCTCTTAGCTATGCGGCGAGAAAGAGGTCATGGCCCAAGTGAAACTCCAATTTCGATCGATCAACGACCGCCAACATGTCGCCACCCGAAGTCTACAGCTTACTGTCAAGAAAACCACACGTTCACAGAAAACTCTAGATTGCTCCCTCGTCGTAGTCAATAATGGAGAAAGAACAACAACCTCAACTAGACAAGCTCAATTGGATGAGATGATTCCTGAGCGTCTCGGTGTCTCCCCTGCCATTCTCGATGCTGTCATCTTCTGTCACCAAGACGAATCCTTGTGGCCGTTAAGTGAGCCAGCTGCCTTGAAGAAGCGATTCGACGAGATATTCGAAGCCATGAAGTATACCAAAGCTATCGACAACCTCAAAGTCCTCCGGAAGAAGCAAGTTGAGGAGCTTGGCAAACTTCAAAATGACGAAGCCCACAACAAAGTGAACAAAGATCGTGGTGACCGAGCTGAAAAGAGGATGAAGGCGTTACAGGCTGAAATAGAGGGAGCTCGAGAGACTTGCGAGTCTATCAGTGCCGAAATGGACCAAACACAGGAGAATATCCGAGATACTCGAGAAACAGCCAACAGTCACCTTGCGATTGTGCAAAACCTCAACACCAAGCGTGAGCAGCTTGAGTACAGAGAAGAGGCCGTAAAGGAGCTAAAGTCTACTATCGAGGAACTCCCGGATGACGATGACAAACTAGAAGGCGATCTTGCACATTACGAAGACCGCATGCAACATCTCCAAGATGAGGCTGATCAAAACAAGGCCCAGTATAACGACTTGCAGAAGGAGTTGGGCCAATCGCGGAGGGAGTTATCTACCAAGCTCTCCGAACAAGGCAAGCATCAATCGGACAAAGACAAGTATGAACGTCAGTTAAAGATACGCATGGAGACCATTCAGGAAGCTGCCCAGTCTTATGGCTTCTCAGGCTTCGACGGTGAACTATCAGATCATCATGTCAAGTCTTTTAACGATCGGCTTCAGAAGCTCCTCAGCGAGAAGAAACGAGATTTGGAGCGTTTGCAGAAGGAAAACTCTGTCGAGCTAGACCGGACTACTGGTGTCATCACCGAGCTCGAAGGTCGTAAGGCTGCCCGCACTCAAGATCGCGTGTCTGCTAAGCAACGAATGAGTGCCATTGAGAAGCGCACTTCGGTCCTTCAGAACGAGTCGAGCCACATAGACGTGGACGAGGGCGCAAAGGCTGTACTCGATGGACAAATGCAGGACCTCGAAAGCAGGTTTCAAACAGCCCAAAAGACATTCGAGAGTGCAGACTGGGATCGCCAGCTCTCGGACGAGAACGACAAGCTACATCAGCTTGAGAGCGAGAATGACAAGCTGGGTAGGGAGCTCGTCGAGTGCACCCGTCTGGCGTCTGAGAGAGCCCAACTTGACTACAGGAAGAAAGAACTAACTGACCGCAAGCGTAAGCTTGATACTTTGACAAGTACATGGAAGCCCAAGCTTGACAAGATTCTTGGCAGCGACTGGCAGCCGGAAACACTCGATACGAAATTTCAGACACTTGTTAAGGATCAGAACAAGGTTGTCGCTGATGCGCAGAGACGTCGCGATCAAACCCGCATCAAGCAACAAAAAGTGGAATTTAGGCTGAGAACCGCCAAGGAGTCGCACGATAAGAAATCAAAGGAAGCAACTGCTTGTCAACAGCGAGTAGTTGATGCTCTTCTTACAGTTCGTGACAATGCCCTCATTGAAGATTATAAAGAAGAAATCGAGGCTGCTGAATCACAAGTCGAGGAGCTCAGAAACGACCTGAGTCTTTTTGACGCCCTTGTAGACTATTACACCAAATGCAAGCGCCTTCTTGATACTAAGCGAAAGTGTTTGCTTTGCGATCGCCATTTTGACGAAAACCAAGCAGCGAGCATGGAACGATTGGGGAAGAGAATTGAAAAACACCTTGACCCCAAAGGTAAGGTTGATACAGAGAAGGACCTCAAGGAAGCGGTTGCAAGCTTGGAGAAACTGAGATCTGTGCGGCTATCATACGAGACGTATGAGCGATTGACCGCCGAGCTGCCTTCACTTCGCGACGAGTCCAAGAGTGCCGAGGCGGAGTTTGATACTCTAGAAAGACAAGTGGAAGAGCAAGGATCCATCGTGTCAGCTGAGGAGGAGAAGCAGAAAGATTTGGAGGATATGTCGAAGACTGTCTTGAGCATCGTCCAAACGGTCAAGGATATTGCAGAATCGGAAAACCAAGTCGATCGCATTATGTCTCAGCAAATGTCTGGCGGCGCAACTCGGAGCCCTGACGAGATTCACGAGCTTCAAGCTGGTTTGTCTGACCAGATGAGGTCTTTGAAGAACCGCATTTCCAAGTTGACTACGGATCGCCAGCGAACGAAAGACCAGCTCAATTCGCTCGAACTCGAAAAGAGCGAGTTGAGAAACAAAATCAGCCGAGCAGCAGGCCAACTGGACAAGAAGCAGAATCTCCAGAATCAAATTCAAGCACTGAAAGAAGAAGTCTCACACCAGCGAGACGTCATTCAGCGTGCTGATGAGGAATTGGAGGCCGTTGAGCCCAGCATAGCTGAGGCAAGGTCTGCTCGGGATGAAGTTCTACGGCGCGGTCGAGCCAAGGAGCAAGTTGTTGCCGAAGCTCGTGATGCTGTCGCCAATTCCGTCAATGAGATGAAGATGATGGATACCGATATTCAAGACTACATCGACCGTGGCGGCCCTTCTAACCTCGCATCTAATCAACGTGCCATTGCTACTCTCGAGAAGACGATCGCGAGTACTGAAAAGGAAGTCACGGACTTGACAGTTCGTACAAACAAACTCAAGCAGGATATCGATAATGGAGATCGCAAGAAGAAGAATATACGAGACAACCTCAATTACCGCAAGAATCTCCGGACCATTGACGTGATTCGTCAGGAGATTCTAGAATTGCAGGATCGCAATGCGGATGAAGACTACGAGCGTCTCCAGGCTGAAGCTCGAGCACAAGAAAACCACTACAACCGCCTTCTGGCTGAGCGCGGTTCCGTGATGGGAACCATGAAAACCAAGGACGAGGAGCTTGGCAGACTGCTCCAAGAGTGGGAGATGGACTACAAGGATGCCAAGAGAAAGTATCGAGAGTCGCACATCCGCGTGGAAACGACCAAGGCTGCCATTGAGGATCTGGCGCAATGCAGCTCGGCCGTGGACAAAGCTGTGATGCAGTTCCACTCGATGAAGATGGCGGAGATTAATCGCATTGCCGGTGAGCTGTGGCAAAGCACTTATCAAGGAACAGACATCGACACAATTCTCATTCGTTCGGACAACGAGTCAAACACAGGCAAGCGTAACTACAACTATCGACTCTGCATGGTGAAACAAGATACGGAAATGGACATGCGAGGTCGATGTTCTGCCGGACAGAAGGTCCTCGCCTCCATCATCATTCGTCTGGCGCTGGCTGAATCGTTTGGTGTCAACTGCGGTCTGATCGCTCTTGACGAGCCCACGACGAATTTGGATCGGGACAACATCAAGAGTCTAGCAGAGAGCTTGCACATGATTATCAAAGCCCGCCAAGCCCAGAGCAACTTCCAACTGATTGTAATTACTCACGACGAGGACTTCTTGCGGCATATGAGGTGTAGCGATTTCTGCGATAGCTTTTTCCGAGTCAAGCGTGACGAGCGACAAAACAGTGTCATTTCAAGGGAGAGCATCACGAAGATCTTTTAGTTAGACATTTACGAGAGGGATTCGAGGCATGGTGGGTTGGTAATTGGTAGCATCAGAGGATTTGAGGTGTCTACAACGGGTCTGGCGTTAGGAATGTACAAATATCCATATATTAGCAACTCGCAACGTGTATCCGTGTCATAACACACAGAACGAGATGAAGCTACCTGTATTTGGCAGGTTGAAGTCATGGGACTCGTTCACAAAAGCACGCACACGGTTTTACGCTCCGGCAATAATATCCGGACTCCACACACACAAACACTCCCTGTCCCTTGTCCCATCTCTGATGTCGTTGACGTCTTTATTTTGCTAATAAATGCAAAGGAGCTTGATGTTATTTACTCCACCCTCTTAGTCCGTCTCGGCCTCGCGTGCCGGGTATTGATCCTACCTAGTCATGGACTTTGCGCGGTCCCCGTTGCCGGAGAAAGATTTCATTCATGGATCACAATGTCTTTACTCATCTCAATCTCTGTCTTTCCCCCTGTCTTTGCAAGTTACAGCCATTCTCTGCTGCAGCATGCATAGTAAGCCAAGATAGTAACAGCACACACAACATTACGTCCAATACAAACACAAAGGTGAAGGCAGCGGATTTATCGATTAGCAATCACTGCTACGGTCAACGCCAGCCTCCGGGCAAGGATCTTCACTTGTTGCGGCAGCTACGTCGACCATTTCTGAATCCATCTCCAAAAAGTCCGAGAGGGAGTAGGGTCTTTGTAGGTTGCGTTTACAACAATGGCCGCCTCAACGTTGACGCCCGAACGGAGGACGAGCTCGGACAGCACTCTCGACATTGAACGAGATGGAGCCTCTAACAACCCCACACCCGCCGAAACTGCCCCCGAAGGAGCCAAAACATCGCCGGCCGGCAGTGGCCCGTCTCCGGCTGCCGGGGCACCTGACGCCGGTGATCCCGAGGCCGGACGCACCAAGTCAGAGAATATCCTGATCATAAGTGCCCTATGCCTTGCGCTCTTCCTCGCCGCTTTGGACACCACCATCATTACCACTGCAGTCCCTACCATCGCCAACGAGTTTAACTCGAGCCAGGGCTATGTCTGGATAGGAACTGCGTATCTGCTGGGCAACGCCGCCTTCGTGCCGACCTGGGGCAAGATCTCGGACATCTTTGGCCGCAAGCCCGTGATTCTCGCCGCAGCCATCATCTTCTGGATTGGTTCTTTGTTATGCGCCGTGAGCACTGGCATGCCCATGCTCATCGCCTCGCGTGCCATCCAAGGTATTGGTGGAGGCGGTCTCATCGTGCTGCCCAACATTGCCATCAGCGATCTCTTTTCCATTAGGAATCGCGGCATGTACTTTGGTATCCTGGGCATGGTGTGGGCGCTGGCATCTGCTGTTGGACCTATTCTCGGTGGTGTCTTTACGAGCCAGGTCACTTGGCGGTGGTGTTTCTACATCAACCTACCCATCTCCGCGGTAGCTTTTGTTATTCTCTTCTTCTTCTTGAAGCTGCATAATCCACAAACGCCTGTCAAGGAAGGCCTTCTGGCCCTGGACTGGCCAGGCAGTATCCTCATTATCGGCGGCACTATCATGTGGTTGCTGGGACTTGAGTTTGGTGGTGTCTCTTTTCCCTGGGACTCTGCCACAGTCATCTGTCTGATCGTCTTTGGTCTCTTCACTGTTGCTCTTTTCGTTATCTACGAGTGGAAGGTTGCTCAATTCCCTGTTCTTCCCATTCGTCTATTCAGCGCTCGAAACAGCATCGCGTCATACGGAGTTGGCTTCACCCACGCATTTGTCTTCATTTCTGGTAGTTACTGGCTTCCTCTCTACTACCAGGGTGTTCTGGGCGCCTCGTCGCTTCTCTCCGGTGTCTATTTGCTGCCATATGTGCTTTCGCTCTCGTTCGTCTCGGCTGGCGCTGGTGTCTATATCAAGAAGACGGGAAACTACAAGCTTGTTATTATTGCCGGCCTGATCGTTACCGTCCTTGGCTTCGGTCTGTTTATCGACCTCGAACCGCGTGCCAATTGGGTCAAGATCATCATTTTCCAGATCGTTGCTGGCATTGGTATCGGTCCCAACTTCCAGGCTCCTCTTATAGCACTGCAGACAAATGTTGAGCCACGCGATATCGGTGCTGCGACTTCATGTTTCTCTTTCATTCGGCAACTTGGCACATCTATCTCTGTCGTGGTGGGCGGCGTGATCTTCAACAACAAGATGGAGAGTCAGTACCCAAGACTCGAGCAAGAACTTGGCACCGAATTAGCAAACAGACTCTCCGGCTCCAACGCAGCAGGCAGTGTCGAACTTGTGGGTTCATTGACGGGCGAGGACGGCAGAGTAGCCAAGACAGCGTTCTGGAACAGTCTGCAGACCATGTATATCGTCTACACATGCTTTGCGGGTCTGTCACTTGCCATCAGTCTGATGGTCAAGCAGGTGAATCTCACCAAGGAACATCAGGAGCATAAGACGGGCCTTAAGTCGCTCAAGCGCCGTGATGAGGAGAAACCTGAGGTTGGAGATAGCGGAGGCGTGGCAGCGGGCAACGAGAAATCCACCGATGACTAGCCGCGTTTTGTTTTTGTATGTAGGTCACTTCAACATACTCGTGGCCATGTAAAACTAAGTTGCTTTGACGAGGGTGTTGACTTGTATATTTATTAAAAGGTATAAGCGAATACTGTAATTCAACTGGAAATAGTAAATCATCATATTTTTAATGTTCCTTGCATAACTGGCCGGTTCAAGTGTTGAAACGCATGTTAGATAACCCCTGGACTATATATAATCGTTAAGCGGTCCTAGATACATCACGGTGATGAATATTGTCGAGGCCATACTTGCTAAATTCGTCACGGCTATCAAACATATTTATTCTATACCTTCTAGTTATAGGGAAGCGTGGCATATTGATATCTGGTCTAGAACAATTTTTCCCCCTCTTCAACGGTTGTCTTCCACTCCTCATAGTCGAATCCAAGATCCTCCAATGTCTTCAGCTCATGCCTCTTATCTCCTGCTGCCCTGCTCGCCAACTTGATCTTTGGCACCCTCTCCCTCACCCACCGCTTTTCCAAACCCCAATATGGCGGTATCTTTCCTTGGCCATTGTTCTCAAGACTCAGCTCAGGAGCCTTGGTCGCCGCTTTACTTAATTCGTAAAGTCGGTTGATATAGTCGACATCTTCTGGGAAGGCCATGATGTGAATTGCCTTGCCCTCACCCTTTTGTCCATGCTGCTCTTGTACCCATGCTTCCATGGCAGCTGATGTCGGGGGACTCAAGCGTCCAGACCAGATTCGAGCAATCACAGCGCTCTGGGCTTCTGCGATAGGGAACGGCACAATACGCTGTGGGACACTCAGGAATGAGAGGGTAGGGTCTGAAGTGTAGAGAATCTGTTCCCAGAGATGCGCCGCGTGACCACCGCTGGGCACCACGACAGGCGGGTTCAAAGACTTGAGGAAGGGGTATGAGTAGTGAAAACCGGTGCAGAATATGACAGCGTCGATGTCATTCTCAACTTGGCCATTAGCGAAACGAACTCCTCTTTGAGAGGGGAGGAACTCGACAATCTCAGGGACACCAGCTGCCCACGACTCTTTCGCGGGAGTGACAACGTTGGGCTTCTCTTTTTCAGAGACGAATATGGGATGCTTTGCTACAGCAGAGAGTTGTGCGCTCACGTCGACTCCAGATGCAGAATTTCCCACGATAATGACTCGCTAGGCAATCGTGAGCAAACGTTTAAGAACTGAGGAAACAGAAAACCTGGATACCTTATCTTGAAAGTCATTAGGTCGTCTATAGAACTTGGAGTGCGAAATAGCACCCGGATATGTCGTATCAAATTCAGCAAGGCCAGGAATATCGGGAATGAAAGGGTCATTGTAATGGCCACTCGCAACCATGACAGCATCATAGTCATCTTTGATAACCTTGTTAGCTTTGAGGTCAAGCACTTCAACTGTCCATGGCTGAGAGTGATCGGACGTAGGCTTCTCAATATTCAACACCTGCGTCTGGAACGAGATATTAGGTGTTATCTCTCTAGCGTAATCCTTGAGGTACTGCAGCACTACACTATGGCGTGGGAACAAAGACGAGTTTTGAGGAAATTCCTTATCGCTATATCTCATGAGAGAATGAGGAATGTTTGTCTCGAGGAGGTCGTAAATGGGTGACATAAACTCAACATCTCCATTCTCGTTAGGCCAGAGGGCTTGATCTGGGGCGTAACTAGGCTGTGTTCTGGGAATCGAGAAGCCCTTTTCGCGGATTAGAGGAGTGTAGTTCCAGACGCCGCCTGGTGTAGCACGCTGCTCGAATAGGCGGACTTTTGAGAACTTCTTCTCGGCGAGTAAGTATCTGCAAGACCTTGTTAATTGTCCATCTCAGTCTGTGGACGGTGCAGGGGATGATTACTTGGCCGCTGCAAGACCACTGGGACCTGCGCCAATGATGGCGACGCGGCGTACATCGAGTTTGTCTGCCAGGGTCATTCTTTTCTGAAATTCGAAGTTATCGCACAAGGGAGATCAGACTCAGTCACGATCCGATAGAGCCGTTCAGGTCGTAATGAATAGGAAACGTGGATCACATGCAAGACAGTATTGTTGAGTGGCAGAGACTGGTGATAAAGCTGGATAGGTCGGTTCAGTATCAGAAAGCTTATTCCGTTCTGACTCAATCAATTTTATTATATCCCGCTCCTCATCTCATTCAACAGCTGATTAAAAGACGCCGATGGATCCTGCACAATAACCTCATCCATTCGCCGCATGAGACGATTGTCTCATTCGCCCGATTTCCACTTCGGGTAATCCCGGTCGGCATCCGCGCGACACCGGCTCCGGGCATCGGAGTCATCGTCCGTACCATCTGATCTGTTCTGTAGCTACATCAAATATGAAGACGTTGTCTCTCAACCACTAGAGGTTGCCAGGCATGCCGTTGGTCATTATTATCCCCCACATCATGTCAAGATAACCTATATCGATGTTGGAACTATGCCTGGCCATGTGAATTAAAGACTGTTCTAAATTATCAAATTAATAGTCTCAGACTATTGTAAGCTATAATAAACCGTTTAATAGACTTCTACGTATATCGTCAAAGTGTTAGAGAAAATCGAGATCCCAGGAACCCCATCCGTATCCCAGCACTGCTTCCTCGTTGACGCCTCCAGCTGTGTTTAAGTTTGGGCCATTCAACCATAACGAGTTGGTGGACGGTTGCTGCTGTGTTGTAACCGTGGCTTGTCCTATCCTCTCGGCCTCATCCGTCTCCTCCTGGGCGTATTCGACCGATTGAAAGCATGTAGCCTTGCCCAGGAACTCACGAATCAGATCCGTAAAGCCAGCAATACAAGGCTTGGTCACTTCCTCGATGGTCTCCTTGCCTGGCGGTCGAAAAACAGCCGCCGAGCCGAAGTACGCTGTGTTCATACCTCCTTGTCCTCTCATCACGGCTACGAACTGTTGCATGATGCGAACTGCTTCCTGTGCCACGCTCCATCCTTTGGGGAACGCTTCGAGAAGCGTGATGATATTAGCAACTTCGTCCCGGGCTGAAAAGGATGCCGATTCTTGAGCAGAACTATATGATGCTACAAAACCGTGCATCAACATCAAGCACACTGGTAGTAAGCGGCTCAATGACACCCTATTCAGGGGTAGTTGTCGTTGTTGTAGCAACGCAGAGTTCGCTTGAAGTTGTTTGTGAGCGAACTCAAGCTGATCTTGTCGGCTCACAGCCGCAGCCGAGCTGTTGAAGTGGTTTGGGAAGTAGAGAAGAACAAGCAGATGGTAATATTGTGCGCTCAGCCAGGTGATACTGGAGTGGATAGGCAGATTATCTGCTTCCATTGGTGACATGAGGCAACCGTTACTGTACCAGTCTTCAATCTCGGATCGCAAGCTGCTTAATACTGCGCGTCGATCAGTAGGCGCTAAGCGCGCAGTCTCGGCATCTCGCTGGAGGTGTACAGAGTGCAAAATTCGATATTCCAACTGCCGGAGCTGGATAACATGCCGGCTGGTTTGTAGATTTCGAGCATACACCGCTCGGTCTGGACTAGCAAATTCCTCTACAGTGAGGCCTGGAAGGGGGATGTCGGCGTGCTCATCTGTGAACGCCGGTGGAAGTCCTTGCGATGCTGACATCATGCGGTCGAGAACGAAGATGCTCCAGTACAACCGGTGCCTGAGCTCAGTTTCTATCGCCGTTCGTGGTAGATCGTCCGGTCGAGTAAGGCCAATGACCATAGCCTGTCGTGCTGCGATACCGACGATGAAGTAAGCCGAGGTCGCCATTGGGTCGAACAAGGAGTACAAGCCCAGTAGGATAAGAATCTGGACAGACTCAATACTTTCGCTGCAGAGGCACTCTTGGATGATGTCTGGGTAAACTACGTCGAATTGGCGCGCCGTATCACTGGGGATCTGCCCAGCCCGCACCAGCGACGTACATCCAATTGCCATGACAAGATATAGCAATGTCATGGGCGGATCCTGATCTGCCGGGGAAGCATCCCCCAGCATTTCAAGATCTCTTCGTATCCTGGTTTGGTCAACAAAAGGATATGCCCTATTCACGTGAGAGAAGAAGGCATCAACGAAGCGGCTTGGGGCTATATCGGGGGGTAAAGCCTGTCGGGCGATAACTCTTCGCCTGCAAGTGGGACCTTCTGTAGAACCTTGGTGAGAAACAAAACTACTCGTGGTCCTTACACTCCCAGGGTCTTTCTCCTCGAAACGCATTTCGGCGCTTTGTTGTCCAGTAGATGCGCGATCCAGTCCGCGCAATGCAGAAACAGATCCCATGGCGTCCAACGGAGAAGTGGCTGGGCCTGGTGCTTGTGAAAGCGGTGATGATGCCGGCCCTATACTTGCAGTATTTGACAAGCCGTGCCGTTGCCCATGACCAAGTACAGTCCCCAAGTCAGATCCCGTTCTGACATTGTCGATTCCACCCTGTTGACCCAGCGGGAGGAGGTTTTCATCAATATACTGACTCAACCATTGAAGCCGGGAGCGCAGCTGATGGGTCTGGGCCTCAGCATTGGCAATAGGGTTGGAATATAAACAACGCTGGCCAGCGCTGGCACAAAGAGAGCAGACAGGATAGGTGCGGCTACATTTCTTTTTAAAACTGCGACAGCGATCACAAGCCGGCGCCGCGGGTCTTCCACCTGAGCTTCGACCAGCAGCCACTAGCTGTTGCTGATGCTGCTGTTGTCGCTCCTGTTGCTGATCCTGTCGGCGAGTTCGCGCTTCTTGCTGGGTTGGGGTTGAACCCTGGAGGTGTTGGTCAGGAGACACTGGAGGTGAAGCGGACCGGGCCCGACCGAGATCCCTCGAGGATGGAGACACTCTGCGGAGGCGGAAGCGGTGGATCGAAGCTTTCATGTCAGATGCCATTTTGGGTAATTGGCACTCTCACAAGTAGCATGGCTGGGTGAAACAGGCCCTGATAGGGCAGAGGCAGAGATGATGCAGAAATGAAGGTTGGAGTGTAAACGTTATTGGTCTCTGATAATTGCTACGGGAGGAATATTGAAGAGGTAGCGATGTCGGGATCCGGTATTCTCGTTGGCGACAAGACAAGAAAATAATTCAATCACCTCATTCGGCGATAAGATAGAGTCTTCAACGCAGCGCAGGCAGGCAGGCAAAGAAGCGCACCTGTGCTCATTGTTTGATGAAGGTGGACCAAATTGCGTGCTTGCACGAGCATGGTTGAACTTGCCCAAATGTGAGTGGTGAGAGGGGAAGTTAGCATCAGCTACTTTGACTTTGACTTTGACTTTTAACGGCAGGACCACTAGCCAAACGCAATTTGCATAACTTCGGGAGCATAGACGTATTCATTTGTTGTGAGTCCTCTAGATAAGTGCGTAAGCTGATAGAGCATATTATGGCTCTGAGGGTATCGCAGTTTCTATATGGGTTCCTAATACCCTCAATGAGATAAGTCATGAATTGGGTCGCCAAAAGAGACCATCATATTCTTAGATGGATCTATTTGTGACACTAGACTCCCTTTTAGCTTGGTAAAGAACAGGCACAATCCATCGAACTTTATGTTGTGTTTTGGGTAACAAATACGAGTTGAATGGGATCATCATTTCACTTGCTGTTTGAGATGGATATTACAACGGCTGACGATCTGAATCCACAGCCGTTTGCGAACTCAATTATCATTCCAACGACGACCCATCAGCATATTTTGACCTGTTGGCAGGCCTCAAACGGTGGAAGCTTACGAGAAGTACGTATCCGTACAGTAATATGGACCCTGAAAGGAACAGGTCGAGTTATTATTAGATTATTGATGTCGCGTGAAGTGTATGTTTCCCTTTGATAAGCCCATCATATAATCTAGGGCCTGAACAGATAATGAAGGTTTGGCGAGCATTGATTAATACATTGACCTGCGATTGCCCTGTGAACCTGATAATAATGTATGATGACGACGACAGCAATATCAACAGAGTGGGTTCATCTGCTGACACGCATCTGCAGGCTGCAGCTACTGGCTGGCCGTACGAACAGCAGGCGGTTTATTTATGGAAGCTCTCAGTGAAGTGTGGATCGCCAGAGATTACCACTGCAACGTCTTATGCCAGGAACACGAATATGTATATCCGGGGGTATTTTTGTAGTCGCAGAGGAGTAATTATAGCCCTGCACTTGAACCACGCGGTGATGATACCGAGTGAGTTAGACAATAACGAGAAGGGAGAGCATGATGCAGGATCAATCAACATCTTGGATGAGACAACGGAGGTTGGATAGTTCATCATTCCAATAGTAATAGGGCTGCATGTCGGAATATGGCAGGGAAGGGACACGGATAAATGCGCTAACAACTTTATGATCACCAACCATTGACAAACTTTATTCGTTGACACATATTCATCTGGCGCTGTTTTATTTTAAACTTATCCATGGCCATCTTGATCTCGCCCGGTAATGCATGCACAGCGGTCTAAGGTCACAGCAGCCCATGTCTTTTGGTGCAGATTAGTTAATGAGGGAACCAAAGTTGAGGTGAGGTGGCTGTACAGACCCGGCTGAGTCCGGCGGGTTATTCCTTGTGCGGTGTATCGACTGTTAGCATGTCTAGCGGTGGCAGCGTGATTCACTAACAATGGAGACACTCTGCAATGCACTGCCGCAGCCCTTCATCTCTTTCCTGCACAAGCATTCACATCGTCAACATAGCCCAGCATGTCACGGCCATTCCAACAAATGATTCATTCTCTATCGGCGTGCACATCAACTGAATCAGATTGACAAAGACGGCGTCTGCCTCTAAGCCCGGCAGTTCCCAATGTGGATGTGGGATCCCTCTCAAGGCTGTTCCAGTTCATCCACACAGTAAGTACGGAGTAGTACCTAGTGCCTAGCTTCAGCGGCAGCTCTAGCTTAGTCGTTGGTGTATCCCGTCCCTGTGGTTCTATGGGTTCTTTTCATTCACAAACTCCACCCGCCAAGTGTGCATCGAGCCGTAAGCCTCCACTGTAATGTGCTGTAACGGGGGACCGCATGCTCGTTATCCTCTTGGTCTTCTGCTGATCTTCCTTCCTTTGCCTCTTGCTTCTTGGCCGTGTGCGTTATGCTTCCTCGATCGTAGTCAGGAATACCAACTTACTTTAGCTGTTGCAGAATACGACGGCCTCAGTGCAGTTGCAGCATATTCTGAGACAATCCAATTGCAGCTGGAGCATCTCCAGAAACCAAAGGAAGGGAACCCACCTCCATTTCAGGATCGAGTAGCGACTGGACCCCCCAGGAAAAAAACGCCTAAACCCCTGGGGTCGGTGTGCCCTGCCACTTCTGGGTCGTCCGCCCCAGCCAACCGTAGCCAACCTGGAAGTCAGGCTCTTTAAGCTAGCCTTGGCTTCCTCCTTGCCCCCCTGCTCGGTCTGTTTCAGTAACGACTCTTCTCTTCTTCAAGCTGACATTGCCTCTCTTTCTCACCTGCTTCTTCCCATTTCATTTCTTTCTTCTCAACCAACATCCATTCTTATTACCCTGGTCAGGCCGTTTTCAGCCACCAACCAATTCAATAACAAAATCCTTCGCAATCGCATCCACGTCTCTCGCTTCTCCTCAATTTCCTCATCTTGCGACTTACTCTTTCCCCTTTGGATTCAATTTTCGCATACGTTTATTTCACCAGGACTTAGCCCACTGGTCGCATCCGCGTGAGCTGCAGTCGGGTACCTTAATATAGAACACACGATCATCTCCCGACCGAACCACCGCGTTTCTGTCGCTTCCGAATTTTCTTTTAATCAGCATCGACAACACCTTAAAGGCCATCGTCCTTACAACGCTATCGACGAGCATTTTCATTTCTTTTTCGATTAAACGCCCGCGACTCCCGGCTGGAGTCTTCCCATGTCGACCGTGGCTACCCGCCTAGAGTCTCGCAAGTCGCTCCTTGGAGCTGACGCCGGCTTCGGTTACGGCCATTCATACAACAACTCCTACGGCGACGGCAGCTTCATTCCGTCCCCTTCCCCTTCTCCTCAGCCTATTCCTCAACCTGCTGCGTTCGCCCAGCCCAACCTTGCGCACACCGGTATCGAGCCCGCCTACAACCAAGGTTTTGCTTATCGAGAAGGTCTTACTCCTTCCGTTCCCGCAACAAGCATGAAGAATGGCAAGATGGACTTCATGAAGAGCCGATGGCCGGCCTGCTTCATGGCAATTTCTCTGCTGCAGGCTATCCTCTGCATTTGCTTTGAGGCGTAGGTCATATTAATCTATTTCACTATTCCCTCATCTTGCTGACCCCTAATCTAGTTACGTATTCGGCAAGTTCCAGATCAACCTCGGTGCTTACAACGACGACCCCAAAGTTCAGTCCCAATACAAGACAATCCCTACCTTCTTGACACTATTCATTTTTGGATTTCTTTACACACTGGTAGTCGTGTGGGACGCTCTGCGCCAAAAGAACACCATTCAAGTCATTGGTGTCTGCTTCTCAAACCTTGCCCTCATGGTGTACACCACTATCCAGGTCGATCAAATTTCGGAGGCATTCGACATCCTTGGAGACAACGGGGCTCTCTCGTCAGATATTACTGCCGCACGACTTTGGCTCGATGTCAGGCCATATCTCGTCGCCATCCCCGGTATCATTGCCCTGGCTACCCTTGTCATGGGCTTCCTGTCTTGGAAGATCTACCAAGAGTATGCTTGGGATATTCTCAAGAACATCGGTGCCGATTATCGCATGAAGAAGAGATTCCTTCACTACCAGGTATTTTACTCTCTTCTTTCGTCTAAGCAGCTGAGCAATCCCTGACATTTAAATTCAGATCTATATCGCCCTACTCAAGTTTGATTTCTTCTTCTTCCTTGGTTTCATCGTCCAATTCGTGGTTGTTGTGGCCGACAAGAATGATCCTGAATTTGCTTTGACCATTGTCACCATTCCCATTACCATTCTCATTCTTCTTGCCGCCGCTTTCTTCACCCGCCGAGAGAATAAGATTGGCATGGTCTGCATCATCATCCTCTATTTTGGAGGCCTCAGCTACTTCATCTTCAAGCTGGTCCGAATCTACCAGCCCGGACACGAGCAAAACTACCAAGCCGTTCGCCGATCATTGACCGCCTTTGCTGTCATCACGATTCTTCTTATCCTTCTTACCATCACAAACGCCATCATGTGCATACGAAACTTTGATAAGGGCCTGAAGCCGCATCTTCAGGCTTTGTCTCGAAAGCGCAAGGTTGAGGAGAAGCCTGACGCCAACTCGATCAATATGCAGGACGTCAAGCCTCAAGCACCCAGCCGAATGACCATCGATTAATCGGCTCCTACGCAAGTCATGATTCCTCAATCAATATTTCAGAGGCATCGCTGTACAAAGACACGAATTTACGAAAGGATACTAAAAAAGATTTCCCTTTTTAAGGCACCAGTCACAGGGCAGGCTCAGAACGGACGGTGACCAAATGGGTGCGGCGTGAACAGAAGGCGACGAGATGATATCCCTTGGTGTCGGAAACTTGCTTGGACTTTTATTTCTATTTGCTTTGGTTGTTTTATTTCCTATGTTAGACCCAACCATACCAGGCGTTTGATGCTCCATCACTACGTGGAATGAGATCCATAAAGCGGCCAATATCTAGTTCTTTTGTTTTCTCTACTTTGTTCTCTTGTCAATTGGATACGGTTTCTCGTGATGAGATAATCTGTGATAGATCCTCATAGTAAAATTAAAAATGTACCTAAATAGTACCACAACCTTCTAGAACTTGGAAAGTCTGTCGTATGAGGGAACGGAAGATAATGGATAGGTGAAACCAAGAGAAATCAAACTCAATACACAGGTTTCAAACTTTACGAGCATGATGCGAGACAAAGCCGCAGTTAGAACGTTGCATGTTTAGAAGGGATGTATGACCTAACATGTTTCACTGCTTAAACTGGATAAGGATTGACATGTCTATCAAGGAGGGGGACATCCCAACAGCAAAATGACGAAACAAAAGTCCAAACGCCCGCTATTAATTCCTGATTTTGAACCGAAGCCCAAATGTAACCCTCGCACTTTGCCCATTCATATCGTCAAACACAGTCGTAGACGGTTGTAAGTAACATTCCCGTACAACAAATATGAAAGGCCTTTACAGTCTAATCTTGATCGCATCCTTGAAATGACCCTCGGTCGGGCAGTAAGGACACTTGAACCGCGCTGCTTTTACTATGTTCTGCAGGGATTCGAGACAAATGACATGTCCGCAATTGAGCATCATGGGTGGGTTGTCCTGAGTTGTCTGCTCTTTGCTCACGGGGCAAACAAAAATTGGGTGGTAAATCATGGACTCAGGTAAAGGCGTTTCGAATGCAAGTTCATTTTCTGTTGTCCATTCCGTCTTCTTCTCGCGCATATACGTTGTGTATTTGATAAGACGTGGTAGAGCAACCGACCCCGCTGTGACGGCGACGTAAAGAGGTGACTCTGCCGATAGACCGAGAAGGGAGCAGAATTCGCGAGTGAAAGACATGGCGACGTCTTGAAATGCTGAGTCTGTCTCGAATATGTGGCTGTAAGGCGAGGCGGGCAGGTTAGGCGCGTAAGCCATGGCACAGCAGAGCTGTTGAATCTCAGATAGATGTCGCTTCTGGAAACGAGTGAAGTTTTCCCGTGCATAGCTCAAGGCACCGCGGAGTCCGTTGGTCTCGGGGTCATCGGGAAGGCCGTTCACTGATGGACCCTTGAAGAGCCAGACAAATTGAAGCTTTGTAAGCTCAAATTCAATCGTGCTTCCCTTAGCTTCGAGCTGAGGGCTATTTGTACGAGCCCAGTTGATGGCGGGTACTAAATTGTGGTACTTGATCTGTGAGAGGATGTTATACATTTCGGAGAACTTATTTTGTAAGTGCTCTGAATGTAGTCCAGCTACATCGCTCTCGTGCTCTTCATCGTTGTCCATGTCGTCATCACCATCTTCGTCAGTTTGTGAAATCGTGTAAGCGTCGCGATTGGGAGGGTGGTCAGTTGCTTCTTTAAGGAAAGTCGAGGCAACCGAGAATTGTCCTTCACGAAGTAGGTGCATGGCTATCGCTCGATTGATGAGCCCCGGATGATCTGCCATAGCGTCGGTCTCCATGGGTAGTTCTCTGTGGGGAAGAGCCTGGACAGGTCAGAGGCAGTCTTGGATAAGAGGATCCTGAGTGTATATACGGACCTTGTCTAGGGCCTTTCCAAAGCCTTTTTGCGCTTTTGTAACATCCTTCAAGTCCGTTGTGATCCGTTCGAAGCGTTGCTTGACCGGGTTTTGCAGTTGCATCATGGTTAAGCCGGTGCGAGTCGCGTCTGGTTCTGTCCATGTGGTTAGAGGGTGACGTTGGTAGAAGGTAAGCCATTTACCTTGGGCGATCTGCTCCCGGGCCTGTGTAAGCAGTTCTATGACCTGATCTACTTCACCGATGGCAGAGTTGAGATTTCGGGTCCTCATGCGAGCCAGCTCGGCCATGAGGGGTGCGAAAGGCGAGACATGATCGTTATCTGTTCCCGCCATGGTTTATGATGGGAGTTTAAGGAAGATATGATGAGACTGGAAGTAGGTTTGATTTGATACGAGTTTCTGGAGAGCTTATCAAGAGCCATAAACACATCCAAGAGCTAAGATGTTTGACCAATACACGGCAAAAAAGACCTGTCGTGGTAATTGCCGATGTCGTTGAATGAAGCTTGACGGACGGTGACGGGATGGCCTTGCATGATACCATAGTAGGTACTGGACTAGTGAGCCGAGATAGCGTACCTAGCTGTCTTATCGCTATCGATAAGGGAGACACTGAGGCTTTGCTGCTAAAGGGGACCGTTCTCGGCTGGTATTGCGATGGCCAGGACCGAAATTAGCATGTTTGAGTCGGGGCTTTACTCCAATGACCAGGGGCTAGGCTACCAATTACTGTAAGTTCATTCACTCTAGATCACTAGAATATCTCCCTTACTCGATATTAAGCTTCATCACAACCCATCTCGTCTCAGCCATCACATTCAAGGCTACACGTACTGTATACTGTTACAATGTGCCGAGTGACCCCAGTCTCCCCAGGGATTACACGTGGGGCTTGGTGGAATTAGTGCCCCGCATGCCTAAGGTAGCTCACTGCATCTGCGGTCTGCATTTTGCCGTGGTACTTTAGGTAAGGTACCGAGAGCTAACCTGGAAGCTTAGTACTAAGTAAGGTAAGGTAAAGTATTGCATCACATGAAGGCCCTGTATCCGTGCTGTACTGTGCTGTACTTGGACTCAACACCGAAGGCCTCCCAACAGTATTCGAACCTGTTCCACTTTGAGACGCTCTTGCTCCTCGCTCACCAAGGGTGAGGATGAAGCTCGAGACTGCCTCTAACAACCACAGGCACCAATGACGACACCATGGCTTTCAGATTTCCAGATCCTCGACCGCGAGTCGAAGACGACTACTACTCTACAGGCGCCACCGCCAAGGGGCCTGTCGCCCGTACAACAACGACTTCAAACTCCAGCACCACACGAGAAAGCCCTTCCAATGGCCTCCCTCCGGTAGAAGTGTCCGCATATAACGAAGCCACTGATTCTCAGCCTGTACCCTCACCCAAGCGCAAAAACATCGTCTTTGCAGATCCTTTCGCATTCCGGTATGACACAATTGAGCCCAACCTGTGGACATCAATGCTAATACCCTTTCAATAGATATCTCGAAGAGGGTAGCAATGTTGTCGTTGTCGAGCGCCGAGGAATTCTACGCGGTTACGAGTCCTACCTAGTCGAACAATGGGCGTGCTCTCGAAAACCACCGACACTCCTGATCGTCACTTACACTGGAGATGAGAACCACTCGGTCGTTGTTGGCGTACTTTCGGTTCCGGTCGATGAGAATCTCTGGCCTCCAAGGCTGCGCTTCTATTTCGACCAACTGCAGGATTCTCATGCGCGACCCAAAGAGACCGAGCTGGGGGAGCTTATGGTCACCAACTTGAGCAATTTTCCGTCGGCGCTCACCGTTATCATGGTACCCGAGGGTGACATCAAAAAGTATCGCTCTTCCTTCATTATTAACGAGGATCTGAAGAGGCTCGGGTGTTCTGGGCGATCCGGCATGACTCTCTCCGATCCGACAGAGGCGACGCAATTGAAATTTTTGCAACTTTACAGGACCAGCGATCGCGTACCGGTTACGCAAGCTGTGGTCGAACTCGTAAAATTATGCCAGGTCACATTATACATGTTTGATAAGCTGGGCCACCAGTACATCGATGGACTGCTCTGCGACAAGACAGAAATGGCCATTAACAACTGGTGGATTGAGATCGGCGCTGAGCACTACAATTTCGAGCCTACCGATGGCATATTAGGACCAACTACGGTGGCGGCACTCCTGGGAATGTTTTTAGGCGTTCGAAATCGTCTTCACTGGTACGGTGCGCCTGTTTCAAAGGATGTATTTGATCTGGAGAGCACTAAGCGTGGTATCGGCCATTTCCAAAAATCACAGAAGCTCGAAAAGACACGAAGGCTGGACCGTCAAACACTTCTCAAGCTTTACACTGTTTCTGCCAAAGCTGCCGCTGGCGAAAGCTGGGGCGTGCAGAGGGCTGTCAAATCAACACTAACAGAAGTCGGAGGCAAAAGAGGCGAGCTTGTCATGGGTATGGTGTCAGGAAAAGACAGAGGAGGAATTGCGGATATCGAGACTCTCGATATTGGCACTTTTGCCAGCTTGACATATGGCGAGCGAGCCAAGTGGCTTTGGCAAGGCAAACCTCGAAGAACTCTTGCCGAACTCCCTCAGCATAGTCCAGAACTAGGCAGCGTGGTACCGTGGAAAGACGATGACGGAAACCAGAACCAGAAGCGCGTCCATTCAGCGCCCGTAGAGAACGAATCGGACCCCAAAAGAGTTGAAGACACTACAGATGTCTACTCAGCCTATCCGCCTGGCTCCGCCCTGAGCATTGCTGATGGTGCTGGCGATAAGGAGGCTTTGCGGAAGAACATGTTCAAGAGCGTGGCCGGAAAGATGAACGATGCTAGATCTGGCTTTGGGCGTATCAAGGACGCTGTTGGGGGAGGTTTGCGTGGTCATAGCAACCGACCTTCGATCTCCATCTCAAAAGACGATTTTCCAGAAACAGGCCCCAGAGGTTCAAGTCAGGGACTTACCCCAGGAACAGGGCAACCGCCCGCACCCACTCAAGGAGTTGGTAGAGCTTTCACCTGGAATAACAAACCACAAGAGTATCTAGCTGCGATGAAACGAGCAGATGCAGAAAGAGCCACAGGGCTCCCCCAGCTTTCGCATTTTGCGTCAACCTCAACGGTTGATATCAAGGCAGCTTCGGCTCCTGTGGACGCTCACAAGCGAGATCAAGACAATGATCTATGCGATTTAGGCATCGAAGTGCGTAAGCATGTGCTATCCAAAGCACCCTCCGCCGTGGGGTCACTTGTGGATGAGCACGACCTCCAGGGACCTGTTTTGGATGCCGAATTGAAGAACGACCATGCTAAAAGGGGGCTCTCACGAAGGCACAGTATACAGTTATCGCACTGCCTGACCACGAGTGTTCTCAATGAAAACCGCTGGCCGCGCCGGATGTCCTTTGGCGACGCTGAGGAAGCTGTGTTGGAGTGGGAACGACTAATAGATGTCACTGACGGAGCGGATGATCTTGCCGGGCTCGAGGCGTTCAATGACTTGGCGCAGCATTTCAATCATCGAATGGAAGAGATCAAGAATGGAATTGAGCCATGGGTCATGGAAAAGCTCAAGGCAGTCGAGCATCTCGACAACGGCTTTGCTAAAGACAAAGAAGAGCTCCATGCCCTCTACTATCAACTCAATGAGGCGTGTCAGCGCATGCGTATAAGTTCCCATGAGCTGCTTGCCGAGGAACGGTCTCATCTTACGGAAGCGCTCAAAGAAGTCGAGGTCCTCGTTGCTCGACTCGATTATGAGGTCAATGCTTTGCTGCAGAAGGTAGTTGATGTTGAAGACGGCATCGCTACATTCGAGAGGCAAGTGGAGGACATGGAGAAAAGAGCCGAAGGCCTCAAGGCTGAGCTTGAGACCGAAGGATGGCTTCACTGGTTATTCAGGACAATCACAGGAATCGGAACTGGGCCGGATATTACAAGGCCACTGTCTTAATACAGGGGCTGGCATACTAGCCCGTTATCTTCTTGGGGTATACACTTTCCTTTGTGGTTCATTAGCACGGAGTTTTGGCATATTGATATCATACCATATATAGCATAGCATAGCTCACACTCTAAGTGTTCATTTGTTTAGGATCAGATTGAGGCAACATAATCGAGTTGTTTCAGCAAAGAGGTGTTATTTCTGGTTTAGACACAGATCCATATACAGGTATTTTACAGCAACACCTCCATCGTATTCGCTCTTCATCAGTTCGTGATGCAAGCGTCAAATCCAGGTTCAAGTCCAATCATCTTTCCATCCGCAAATGGTTCTCCGTAATATTCGTACAAAGCTTTCCTGTTCGCCTCCTCGAGACCCTTTCTCTACAAGTGATTCCTTCTGATCGTGAAAAGGGTTTGTATTTCGTTCAATTCGCTTAGAACATGCCACCACCCTGCTGGCCGCCGCTGAGAGCCTGGCCCTGCTGCTGCATGATCTCGCTGACCTTCATTGACGTATCGAGGAACTTTGCTGTGCAGCGATCGAGGCAGACGGACTCGCCCTTGTTGAGCTCGCCCTCACGGTAGTCGGTGGGGACGCACTTCTTCTGGCAAGACTGCTGAAGACTATATGGCACAGACATGTTAGCCCCCACGATGCCTTTTCGTTGATTTTCCGTGTCAATGTGGCTTACCGGTTGTAGGTGTCGGCCATCATGCGCATCTCGCTCTCCACGGCAGCAATCTTTTGCTCCGAGCTAGGCTGAGGACGACCCATTCCGAGGAAACTCATGTTGGCGGTATTGAATGTGTGGTTTTGGGTGTGTCTTGGGATTTGGAGGGAAAGATTGGTGGTGGTTTGAAAGCTGCGTTATGACGGCGTTTGGAGCTTCTAGTTGGATACTGGGAAATTTTCCACTTATCGCGGATTGGTCGATTATGTAAGGTTCGATAGCGTCATGGGCTACCCTATACCATTCCAACATATCCGGGTCGGCAACTCATTTCTGTGTATTGGATTCATTTTTGGTATAGTATTTGTTCAACAATTGGTGAATTAGTTTGGTTCGCTATATGTGAGAATGTGTGGAAATATTTGGATTCTTAGTGGTTGCAGAGATCACTGTTTTAGCACCTCGCCAAACCGAAGGATGATGGGACACACCCATGTACCCAACTCACCCATGCACGTCTTGTCAACCGCCTGTTATTCCTTATTAATTGTGAGCTGTGCACCAGTGACTTTTATTGAAAAATATTTCATTATCTAATTCTTGAACGTAATGTTCTTGGTTCGAGTCCACTCTTCAAGACCAGCAGCGGCGTTAAAACGGCCGTATCCACTAGACTTGGCTCCTCCATGGGGAAGACTAGCCTCATCATGAATGCTCATACTGTTGATATGGACAGCACCGGTTTCGATCTCGCGGGCGATACGAAGACCTCTTTGGAGATCTGATGTGAACACAGCGGAGCTCAGGCCATAATCTGTATCATTGGCGATCTTGATTGCCTCCTCCTCTGTCTCAATGGCAATGAGAGAGACGGTAGGGCCAAAAGACTCAGTCTGGTAGATGTCCATTTCCGCGGTGACATCCTTTACCACAATCGGCCTCAGGCGGGTCTTGCTGGCCTCGTCAAGCTCGGGGTTTCCATGGACCAGAGAAGCACCCTTAGAGAGGGCGTCCTTGATCAAGGCCTTGTTCTTCTCGACAGCGGCTGAGGTAGCAAGAATTGGCGCATCACCCTTGGATGAGAATATTTGTTCAATAGTAGCTGATAGCTTCTTCTCAAACTCGGCCTTGACGTTCTTATGCACCAGAATCCTTTCGGTGGACATGCAGACTTGTCCGGAGTGCATAAACGCTCCAAGCGTGCATTGTAGAGCAGCAAGGCCGAGATCCGCATCCTCCCATACAATGGCGGGGGCCTTACCGCCTAACTCCAGGATAGCAGGTTTCAGGTTCTCGCCAGCAAGTTTGCCGATGATGCGGCCTACAGGAGTGCTGCCCGTAAAGTTGATCTTCTTGACCTGAGTGTGCTCAATCAGGGACGTGGTGACCGCAGCAGCGGTAGATCGCTCATGAAAGATGACGTTGAGAACGCCATCTGGGAATCCTGCCTCCCTGAAGATATCGGCAATAGCCCAATGTGTCCGAGGACAAAGCTCGCTGGCCTTGAACACAACTGTGTTACCAGCAGCAATCGGAAAGATGACAGATCTTGAGCCTAGGATATAGGGAGCGTTCCTAGAGGATAGCATGTTAGTGGTTATCAAGGCTTGAGGAGGATGAACAACATACCATGGTGCAATGGCCAAAACAACACCATATGGTTCTCTCAAGACGAGGGCGGTTGTGTTGGGATCCGAAGTGGTGGGGATTGCGCCCTCAAGTGTTCCTACACGACCAGCAACCTCCTTGATGTGGCCAACAGCGAGTGTGATGTCGAAATCGGCCCAAGTAGCATCGCCGCCGGTTTCTGACATATGGTAACCACGCAGCTCCTCTCTTCGTTTTTCCATGATCTCGGCCGCCTTGAATAAAAGATCACGGCGTTCCGAAGGTCTTGACTTGCGCCATGACTTGAAAGCTCCAGCGGCAGCGTCTACAGCAGCATTGGCTTCCTTAACATCAGCACTGTGGAAATGGTGGATGACTTCACCACTAGAGGGAGAAACGATATCGGCAACCCTCTCGTTGGTGTGGTCGCTGCCGTTGATGAGGAACGGTACAGTATGAAGTTTGGTCGACATGACGAAGATGGAGTAAGTACAGGAGGAATTATACGTAAGGTTATGGTGTGAATTAGAGACCGCAGACAGGAAGAGCGCCAGGTTATATATTAAGCTCGAATAAGGATAAGCCTCCCACAAGAGGCATAACCTATATGTAGCGTCTGGGGTAGTTATTCGGATCGGCTCTCCACCACCACATGACAGTGAGGCACGGAGGCCAGGAGGATCTCCCAAGACTCTAGCCCCGCAAATAGTGTGGGCGACCCGCGGAAATGGATGAGGGGGATTGTTAATTGTGGTGTTCTAAATCGTTCGGCACTTCCGCCGGGTTCGAGTTTTGGAGACATCGGCTTTTGACGTCAACATAGAGTTCTATCTCCGATGCTTGACTAGCGTGGTTGAATGACATGTCCAATGTCCCCCAGAGGTGAGAAATTTGGAATACAGGCTAGCTAAGGATGAATGAGGGGCCATAACGGATACCTCCCGGCCTGCGCGAATTGATACGACAACTCGGATGAATCCCGTCGAGCTAGGATCGAGTCTGTTGATATGCAGCTTCTTCTTGCGCATTCCAGGTGTTAAGACACCATCACGAACGTTGCAGTGAAGCTGGGTCCAGAAAGGGTTGAGAAACAGTTGCAGTGCGAATGCGAAGAGTTTCTATAGACGACTGTCAGAGAACTATGCTTTGTAGTTATCGGTCCAATTGTATTCATCAAACCCACCGATATCTGGCATCGATCCTGGTATCGCAAACCGGACCTCAGACTTGAGTCGCGGGGAGTGTAACGATTGACCAGGACGTGGCGGAGTAGGCTTGAGTTGATGTTTAACCGGCAGAGACGTCTTGCCGGATTTCAACATGATGGAAAGCTAACGGGCTTGATCAAAGCTTATGAAGTTGATGGCCTGGAAGTGAATGGTGTAGATGATGGCCTTGGAGAATCAGGGCTACGAGGTTATTTCGATGCAGACAGAGTAGGTAAGGTAATTAATAAGCCAATAAACTGGGGATGACTGTCTCACAAGGAGGGTAGGTACATTTCTACCTTCCCATGACTTAGGTAGTGCTACTTTCTACATCTACCAAGACAGGCACAAAATTAGAGTCGTCGTAGGGTGAACTTGTTTGGAGTAGCGGGCGGGGCATGTCTTGAACTCATGGGTAGACCCATCATATAAGTTGACTGTATCTTACCTACCTATGTTAATAAACAATCAAGCAATGAAACCAGAGCATCATAAGAAAGTCGATCAAGGCCTGGAGACCTTTATTTGATGCTTGTAAGCTGGGTATGATTGACAAGGACATACGGCTCGATCTTGTGTAAATACCCTTTGAGCGTTTAGGACGTATTATTACTATCTCTGTCGTTCTTGGTAGAGAGCTATTCACACTGCGAAGCAATTGCAACAACATAACAGTCACTGGAGAATTGCTAGAGCCAACTCAGACCTCGACGGTTCTTCTTATATAAAGTGATTAAAATGTAGCTACCTATTTCATCTCACCTTCCTTCCCTCATGGATGGCCTCGGCAAGTTTATGGGGTTCCACGTGATGTGTCGAGCGATCCACCAATCAAAAATGTCAATGTCCGGCGCAGCACTTCGAAGCCCCGCTTTATGGCAGGTCGCTTGCAAGTCGCCGCCAGAAGCAACAGCGGGCGAAGAGTACCGCGACTGTACCTGCACTTTTCCAGGCCGTCAAGCGAGAACGGAAGGAAAAGTAAGAGCTCGTAATTGGCCGAGGACGAACAAATTCAGCCACTTGAGTGAGTCGTCTTTTTTTTCGCACCTTGAAACTGGGAAAAAGCAACCTTCTCTCAAACAACCAAACCCCTCTCCTCCGTAGTCGGCCTTTGCTCGCGCGCATCGTCTTTGCCAACACACGACGCGCCCACTCAGCGCCGCGACCCAGAGATCGGCTTCAGCGCCAACACCGACACCGGCCGGTCAACAACCTCCGATATTTCTTTGTCTGTCCGTCCCCGTGCCCGTCTCGGCGCCGGCGCATCCTGACATCCTGTCGCGTCCTTCCGGCTTTCCGCCTGCGGCTTTCCTGCCCATGGACGGCTCGTCCATGATGACTGGTGGGGCGGCCTCTATGAGTCCTACAAGCCCTGTCAGCTCTCGCCATGGACATGGGAACAGTAACGGCGCCAACAAGCGCAAGAGAACCAGCATGGCTGGCATTGAAAGCAGTCCCGGCAGTGGTAATGAGGACCATGACGACAAGAAGCGTCAGCCTGGTGTCAAGAGAGCTTGTAACGAGTGTCGCCAGCAAAAGGTACGCCAGGTCTATGGTAATTCCGCGTCCCGTTATACTGAACAAACTTTTTAAACAGCTCCGATGCGATGTCGTGCAAGATCCCTTCCAAAGCTGCTCTCGATGTAATCGCCTTAAGCTGGACTGTAAGATCGAATCCAACTTCAAACGAGTTGGCAAACGCTCCAAGCATGCCGAGATGGAGAAGGAGATTGATCGCCTACGTCGCAGCGTAGCTCGTGCAAAGTCCCAAGGCTTCACCCCAGAAGCCGGCGAGGACGACGTCGACTCTCCTATGGCGGCGAGCAACCCGAGTTATTCGCATACCCATACCCGAAATCCTTCCCTGATGGGCTCTGACGAAGCGGTCTCATCCTTACTACACCTCAAGCGTGGCGGCAATTACAACATGCCTCGATACTCCCACGAGCTGGAAAATGTCCAATTGACTGAAGAAAACGTCAACAATCTGTTTCGCGAGTTCTTTGCGTACTATCATCCATTTCTACCCTTCCTCAACCCTCACCAGGCACCTGACCTCTATTATCAACAACATCCTCTCCTCTTCTGGTCTGTGGTCTCCGTTGCGGCACGACGATATAGTCCGCCAAATGTGCCTGGTCTGCTCAACAACCTCTCCGGCCCTCTAACGCGGTTCTTGTGGTCAACCATCGGGGAGGTTCCAAGCAGTTATTACGTGGTCAAGGCCATGTGTCTGCTGTGTACCTGGCCACTGCCCACAAGTACAACATCGTCCGACCCTACACATATTCTATGTGGGGTCATGATGAAAACGGCCACTGGATTAGGACTTCACCGGCCCAATAACATTCAAGATTTTTCTAGAGTGTCTGTGGAGCTGAACAAGGAACAACTCAGCGACCGTGTGACCACATGGGCTGTTTGTAACATTGTTGCGCAGTCTATTGGGACTGGTTATGGCCAACCGGCGTCAACTCTGTACGACTGGACCTTGGCAGCCAACCCCGGGGAAGAGAGCGCATATCAGCTCTCGCGAGCACTCGAAGCCCGCTTGCAAATCGAGAGATTCTGTGACAAGGTATCGAAAGAGATGTACAGCAATGCTAGCGACCCTCGAGGAGTTGCCGGGGACGAGCACCGAGCAATGCTGATGCGTGTCTACCGTCGAGACTATGCTGAACTTCATGCTTCCATCCTGTCACAAGAGCTGGGCCCGTTCGTCAATCTCCATTTGAGAGCGGCGGCTCTTCATATGCGCCTGGCAGGTTTCTTCGATTCCAGCAAGACACCGGGTTATATGGACGATCTGATGGGTCTCTGGCGCGCCACGACCAATTTTCTGGACGAGGTGCTTGAAATCGACAAGGCCACAAGTCCTCGCGAGCAGATGCGCGGAAACCTGCTTCATCACTGCAGTAACTACATTGGGCAGATGATGGTGGCTGCAGGCTTTGCTCTTCTCAAGCTCATGAGGTCGTTTTTTGCAAAGACAATCGACTTCCAGCGAGGTCGAACTCTCTTCCATCAGACCATCCGAGCCATTCGAGCAACCAGCGTTGTTAACAATGATCTTCAGTGGCGATTGGCTGAACTTATGGTGCAGATGTGGAACGGCGCTCGACTCGACAACAATCAACATAACTTCAACAGTAACGACGATTTACCGATTCAGATGGACGACAGTCTCCAACTCAAGGTTCGGTGTCGTCACAGCATGAGTCTGGTGTTTGATTCGGTCTGGAGGTGGAGAGAAGACTTCCAGGCTCTTGGACGAGGTACTATTGATGGTTGGTTACCCCCTTTTCTCCTTTTGTTTCGGTGAAGCCCCTTGAGTAGAGCATGTCTTGATCTGTCTCGTGCAAATATTGCAAACACTGCAGCAAGAATGCTAATACAGACAACAGCCGCCAAACAACCGACAAACCCAGATTCGGCTAATGAGTCTTCAGCATCGTCAACGCACATGGATTCCGCCCTCGTCTCGGCGCATACTGTCCCACCATCGAGCTTGCTCACTGCAAATAGCAATCACAACAGCAACCCTAACTCGAACGGAGCTCTGACGCCTGGAGGTACAGGACTCTCAGCTGTTTCCTCGGCCCATAGCATGATGGCAGGTGTCAGCTACGGAGACACAACAAATTACGATTTCTTCGACCCCCAGCACTGGATGTTGGACGGCCTTCTTGACTTTAATTATTCATTTGTGCAGCCATTGGAAGGTGCCTAGTGGCTGTAGTCGATAAGGACTGGTTTGTGTGAGACTTTTCAAGTATCTTTCTTAAAACGGCGTGAGTTTTGCTATTGGTGCATCATGGTTGATGCAGGATCCTTTTTTCGTGGCAAACAGGCATTGTCAACTCTCTCTCAAAGCGAGCTCGCCCCTTTGCTTGCTGACGACAGGTGACAGTTGAGCTCTGGGTCTGGTTTCGTTTTCTCCTTATACCCTTTGCACTCTTCATTGTGATTGCCCCAGACTGTTTAGCAAGGGGAACCCTACCAAACCTCTTGTTCAGCCGTTCATTATTCTATACAGGGGTCGGTCTGTCGTCAGCCAACAGTTTTCGGGACGTATTGATGAGGAATATTCGGTGACGAAAGTAGCAAAAGACAGATTATGTGTATGCGGCATGACGGGATATCCTAGCAGGCACTACCAATTGCATAATTTTTCCACTTTGAAATGGCGTCTGGTCAGTCGTTGATACAGTTCCCAGCAGCTTTTCCCAGTTTCCTCTTTTGTGTGTGTGCGAATCTCCAAGGCACTTTTGCAACGTGGAATGATCTGAAGACGAAGGAATAGCTGGGATATCTGCCGGCATTAGAGAGGCACAAATGCTCCCACGCAGATAAAGGCTGAAGGAGAAGGATAAGCGAGCGTGAATCCTCTTTCAGCGGAGACGCGGGGGCTTGATCCGTGAGCCGGGTCCAATTTGGATTGCTGTCACAGTGAGCGACATTGACATCCAGGGGGGCAGGGATCGGAGTGTTTTCCTATCCTCGCTACTCAATGGCACGTACCGTTCTGTGGTCAATTTCGTCTATCACTTATGGAACCCTTATGGGCACACATAAATGGAGCCGAAGCTGAGCTGCAAAGTCTAGTCCGTGAATGTTTCACACAGGCAAGTTACTGTACTTTTCTGCACTGTAAATGCAATTAGCCCGTCGACCAACAGCTGGTTATGTTTACTTCACCTTGCAAGTAACGTTAACTCGACGAGCATGGGCCATCATCCCGGTTGTCAGAGTTGGTTCGCCATCATCATATCGCGGATATCTCCGTCATTGAACTAGTGTGGCGATACAATAGAGTAGAATGGAAAGCCATTCCCGATGCCCTGTTCCATCGCCCAGGTTTTGGACCATGTGGGCGTTTGCGGCGTCGGCGACGTCCATTGTCGACGGCGTGATGCTGATCGTGCTTCCATTTTCCAGCCAAAGTGCAAGGAACAATATAAGAATAATCTACGCCACAGCCGTTTTACGCTTATGGTTATTTCCGAATTCCTTCCTCTACGGGAGTGATGTTGCCAAGGCGTTTTCGATAGTGTCTTGAGTATTTGAATTGCTGCTTTTTAGGTTCAAGAATGCAAAAGATCCTGGTCTAGTTTTCGATCGTCCGGCGGCAATAAGAGCTAATGTCTCGTGAATAACATCGTCGGAAAGAGTTTAAAGAATCGGTAACGACACCGCCTAATACGGTCACATTCCAGCTTGACGTGATCCGAAACATTGTGCTGAAAACGCCTCGTGCGGTGTAGAAAGCACCCACACCCAATTCTTGACGAAAGTCTTTAAACAATGCCTTGCAATGGGATAAAATGGCGTGGCATGTAAAGAAAAAGTGTATGGCCGCCATTTCAGGCCGGCAAAGCCTCCGGCCCGTTTTTCAGACCCGAGGCCGCATGTAACGGCCTGGGGAGTCGGCAACGCGGCAGAAGACAAACCAAAAGGTCGAATTAAGCGCCCTTAAACGATAGTTGGTACTTGAAAGCCAACCTTTTGACGACGATGGTTGTTCCATTAACATATTTGGCGAGGCATTCTTGTCAATCTATGCAACCGCAGATGCAGACATAGACGCAGGCCCCACGAGTCAGTCTGCCCATTTGGTCGCCGTTTTGCCGTGTCATGTTAACAGCAACTGGGCTATGCCAGCTCCGGATGTATTTTCCAGTCTCAAGCTCTCCATTCAAGTTGCAAGGATGCCGAAAACAAATGTTTGAGTCAACCCGGCAAGAATCAAACAGGGTTATCTGGAAATCAGAACCAGACGATCAACTTGGCCTGGGTCGAAGACGAATCAATTACTCTTTCGGGCCGGAACTGAATTGGTTTCTTGAATAGAGCCACATCAATTTCGGCCCCAGGCTACCGCTCTTCCTCTGCCTGCACCTGTGCCTGTCCTTGTGTTGAGAAAACACAACCAACAGACACGCCCCCATTGGATACCCCATGGCCGCTTATGAAACTTGTCATCGATCTACGCCAGGATAAGCCCTACGGCTTGTAGGAAAGCAATCTCGAGTCCAGTCCGACCTAGCCTAGTCGGTTTCGCTTCACTAAACAACGCAAAGACTCGGCAAGCCGTTAGACGGCGCTTGTAAGTGCCGGGAGTGATTCGCCTGGCAGATCTCTCCTCTCAAGCATATCAATAGCTGTTCACCTCCGCTATTGTGTTTCTAGCTCGTGCGCAGCCAATTCCGAAGATGGCGTTTCGTCCTCTAATTTGCTTTCTAGAACACAATCTTAGCACACGGAAGCTGCGAGTTTCAAGCCATAACCATATGGCTATTTGAGTTGGTAAGCTGAGATTTCAGGAATGTTTCGAAGCATATCCCGGCAGCAGGAGAAAGGCCTAGCTCTTCGGGCATCCGGTCGACCCGTATCGTGGACACCTTTAGCCTAGTCTTGAAATTGGACGCTTGCGAATTATTTCACGTGAAAGTAAAGCGAGTTACTCGCCACTTGTACATAGACAAAAGCATGGGGACTCTTGAGCAGTATATGACCCATCTCGGTGGGGACAAGTTGAAGTGGCCATGACGCTGGATATTTCAGGAGTGTTGGCTGAACTATCTTACTGCCCCTTGAATTTTAGGCCCTGAGGGTCGAGACTGTCACCGCAACTTCATGCCATATGCACAGAGACGCAACAAGAAAGAGGGCTGATACACTCAGTGAGTGTTCTAGACGCACATATCGCGAGTAACAGACAAGAGAGGGAAACGCCAGTGGTCTATTACTCGAAGCAACAAGAAGCCCGTGCTGTAGCAAGCAAGAAACCATTGGCAAAACACTTGGATGAGATGACTGTAACATGTTCCTTGGAGCTGCATAAGGTTCTTGATTTGAGATTGCCAGATTATTTAAGTTTGCTCGACTTCTGAGTCCAGCTTGAAAAGACTTGCAGCAGGGACTATTGTCGGAGATCACCACAGACCTTTCTACAGCTGCTCTTGACATATGAAAGAGGTGACGGGATTAGCTATATTGCACATAGGAACCAATTGTTTGTCTTTATGCATAAAACCAATAGCATTGCATGGCTCAGCGCCCTGGACAGAAGTAAAATACAGATAAGCTCCAGCTATCCGCGCAACGGCAACGCCGACGAATACTCCCCACAGATTCGCTCGTTTCTGGACTACGGGGCAGACCTTTGAATCAAGTAAGGCACACTTTGATGAGATGCTCCAAAGCTTGGTCCATGACGACAACAATAGGTAGCCACAATAAAATTTCCACTTGGCAAAGGTGCAAAGGCACGATCTTATTGTCACCCAAAACGGATAGCGAGTTTATGCTTGTTGCGGGCGTTCCTGTGTATTGCGGTTTCCCTGTGATGTGTGTCTTCACACATACCCCTGCCTGAGCAAGTCATAAGTGCCATGGTCATTGTGGCGAATCCGAGTATTTCCTTTACTGGTCATCGTATTTGCCGCAGGTTTGCGTCTTGTGCATAGACTCTTATTGACGTATTTGACGACCAGCGTTGATGTCAACACGTACAAGTACGGGGTGATCAGTAGACCTTGTGTTCAGGGTCACGATGGATGGATGGCAGGTCCGGAACCCCACGAGATTGGCTTCTGACGAGTGAGTAAAGGCCTTGAACGATGATCGACCGACTGATAGATGACATAGAGTGCCAAGAAGGGGGGTTTGGGGGCGTTGCTCTATGCCTGTGCATTTTCCGAAAGTAACCCTATTCCAGCCTAGCAACAAGTTGAAATCGGTTTTCAGTCAAGGCTTTGGTTTAGGCAATGACCGCAAAGTCAGAGTCTCGCATATCACACCCTGGTTAGGGTCACGTCGTAGCGGGGGGGCCGTCATTGCAGACAGCCGGGTAGGAACCATAGCAGACTTGTTATCCAAGCACCGCTGAGCCCTGCCATCACCTGCCTCTTGTGTGGAAAACGTACGAGTAGCAAAATGCTATTTGTTACCGAAAGTCTGGTACCGCTCACTCTGCATGAGCATGCGTGTGATTCGAAATATGACTGGGAGAAAGGGTGGAGCGGGTCGCGCAGAAATGCGACTCTACAGGCCGACGTATACGAACTCTTGAGTTGAAAATCTGAGACGTAAAAAACGCGGCTAAGCTCTTGCACAAGGCGGAATAGTCGCGACAGGCATACCACACCTGTTGGAAGCGCCGCAACAGCATGCCTCGGTAGTGTTGACATGCTGCAAGTTGGAGGGGATGATCGTCGATACTGACGCGACCAGAGCGCTTAGAGTGGGCAAAGACGGGTCGGATGCGCTTCGGAAAAGCCATCCAATCGAGCCATCCCACGCAAAACTTTCCCTTCCAGGCCAATGTCAAGCCATGTAAACTGTCCCGGCAGTTGGGTAAATTAGATGGAGAAGTGTGAAACCGGAAACAAAATCAACACCAACAATGGCACCACGCTAGGGTACAGATGGCCAAGCAGGGACGCCCTTGACTTTTGAGAACCGATAGCAAGAGCCATTGAGCACAGATTTCCTGCCTGACTCTACCTGAGGTCAAAAGAGATTTAGGGATCATATGGATCAAGAATAGAGAGCCAGAGCCACTTCTCGAGTCTGTAAGGCCAGGCGTGACGAACAGGGCAAAGCATTGTCACAGCCTGGAAAAAGCCAATCTGCGACCAAGTGCGGCGAGTGGTTTAGCCGGAATGCCTCGGCAGCCACACTGAATAAAATATAGCATGGCAAGGGCTGTGTTATCTTTGACACCCACAACGTTAGATCCGAGGATGGATCTGCAGGAACCCTCCAACGAACCCCAGATCTGGCGGCAACGGCGTATGACGGAGGGGTTGATTATCAGGTGAGCTATAGCGTAGAAGCGAGGAGAGGACAGGGAAAAGTCACACACGGGCTTAGTTAGATCCGTATAGACCCGGCACTTGGTTTGTGATATTGAGCGAGCCAAGTTGGATTGGGGCTTCCAGGGGGGAGCAGGCGGAACTCGTGGAGCACGCATGCTCCCGTTGTCATTCAAAAGAGGAAAGAGACAAGTGTTGGAAATTAGTGAGTGATATTGCGAAAAGGTTAACGGTACGACAAACCCCGAAGCTGATTGAGAGAGAGGGTTGATTTTGATGATGTTAGGTTGGAAATTCAGAAGGAGCATGGGGGGTGTGCAGCTTCAAACAGACACGGCAACCTAGACCCAGCGTGAGTTGGCAGGACTTTCGCTTGCAGTCCAGCCGCTGTCCAATGGCAGCCAACTGCATGGTAAACGCGCGCGTATCCACTAGGCAGTTTTCGGCAAGACGATTGCAAAAGGAGCGCTCACCTATTGGTCCATGCCCATCATTAGGCAAGAGCCAGGGCTGATCTCTTCAGACACCAATGGAAGCCGTCAACGGGGCTCTGTAGACCCACTGAGAGACAAGGTTTACCCTTGCTCGGTTCATACTGAATTGGGAAGACGAGCAACCTCGCAGGGTTAGATCCTTGATTAGCGCGTCCCGACACTCTGGTACGCTAAGCTGCCTTAGCAACCACTAGCTTGCGGCACAAAGTGCTGAATGGCCGGCTGCGGGGCCGTCTTCTGCACCAAGAGTGGGTATTTTCTAACTCCGATACCCCTGTCAATTCTCAAGCGCCGCCAGGCGCATGCCATGTTATGTTATGTATGGGTTGCATACTCCGTATTGCGCAGGGCAAGTGGATGTTCATTACTTGTTGTTAGACAATCAGTCGTGCTTTTGTGGTCGCTACCTCCTGTCTGTTTCATTACGTACAGTACGAATCGTCGTGGACAGGCACTGAGACGGCTTGGCCATGCCCAGACAGCCTCAAATTGCAGCTATTTGCTTCGTGCCAGGTCGAGTCAGGTAGGCCAGGATGTTGTCACACTGGCAGCGTCATTACCCTCGCTACTTTTAGTTGCTCATCTGTCTCGTCCTGGGTAGTCTGGGCAATCGCGGTAGTTCCTGCAAATGAATTGGTGTGCCTAGATATGGGTTATCTTGATGTGCCTGACGCTCAACAGCGTCATTTGCCCGGCTCCTACAGCCTCGGATCACATCCGCGGACCAGGGGAAGACGGACGTGCCTATACTTCGCCAGACAAAACCAAAACCCTCCGAACTTGCGGCAGGTTGTCGTTAATTTAGCCACTTCAGGGGGACGCCTGTCAAGGCTAGCATCAAACAACCCAACACTACCGTTCGTTTTTGCGGCGAGGATCATTCTCAACGGCTTCGCGCTACACGCGGTCCTATCACGACTCCTAATAACGCGCCTATCGGATCGACTTGGCTGTTGGTGATTGTCCATTGTAGCGTCAAAGCCTGGTTTTCCAACTGATGCAATTGCTCTGTTTCATTGCTTTGACCGTCATCATAATTGACTGACAAGACAGAATCTTTGGCATGCATGGCCGAGTGCTCCGCTCTGCTCAATCGTTTCCCACACATCCCATCCATTGACAATGCAATCTGCCGACAATTGCCAAGCCTGGCAGTGGAGTCGCTTGCTCTGCCTAGGCTGCTGCGGGCATGGTCGTCCCTTTGTTTTCTGTCATGTCTTCTTGTTTAGGCCTTTTCGTCCTCCTATTCCGTTTCCGTCTCCGAACTCGTTTCCCCTCTCTCATTTTGTTGCTACTTGACCAGATTTGTAATAAGACTACCAGCCAAGATTAAGAGCAAATCGCGCTTTGTGTGCTTATGGCTGAGTAGACTGGCAGAGTCGTGATGGCCTGGCCTGGCCTGATTCTACTCAGCCCCAAAAACGCTGCCCCCAAACAGACCCCTGCTCCCACTTTAGATCATCGCATCTTCCAATTCTGGTTCTCAGACGTCTTGGTTTTTTTTTCACCCTCCTCCACTCGCATCCCAGCACGGTACGGGACGTCACTGGCGCACCCTTTCGCTCCCTCCTAAGCTGCCGATCTTGAGATCGATGTACGCCAAACGGCCCGCGTAGGATAATCGAGCTCCCGTGTTCCTGATGTCAGCTCTTGTACTAGTCTTGAATAGCCCATCTTGTCTGTCATGATTTATCCTTTTGGGCAGACCGAAAACTAGCAAAATTAAGACAATCTCGTCGGCTTGTCTCACTTGATTTGGAGGGCCATATCCTGAATTTGAAGCACAGTTGTGTGTGCAGGTAGAATCCGAGCAGGACGGCACAAAGGGTCGTTGGTCAAGCTTGTCCCCACCTATTCCACGGGCTACCCTTCTCAGCCTTTTTCTTTTTGCGTACCTGGCCACTGGCCTATGAACCCATGTAATCGTTTGTTGTCAAGGTTCAATTGCTTGTGCTTGTGCTCGTGCTCGTGCTTGTCCTTGTGCTGGTGCTGGTGCTGGTGCTGGTGCTTGTCCTTGTATTCGGGGGTTACTGTTTCCTTGTGCCCTTTACCTCAGCCTGATCTGTTTAGCAGAAGGCCACTCCATACAGCTCTTCAGCTTGTCCATTGGCCCGGGGCTAGTTGCTTCGTCTTGCCTTGTCGGGCTGTTCGTGTCATCCCCCCATTTCTGTACGTACTGCACATGACAAGAGTAGCTGTGGCTCGCGCTATCGGCAATATACATCGATGCTTTATAGATGGATTCGATATCAAGTCTTCACATTATCATCTGTTGTTATTGTCTTCGATTCGAGGTCGCCATTGATGAGGGCTCCAGGTGAGCAAGATTAGGCCTAATCTCCTGAGAACCTTCTTTTCATCTCCCCTCGCCACCTGCGATTGTTAGACTGATAACCAGGCATTGCCATTACATATCCTATCCAGACTGTCGGATCCAAGGACTGCTCGAGACCGCATACGCGAGACGCCGGTCGTATCAAGGCGAATGAATTTCCCTCATAGCAGAAGTTCCAATCATCCTTGAATCGTCGTGATTTTGAAGAAACCACCGAACTGTTTCCGGTGATTTCCTCCCTCATGAGAGTTGAGACTCCATACGCTCATCCATCCATCCATCCCCATCCCATCCCATACCATCCAATTTTCCCACACCCATTCCTGGATGGATGGATGGATGACCCCCCCAGACACCCCCCTGCGCCAGTGAATGCCAACGCCCACGCCCACACTTACGCCCACGCTATGCCCACGCAAACGCAAATGCCACTCCCACTCGCTTTCACACCCATCAAGCCGCTATGGACCCTCTCTATCTCCCCCAGCGTCATCTCCCAGTCTCTCTGTGTATCCAACTAGCCAACTCACTCTCATTCATTGCCTTAGTTCCCTCCAGCAGCTATCATTACGCGCAAGAGCTCGAAGTATCTGGACATGGTGGAGGAAAACAAGTCATCCACTTCGTGGGTGTAGGCAATGCAATGCTATGCCGTACCCATAACAGTACTCGGGGCTGAATATTTTTGCTTGACACCCCCAGTCTTTCTCCCTCGTTAGCACCCCTGACATCCAAATCTGTGTCTCTTACTGGTCTACAGGCCGGTCCCTGGACTTCCTCTATGGAAGAGAGGCTCAGGCTCTCAAGAATGTCCTGGTACATCGTTGCTCCCTGTAAATCTAAATACACTCCAACGATCTGCACTCCACCACTCTTCATCTCCAAACACCATTTATACAAAGAGCCCGAGCCGTCTACGACCCCACAAGGCTCTGTTTCTTTCAACTCCGTCTTCTTGCCCTTGCCCTTGCACTTGCACTTGCACTTGGCCTCGATCTTTGGACACCTAGGTCTTCAAAAAGCGGCCGCGGCCAGAAAAGGCTGAATCGTCCTTCATCTGCTTCTCCTCTATCTGCCTCGCCAAGTCTTGATGTTTCTTGAAGCATCCTCAGTTCTGTTCATAAGTGCGACAGTCTCGGACTGAATCTTGAACTCGCAGCTACACATCATTGATAGTTATCCAACACTTACAAAAACATTTTGTTCTTCAGCCCCGCCCATAAACCAACCAATTTGGACTACAATTGTCCAGTTCCCCCAACCTGATACCCACATGATCATGGTCGAGCAGCAGTATATTGCCCCAGGTCTACCCCAACCGGATGGTCTCTCGGGAATCCCAAACTTGCATGACTCAATCTCAACAACCTCGACTTCACCTTACCAAGACCTAACCGCATATCCTTCTGTAAGTTGTACTTCTTCTTGGGTCGATAGGACATAGTTCTTGTTCTACGCTCTTTCCTCAAACTCGTACTCATTGATCCAGGTTTCTTCGCCTTTCAGCGGTTATTCAGGCCAGTGCGACCCAAACCTCTTGACCCCGATCTCCGTCGTGAGCTCTCCTCCTTCGCACGGCTTATCGAAGATTGCACCGCAATACCCTCCTCCCCCAGGCACGCCTAATCAGCAACATACTCCTCCGGGGAGTTCCAGGATGTACCATCAGCAGTGGCCAGGACATTTCGACGTAAATAGCCAGTCCCCCCACGCGACTTCACCTATGACTTCTCAGCCTCCATCCGCTGGGGATTTCCTCCATACCAGCTATGTTCATGATGGCCGCCGGACCCCAGGACCCCCCGAGCCTTATATGGGAGCCTTTGGTGTTTCAACCGGACCAGAACCACAACCCATGAACCCGCCGTATTACGTCAACATTGGACCTCCCGTCGACCACCCGGAACATATTATGATGAGGAATAGTCAACATGCCCCGATGGGAATACACCATCGTGAGATACCCCCCGCGCCTCTTTTGAGCGAGCCTCATCCAACTCAATATCGTCGCCGACCCAGCCCTGCAAACTCTATGATGCATGGCCTACAAACAGACGTTCCACGTTCCATGACCGGATCTCCTCGCCGAAGATCAGGCCCTCATGCTCCTGCACGGGTCAGGAAGCGTCAGCCAAAACGCACGGGAGCCCCCAGAAATGTCACAGCCGAAGATCCCGTCAGCGAGCACAAGAATTGTTTTGGTCAAGAGGTCCCACCAGTCCTAAAGAGTACTTGTCCTGACGAGGAACGCTGTATATTCGAATCTCGTTGGAAGCACCGTAACCAAAAAGGTCAGGATATGTGGGAGAGTATCCAAAGTGATTTTAAAGATCGGTTCCACAAGTGTCCTGGTAAAGAGATGCTCCAGATGAAGTTCAAGCGAGGCCGATCTAAGTACCTCGAATGGAACAACAAAGATGTAAGTATTCCTTTTCCGAGACTTTCAGAACCATACTGATGATTTTCAGAACGATTTACTCCTAGAGGCCTGGCAAATAAACGAGAGCAACCGATACCAGAATATCCTCGAGATATTCCACGAGCTTGGAGGTTCTCGGAATATGCGGCTGAGTGCGAGTGACATTGAAGTCAAAGTTGTCAACGACTTGAAGCTCGAGGAAGGAATATACATGGAGTCCCATGGAGATGCCAACATCAGAAGAAGGCGCAAGTCAGTGCCTAAAAGGAAGCGTGTTGGCCGAGGTGTCGACGACAACGACATGCGAGCCACTGACGAGATGATGAGTGTCGGATCGCACCACACACATGAAGACGAAGTCATCAATCAAGTCCATGGCATTCCGCATCTGAAGATGGAGGCGGACAGCCCTGGGGAACACCACAACATGATGGATACGCACTTATGGGACCAGCAGATGAAGATGGAACCTGGAGTGATGCCACAACGGAATGACCGCGTGCAGCCTCTGATGAGATTAAGCCCATCATCGCAAAGCATGTATGGGGGGCGCAGAGGATCGTGAGTATTGGAAGCATTCGGTCGTGAATCGATTGGCCCGATGTCTGGACGCAACTATAGATTGTTTCATCTTCTCGGCGAAGAACCCACATTCCTTGTATTTTCTTGGCTTGTCATCCGTCCTCGCAAATATTGCGAATCCTTCTCAGGAGTCCTCACATATACCCCAAGAATTGTTTTAGACAGATGTCCAGCGAGAAATCGATGCTTTTTTCTTCTTCTGGCATAATGAAAGCTGATTGCTACTATCTATTTCCCGGGGCTACACAAGCTCGACGTGGTGTTTACTGACACTTGTGTGCCCCATGCTCATTTCGTTGCAGATTCTTTTCTGATAAGACCTTGCGGCTGTAAGACGATAGCTGCATCTCACTTGTGAAAAGTCAAGTGACCGTGTGTGGCTTCAAACAAGTTTGGGGATTCTAATCTCGCCATGCTTGGCTCTGGACAGGAGATCGGCGATCCTCAAATGGCACAGATGGCGGCGTATCGGTTCCCGTCACCTTGTTGCCCTGCTGCCATGGGAATGCGAAAGACCTGGAAAGATTGGGAAAGGGGGCGGAGCATGAGCAAGATAGAGCGCAACCCGTATTGAAAAAGCAGTCCTTGTTTGCGGTCCCGACAGTCTGGAAAATTGCGCTTCAAGTAAATTTGATTTTCAGTGCAACTTGCATGTTGCTGGGTTCAATTGACAAGGGTCTGGAGTCAGGTCGCCAGCGGAAGCCGGGAGGGTGTTGAGACAAGCTTGACAGGGTCGCCTTGAGCCTAAAGTAGTGGCCCCGTCTGTGGACGCCATAACTAATCGTCAGGGATCAAGGCTTCTAGCCCCCGACGTAGATCACACCGTTTGACAGTTCGGCAATGCTAGGCCCAAGAGGCGAGACGATGTACGGCCAGACTCGTTATTCTACCCTGCCTGACTGACTACCTTGCTTGTCTCTTTCAAAAGTGTGATGATTTCCACCCGACTGATTCATGATTCCTTCCGATGACCAGGGAGCAAACGACAAAATGTTTTGGCTTTATCTATGTATGCTTCAGAAAGGCCATGTAACCACTTCAAAATGCGCATCCACGGATCGAGCGCATCAGTAACAAGGTTAGTGAATGTCTTTCTCAATGATGAAATCTTGGCATGTATGGAGTAATGTCCCCTTAGCCCTTCCTATGCCACCTCTGATAGTGTTGGCAGTCTGAAAGGGTGGCTTCCTAACTCTGCGAAGATCTTGGCCGATTTCTTCTATTGATGCTGTTGAGTGTACGCGCAAAACTATACGAGAGTTCTGCCTCCACAACCGTGCAAGAAAACGTCTGTTCTGTTGTGCGGCAAAAGGACGTATGCATATAATTGGGTGTCGTGAGGCAGAGCACAGCAGCAGGGAATAGCTCTCAAGGTGGATAATATGTTTGGCGTAGTTATAACCTGGCGAACGAAGACCAAAAATGTCCTGGGGTTCTCGGCTTGTGATAGCTACATCTGGTCTGGGTCAGTCCTCGGCTTGCCGTTGAAAACCTTCCGCTCAAATATGGGTTCATTGTCAAAAGAACCTGAGTGGATACTGGTCGGATTCTGTTTCCCGAAGGCACACACACACAGGCCGTGGTCTTTGACCCTCCCAAAAAGTTGGAGAAGGACGACCTAGCTTCAGCTTCCTTCGGGTGACGGCCCAGGGGGCGGCATCGATACTTGACTGTCTCTCATGCATTCGTCTGTACAGTAACGTCCATGGACCAAGCGTGGACCGCCTATCTGTGTGACGGTGGGTGTAGGTGGTGAAAGATAATGATGGATCGTTCAAAAAAGCTGTGATCGTTTATCATCAAGCTGATTCAAACATGACCAATATTGAGTAGCATTCAGCCGTGACTGTTTGACGCTGTACCATAATTAGCTCGGGATTCAATAGTCACGTTCGTCCAGGGGCCCTGCTTTTGTGCTTTGCGTTGGCGCTAGGATGTGACGCACTGGTACATACGCTATTCATGTCGTGACCTGGATCTTGGCATAAGCTTCTTTGGCGTTCGCGTCTTTTGGTGCTGATCGTGCGAGATGATGATTTTAAGCAAAGCTTTCGAAAGGATGGAAACGGAAGGCTGTAGAGGCAGGTGACAGTTGAAGAATCTAGGGGTGGGAATTCTAACTCATAATAATTATAGTTGGTATGATTATGTCTGTCGGGTAGGTATGAGTAGAACTGCCTAGTTGACGAATGGCAGGAACGATAATTTTGATGATTGATCGGAAGGAGCCCACACGATCACCAAATCTGGGGGCGTCATTGGGACCAATGGAAGCATTCAAGCGTTTTTGTTGGAGGAATTCCAAAATCAACTTCCTAAATATTTCATCATAGTAATGCCACAGCAGAAGATATAATTGATAGAATATACCTTATAGCTTATCACATAGGTTCTAATTCCGTTGACATATGAACCTGGGTTAATCTGTAGTACCTAAGGTGACCTCATAAGGTGCCACGTACCTCAGCCACAGGTGGCGGAATTGACAAGACACATCTATCACCACGAATCCGTCACGACTTTGTCCTATCCAAGCATTCGAGTCGCGACGCCAAGCGCCTGTCGCGCGCCCCATCAGAGGCGTCATATTCATATTTCACATGGTTCATGGTCGGATTTGCTGTATCTAGGTCCCCTCGATGAGCCTCGTAGCTCTCGAGCGCCATTTCCCCTGGGCCAACATCTTCAAGGTTTGAGCTTACGAGACTCGAGGCACAATGTTCCTGGCCTTTGTCCCGCTCTTAATGTGGGCTACATTATCATGGACGGCCCTAGGAATGAGACAGGATCGCCTCGTACAGTTACGCCAAGAAACAGTGGATATGTTCTATCATGGTTTCAATAACTACATGCAGCATGCATTTCCCGAAGACGAGGTATGTTTGGTTCCCTCGGTGCTGACTGATTAATGCTGACTGCGTCTTCTTGTAGCTTCGGCCTTTGACATGCTCCCCTTTGACACGAGATCGAGAGAACCCCGCCCATATCGGATTGAACGATGCCCTAGGGAATTACTCCCTCACGCTTATTGATAGTCTATCGACACTCGCTATCCTCGCTGGAGGGCCGGAAGACGAGTCAGGAACTGGATCGCAAGCACTAAGTGATTTCCAAGATGGTGTTGCGAGCTTCGTACAATATTATGGCGATGGACGACAGGGTGCTTCAGGCCAAGGCATACGAGCGAATGGGTTCGACCTCGACAGCAAGGTGCAAGTCTTCGAAACTGTTATTCGTGGGTTAGGCGGTCTCCTCAGTGCACATCTCTTTGCCATCGGCGAGTTGCCTATAACTGGATACACTGTGCAACCTGCTTGGGCGGCTGAGGCTGATGATCCCTTGGAGCTGGTCCCGATACCCTGGCCAAACGGTTTCCAATACGATGGCCAACTCTTACGGTTAGCCCTCGATCTGGGGCAGAGACTCCTCCCTGCCTTCTATACAGACACAGGCATACCATATCCGCGGGTCAATCTTCGACACGGCATTCCGTTCTACATCAATTCCCCATTGTTTCGTGGAATGGGCGAGGATAAGCCCAAGGTAACTTCGGGCGAGATTACTGAGACTTGTAGTGCTGGAGCTGGAAGCCTTACTCTCGAGTTTACGGTTCTCAGTCGTTTGTCGGGCGATGTTCGATTTGAGCAAGCAGCTAAACGGGCCTTTTGGGCGGTTTGGGGTAGGAGAAGTGAGATCGGATTGGTTGGCAACGGTCTCGATGCAGAGGGTGGGCAATGGATCGGCCCGCATGCTGGCATTGGTGCTGGTATGGATAGTTTCTTCGAATATGCTTTGAAGAGCCATATTTTACTCTCAGGCCACGGCATGCCGAATCAATCGACTTCAAACCGACAGAGTAGTACTGAATGGCTCGACCCCAATGCCATTCATCCTCCTCTACCCAAAGAGTTGCAGACCTCCGAGGCGTTCTTGGACGCATGGCACCAGGCTCATGCCTCGGTCAAGCGATATCTGTATACAGACCGGAGCCACTACCCATATTATTCGAATAATTACCGGACGACTGGACAGCCTTATACAATGTGGATTGATAGCCTCGGAGCCTTCTATCCTGGTTTATTAGCTATGGCTGGCGAAGTGGATGAGGCAGTAGAGGCGAATCTTGTTTATACTGCGCTCTGGACGCGATATTCTGCTCTCCCCGAGCGCTGGTCTGTTCGCGAAAACAATGTTGATCAGGGGCTCGGTTGGTGGCCAGGCCGTCCCGAGTTCATAGAGTCAACATACTATATATATCGTGCCACACAAGACCCATGGTACCTGCACGTCGGGGAGATGGTGCTCAGAGACATCGAGCGACGTTGCCGCACTACCTGCGGATGGGCTGGTCTTCAAGACGTCAGGACGGGAGAGTTGACCGACCGCATGGAGAGCTTCTTCCTTGGTGAAACCGCAAAGTATATGTATCTACTTTTCGACCCAAATCACGCTCTCAACAAAGTTGATGCGCCATTTGTCTTTTCTACCGAAGGTCATCCACTCATCATTCCCAAACGCAGCCGCTCTGAGCCAATTATACGGCATTCTTTGGCAAAGCAAAATATCCCCAAGAACAACACTGCCGACGAGGGGTTTACCAACTCGTGTCCTGTACCCACAACGGCAGGATTTGCTGGGTCGGCTACTGCTGCACGTCCCGACCTTTTCAGTGTCGCGCTATTCGTCGATTTGCACAATACTCCCAACGTCCATGGACCCCTGGAAGCCTTTGATTTTATGGATAAGAAGAAGGGACTTGTGACAAAATTCAAGGCCACGACCAACTATACGATGTTTCCATGGACACTTCCTCCCACGATGCTGCCGCAGGATGGAGTGTGCTCTGCACCCACTGAGCGTGTTACAACATGGATTGAATTTCCGCCCGGTGACACGGCTAGCTCGCTTGTTTCTCGTTTCGGAACGTCTCTTGTGTGGTACAGCCACAACGGGCCGACGGTCCGTAACCTTGACGGCATGCGGCTCCAACTAGAACGACAGCAAAATGGAAATCTTGCGGGCCGGCACTGGAGGATCACGCACGTCGCGAACAGAGAGCTTGGCCGGCACGAGAACGTCTTCTTTCACGCAGAGCATGTAAGGGACTATAAAGACGAAGCCTTCACATGTATACGACGAAAAGATAAAATCGAAATTGACCTTTTACTCGACTCCCCAGACAAGCTAAATGCCAGTGCGCCCGCGCCTGCCCAGATCATCAACGCATCCAGCGAAATCATTCCTGATCACCCTGCCCTTCCATCAGAATCACTCCTCAAGTCATTGCTCCGTGTCGTGAGTTCTGTTTTCGAGCCAACCTACACGGACCTCCCCGAATCGGAGGCGGACGGTATCGGCCCCACTACCCTCCGTTGGACGGCCTACACGGCGACCGGCCCGGGTTCATTCCCTTTACCTCCCGTTACCGACACACCAATGGCTAGCTCACCAGGCTATAACTCCCGCAAACCTGCAACCAACTTTCCATGGACCACCGTGTTTCTCGGTGATGAGGCTTGTGGTGCCCCTTTACCTGCCTCATCCTCTCGCCAGCATCAAATCATCGTCCTGCGTCGCGGCGGTTGTTCTTTCAGTGAAAAGCTTGAGCGCATCCCCACTTTCCCAGCGTCGCCGCGCTCTTTACAACTTGTGATTGTCATTGATGAGGACGACACTCCAGAAGAGGGCCCGGATGAGGTTGTGAGACCTCTTTTAACAGTGCCACAGCTGACACCCCGAGGCATGGGGCGACTTAACGGTGTGCCGCTTGTTCTCATTCGCGGTGCTAGAGGCGACTATGGTCGTTTTGGAGATGCTAGGGGTGTAGGAATGCGACGTAAATACGTGGTAGAGAGTCAGGGATTATTGATAGAGAACGCCATTGTCTTATAGCGCGTGGGGTACATGATGCATGTCTCGGAGTTCTTTGATCGTCATTTTGCATGGTGTTAGGTAGTTCCGCATCACGTAGCCAATCCAGAGTTTATGTTATTGCTTAGATAGACTTCGAAAAGCGCTGTTTGAACACAAAAGGCCCGTTGGTTGTCACAAAAGACCAACAGCAGGGTGACCATATCTTAACATACCATGGTCAATAGTTTCAGGGAATGGCAATGTGATACTATCGTTTTTGTCATTATTAGTTTTGAGATGTTGCTTTATATGGTCATATTAAGGTATTCTCCAAAATCCCCGTTCTATATGCGCGAACCCAAAAAGACTTTTGCAGTTGTTGAATGTGAAATAGTCATCCACAAAACGCCAACCAGTGTATAAATTTCACTCAATGAGTAAGTGAATAGTTGTAAAGTTGGCCACGGCCACGACTGACAACTTAAGCTTGTAACCAGACAAGACAAAAATAACTTTGCAGGTCTAAGAGATTTCCATACATGCGGCGCGGGCTGGCAAATCCAGAGCGCACCAACAATTGACTGGTGTTGATTCATGATCTAATGTCGTTTTATCGCCGGAATTGGGATCGAACAGAGGAGGCTCAGCATCAGTCAACTAAGCATCATCAAGGAGAATCTTGGTAGGAGCAGCGCCGAGCTTATCACGGCCGTTGAGGCCGGGGATCTCAAGAATGAACATGTATCCCATGATCTCGCCCTTGAGCTGCTCAACGAGTTCAGCCGCAGCCTTTGCGGAACCACCTATAAAAAGCACGTCAGTAAAGGCCTATTATACGTTATGGATGATGCCATCCAAAGAGTGACTCACCAGTAGCGATGATGTCGTCCACAACAAGGACCTTTTGGCCCTCGCGAACAGCGTCTTGCTGCATCTGGAACAGGTCCTTGCCATACTCCTTGATGTACTCGGCAGTAACGCATGGCCCAGGGAGCTTGCCCTGCTTGCGCACAGCAGCGAAGGGGACACCGAGACGAAGCGCAAGACCGGGACCGAAAAGGAAACCACGAGCATCGAGACCAACAATAACATCAGGCTTGGTAGGGAAAGTCTCGGCGGCCTGAAGCACGAGAGCATCGAGAAGAGTGGCATGGGCGGCTGGGTCGGCAAAAAGAGGCATGATGTCGACAAAGTTGATACCCGGGATGGGGAAGTCGGGGAAGCTGCGCAACGACTTGCGCAAGCTTATCTTTGCACTGGAGAGTTCGGAGGAACCGGCGGCAGAGGAGGAGGGCTGTCGTCCCGCGGCATCTTGGCTATCAACAGCGACAGACGTGGTGTTGTTGGTGGGGAGGGGTTGTTGGGCGCTCATTGTGGAGGAAGAGAAGAGGGAAAAGGAAGAAGGGAAGGCAGGGTAGAAGAAGGTGGGAGGGTCGGGGAAAAAGAAGGAAGAAGGAGAAAAGAGACGAGGGATACAAGACGGGAAAGGGTGAGCGGAGGCAGCTGCCAGGCACAAAAGGAGTGGTTTTTTTTCCGTAGTAGGTAGTCGGTGGTGGTCGGTGGTCAAGCCGTGTCGGAAGAAGCAGTCACAGTCGGTTTTAGTGGAAGTGGAAGTGGAAGTGGAAGTGGCAGGCGGGAAGAGAGTACAAACAAGGTACGTGCTCCGTGTATGTGTGTTACTTGACTGATTCTGTACCTGATGGCGGAATTGTAACGGGCAGGTACAACCTAACCGTGAAGAACAAGGCAGCTAAGGTACTTTACGAAGGCAGTCGAAACACGGAAGGAGGGGTGCGATAGTGGCATGGCAGGCACGACTGATTGATTGGGAGCGAGGGGGAGGGGAAATCGACCAGGGTTGAGCAGAAGTAGGAAGGCTTCGAGGGGTGCAGACTACATACAAGGTGGGGGAGGGGGAAAATTTTGTCAACTTTTTTTTTTTCTCCCTCTCAAAACCTTCAGTATGGACTAGGTAGGTAACGTAACTAACAAATTGTGGTTTCTGAGTCGGGCACAGAAACTGAAACCCACTGGTGATCAATGCCCAGCAGGCCCCAGCAGTGCCTAACATGGACGAGGTACGGAGGTGTGGAGGGAGGTACTCCGCACCGTGGAGGTATTGAGATCCTTGCCTGTTTACTAATATCCGTATGTTGCTATCTGCAGAAGTAGGGTTTGTTGAGTGATGCGATAATGGGTAAGCATCTCACCAAACAACTACGCAACAGACCAGGATTGCCAACGTGAGGATTCATGGCACATTATTTGAGTTTCTGCTACCAAATACGGGCAAGCTGGCGGTCAAGCAGTTCGGAGCTTCCACAAGTAACGCAAGGTCCAAGTCAGGCACGGTGATATCAACGATACAAGGTGTTAATAGACATGACTCAATGAGCACCAATCACCCAGTTCATGTGCTAAAAAGCAGCCATGTCTAAATACATGCAACACAGGGCTAGGGTGTCTTGAAAAAGAGGACTACCTCCCGTGAGTTGCTTCCAGCGTACATCCTGTATCATGTACAGCAGTACTTGCTCGTACGGTGATATGACGGCACTGCAGTCGATTGCGTGACATTTCTGATATGTCAAACGCCATTCCTAACAAAGAAACTATGCACGCTCCTCGGCTTGTATGTGCCATTGTTGTATCAAAGTGGTAATGCTGCTATATCGGTTTCTAATCGTCAATTACACCCCCTGTATGAAATCTCCCATTGGTTACGCTTTGTCTGTACTTCTGAGTCAACTTCACGCAGTCTAACGAACACGAGCCTGCCGTGATTGGATTCACGGATAGGCTCCCCATATCTGCAACAGCCTTGTCTTTTAGAACATAATCATGACCAATACTAAACAGACAGGCAAAGACTGTTGCCCGGTGTTGTCAAGAGGCAGTTGCAAGCTCAATACTCCAAGTCGTACCACTGAAGTACATTTTTAGATCGTGGAGTACTTGACGGCCACACAATAGGCCCCGTTGAATGTTGATTGGTCTTTGTCAACCCTTTCTACTATTACGAGGAATGTCAGGCCGAGGCATATTTGATCTAAAGTCAGTACAGTATCAAGCCGGTTCTTCCGCTGAGTTCCGTGTCTTATCCCAGCTCGATCGATTCCCTTGACTCGTCGGCTTTCATCGAGCCTGGATCCCTGGGCATCCTCGCATCCAACTAACCATCTTACCCCAGTATCGGACCTGCTGTTAGTCGAGCATCCACTACATGGCGCTAGAATTCTTCCCGCTGGAAGCATTAACCAAAGCTAAAGAAATCTTGGATGCCAATCGCATCCTCGTATTTGGCACTACGGCCATTGCGCCGACCCAGTAAGTCCAAGTTAAAGAACAATGTGGACCTTGAGGTAAAACAAAGAGAATGGATTCTACAGCGACGCAAGAAAATCATACTTCGTAAGAGCAAAAGACCCAATGTAACATCTGCCAGGTCCGTGATATGAAAAGCAGTTTCATGCCACGTCTTGAGTTCTTTTTCGAGGTCCAGGGCTTCGGCGAAAAATGATCCTTGTCTCTAAGTACTATCCTCATACTTCTCCACTTTCAAGCTTGATATTGGTCTTCGACATTACCCGTCGCAGTTCACTGGTTCGAAGAAAACATTGCAAAGGTTATAGTAGCACATGTCAGTTACTTCTGACTTGTGAGTCTACTAAGTTCAGGGCAGAAAATTGATGTTATTCGGTTATCGAACCATCATCAGAGACGCAGTTTAGCGGACTGCCTATTTAGGCAATTGTGTCGAAGAACCAGAGCAGAGAAGCGGCAATACTGCCTACAAAAAATGCGACTATCTGGTAATACTAACAAATTTAGGAGCCAAGCTGCCCAAGTATTTCTGTCTAAAACATACAGTACTTCTAGCTTGTGAAGGTCTGCAATCCCTGACAAGGCTCCAGCTTTCATAAGCCGCCAACCCATGAGTGGTTGATTACCGTGAATTCTACCTCACTGCAAGACTTTGTGTTTCCGTCGTACCACGAGCCAGTGTCTCACGATCAACAACATTTCAACACTCACCCCGACTTACAGAGATAACAGGCATCCACCATCCAACCCGCACTCACTTTATTCCACTCATTCTATCCCCCAAAACACCCACTTACTCCACTCAAGCACCATCGTTCCACTGCGTTTCCGTTGTCAAGACTGAGGCATGATAAAGCCCTGCGAACAAGTAACATCTACTCCGCAGCCAGCTCAGTCTAGTCCAGTGATGAGCCATCACTTGAAGTACATATACACATGCTTGGCTCAGCTTCTCATGTTCTCCCCACGCTTATCCAGTTCTCGTGCTGCGGCTCTGTGGCGTCAAATTTCCCCTGCGTGTATTCATCTTGGCTCTGGAGTTGCAGGGCGTTTCGCAACACGAAATGCCTTGATGCTCATCCAAGGGACACACAACAGTGGATCCAGATTCGCAATTCGGTCAAAGTTCAAATACGACTGAACTCATCTCGATGAGTCCGTCGCCGAAGCCACTGCAAAGCCAAGCCGTGCTGGTGCTGAGCTTCCTAACTAACTAGACTTCGTTAGGCTTCTCCAAACGTCACTTCATCATGCCAAGATAACTGAACTGATTGCACTACCTATCACCACCCGATATGTGCTTAGTCCAGATATAGATTCTAAAATTGCACACTTACAACAGGATGGTGCTTCTCTCAGAGGCAGCAAGAAATACGTCGAAGCCTTTGGACGATATGTAGGACCGTTGAGAACCAGCGCTTCAGCTTGTGGTTTAACACCACACCAAGTAGAATCGCACACCAGCTGCAGCACTCCGTAGACCAGACCAGACCAGTCAAGTTGGCCAGCACATGTGCTGATCCCAGCCACCAGGTTCCTTTCCAGAACGCCATGCAGGAAATTCTCTGCGTCTGCCTTGCGCGTCTGCGTCTGCGCCTGTGCCGTTGCTGCATCGGCTTGTTTTTCTTTCCATTTCTTTCATACTTTTAACACTGTCCAGCCTTATCCATCTGCAAAGGCCATTGAGGTTGCTCATGCACATGTTCCCCCAGTTCTATATCCAATGTCTTGCATATGCTCCCCTCCAGAAATTCTTGACCGGCTGTCTCCATCGCCGCGTCATCTCCTTCTCATGTACTGATTGACCGGTTCTTCATAACCATTGAGTTGTTCACCGCCGTTTGTTATAGTGCTTCAATAATCAAGACTGACTGGCGCCTGCACTAGCCGCAGCTGTATCATTATCTGCTGGCATCTTCCAAGCGTCTCCATCTTTCTTGAAGGGCAATGTCGCCATAGGTTTTGTGGCACCAGGCGTCATGGACAACTTTTGTGTGCAGGAATAACCATCTAGTCAGATCTTGGTCATTTCTTTTTTATATAACGCTACAGCACAGCGTTGTCTCTGTTGCGAGTCATGTCTGGGGGGCTAACCACGTATTGAGCCAGTACAGCTCTACCCATGATACATGATACCCATCATGCGGAGCGATAAGCAAGAGGCAAGCATTGAATAGTGTCCAAGACGCGGCTTCAAAGGGCCTTCTGAGTAGATAGCGCCGACCCAATCAAGATCTATATAGTCTTCTGTCAAATGTGATAGATACAGTTGATCAAGCATACAGAGTAAATCAAGGGTTGCTTGAAGTTCATGGTCCAATCACTGCATGCTTGCCAGCTCCAAAACAACTCACTTGCATGAACAAGTCTGCCCAATAGTGTAGAGGAATTGTTGTTTTCACACAACTTTGAAAATTACAACTCAGAATTACTATCAACAGTAATGGCCAATGCGGCCGCAAACACTATGTGGTATCTAATGCTAAAAGAGATGAAAATGAACAAAGAACTCTCTAAAAACGTTCTAACGGGGTATCTATCTGCCTCCATCGAAAATGCAACCCTCTGTAGAGGAGAAATGCAAGGTATGAATGTGTCCATGCGAGCCTTGTAAACGAACCAGGCTACTCAAGAGATACGAAGACAATAACGGATAAACCAAGAGTGGCAAAAGAAAACAAAAGAGGTCCAGACTCTCCTTATCATTCTCCTGGGCACCGCAGTGGACCTACGTTGCACAATCTCGATATTCGCACCTCTCAGTAACGTCCTTCGGCCCGTCCCGACTCCCTCACTCAATGCTCGTGGGATCAACAGAGCAGGCCCTGGTTGATCCCCTTTCACACCAAGCCCAAAGGCCGATCTTTCTCCACTTACTGAAACTGTAATCGGATGATGGAAAATAACATGTTCTGCAACACGTGCAACATAACTGCCGCGCTCGTGGGCATCAACTCTGGCCAGACAGCCAGGTCCAGCTTCCCTTCCAAGCCAACGTCGATTTGGAAGCAGAGTCGGATAAGACCCCGCACGGCAATACTCGCCACCAACTCACACGCCCATGTTACAGACGAGGCATAGAAGGTAAGGCCAAAGTTGTATCCCTCGTCATCCTCAGTGTCAAAGGCAAAGTATGGATAAACGTCTTTGTTGGCACCAAAGTGTAACACCAGAATACTTCCCAGGAACGCGACCATGGAGACATTCTCTGCAAGGAAGCGAATGAAGATATTGCGAGTCTGAAGCTTCTGGTATGACCCGAAGCTCTGACTGTTCAAGCCCAGAACTGTTAGGGCTCTGTGCACGAAAGAGGTCATCATTATAGGTGTAATGACCACCAGGCCTGTTGATGACATGATCTGAAGGGTGATGAACTGTTTTGGTGAACGAAGTCGTGCATATAGTGCGCGAACGTACATCTGGTAAGTCAACATAAAGTATCTTCTCAGGATGTCAGCATTGCAAACAGAAAAGTATAGCGACACCAAAACTTACAACTTAAAGATCCAGCTCAAAGGATAACTTCCAACACGCTCACCCTCTCGAATACCCAGCACCCAGCCGGTTAAAGCATCTAGCAGATGCACTGTCGCGACCCATCCATAGACGTATACCACTGTTTCCAAGTTGTTGTGGGGTAACGTTCGAAGATAGATCTCGGCGTAAGCCTCTCCGATCACATAAGCCATGAGGCCGATGAACAAAGCAACGCAGAACCATAAGAAGCGTACAAAGCTGGCCGGTAGCCAGCGCCGGCGCATCCTAACACCCTGTGGGCGTAGTTCTGGCTCTACTTGGATTCCATCGGAGTCAAACAAATCGGCAGTGACGTTGCGGCGTCGACGGTCCCTACCGTTGATCGTGTCCGGTTCCCCAGTCCACCACGATGTGGTAAAGATGCGTTGGGTATCCGATAAAGAGTGACGAAGGCCGATATGACGTTCATTGGTTGTCAGAATAATAAAGGCGATTGTGACAGGTAGGGCCATGATGATAAAGGTCCATGAGATCCAAGATGTGTTGTGAATGAGGAGCTCACATGCTTTGTCGTTGTAGTAGATCGGTATTGGGACGGCGATAGATAAGATCGCGATGAGTGAGACGGTAAGTGGAAAGCCGAGAGACTGCGGCCACCAGTTGAGACTGTAAAGGTTAAATACCTTTGTGATCCAGATGAGAGCGGTGATGTTGTAGAAACCATAGTAGACGAAGAGGAAGAACCAGAAGTTGACTTTGACTCGCGCAGCTCCATGGCCAGGCACCTTACGCCCGTCGGGAAGACTATCCTCGTCCCCATCACCATCGTCGGATATCCTGTACTGAGGAAAGGGTATAGCACACCATGCAACAGCCTACCAATAGGTCAGTCAAGTCTTTGTCGTGCCATTTCAGCTCGGTCACATACCAACAAGGCGGGCATCAACACCAAAAATGCATAACGACTCCACCACTTATCAACAACCCTCCTCACCGCTGACTGTCTCGGGTCGACCCAAATATCCAAAACCCACCGTTGCCAGAGGCGCTGCCATAAACTCCTGTCGTCCTCGAAGTCATATTCGCTGTCCGTATCGTTGTCGGCGTCCCCAAAAAAGGCACCGTATCCGAGAATATGCACGCTCCCGCGGTTGTCGGAGCTATTGGCGTTGGTGTTGGAAAAGAGACCGAGCTGGCTACGCCGTCGAGATACGGCGCCGGGGCGCGGAGGAACGGCACGGAAACGGCCTAGAAGAGGAGCCGAGTCGTTGGGACGAGCATGCGACTCGGTGCCCTGCGTGAACTGGAAGAAGCTGGGCATGGAATGGAGGGGGTCGGTGTAATCGAGTTGTGATGTCGGGCTACATTGAAAGCTTTCCAAGTTGTATATTATCGCGTGTCAAACACGGAGGCGTCGATATTGTATTTGCTAGACACTGCAAACTCGAGTAGTCGGATCTTGGAAGAGCAAGAGAAAGGTTTGTGCTGAAAAGTCGGTATCGTGAATTTGAAAGTCGAGGTTGTTTTGTCTAAGCGTTGGGTTGTTGCGTATCTCGGCTGTTAACAGAACAGGGGTCTGATTTCCTATTCCCTGGCATGACGCGCGCTACCCACGTTTAGCGGCCTTCAGTGGATACATTCTATGCAATCAGGCAATGCAGGGTCCTCTCTACAGCTTCATGTGGATGGTCTCAGCTGAGTTCCCGTTCCATTGGATGCTCTTTAATGAAGAAATGCCGTTCTGAATAGCGAGCTTTCCCTTGTGATCTAAGGAAAGATATTTGATATCAACAGTTATAAAGATGAAAGACTCGACCGCTTAAACCCAAAACACCTCTCAGCTTTCTTCACCATTTAGAGGGTATCAATACATTAGCATTTAATAGTGCGAATCACCCTCACCTTGGTGAGATAACTGTAGTCCAATGTGATGAAGTAGAATTGCAATTACATATTGCGCAATATTACAAGCATATAATAACCCATGCGCATATGCACATCTGCGGCGCACGGGTCAATCCATCTCTTAAGCTTGCTCTGAAACTATACTCAAGCTCTCTACTAATGATCCATCGTCCTGCTCATCCACAAGCACGCTCTCAGCTACATCATCTGAAAATGCCACTGTTTTGGCAGAGGCATGCTTTCCAGATGGCTCCAACAGGTCACCATTCCATGGCTTGCATTCCTTGACATGCTCACCGCATCGTAGACAGGCCCAGCCTTCACCTTCCTCCCTCTCCAGGCGGGTAGCCAAGCAGACAAAACAGTATACACACCCGCAGGGGATTGTCTCATACGGGTTGGTGATATCTGTCTGGGCTGAGCCAACAACACCACTGGACGCTGCTGCTGCCATGACCTCGTTCTCCGAGGTAGCATTGTTCTGGTCCTGGTAGCAAATTGCGCACGTCCTTTCAGGTAGAAACGCGTATTCGCCATTCGGCTTGCCCTCCTCCCGCGGTCCCGTCCTGATAATGTCTTTGGTTTTCCGCCATGTTCTGGTCAGCCAGCGTCGCCATCGCTGAATGCCAATCAAGGGCAGTACAAAAAGCAAAAACTCGGTGAAGGCGTGCCAAACAAGCTGACGATTGAGATACTCAAATGAGACCTCTCTGCTTACTTGGCTTGTGGGGGGTGCCAATCTCATCCTCAATATCCTGTCAAGGAGTGTCCGATATCGCCCATGCAATAGAAATACAAGAAATGAGACACATGCCGCTGCTGAGTGAACAGTTGATAAGGCGGATGTGAGTTTCGAAAGTCGCTTCAATCGAGGGCTCGGCTCGTCGTATCCATCATCGTGTTCCAAGAGCCAATCCTCCCACCTCGTCCAACCATATGATCCAAACACTGTCACCAGCCCATAAAGTGACTTTTGCAATCTTGAGGGTGCTTTGAGTATAAGCCCATCGTTCCTGGCGTCGGTATATTTGAGGTTTTGAAGAGCTGCACCATATGTTGCATCATGGTCCCATACAGTGAGCTTAAACAGCACCGCCCTCAACGCCATCATAATTTCGGCCGACCAGTCATCGTGCAAGTGTCCTCCACCAAAGTACTTGAGGCCTTCGCTAACTTGGTCCTTGAGTATATCCAGAAGCTCCACATCGAGCAATTCGGCGTCAACTTGTCCTACTCGAAATGCAGGGCGCGTGCCCTCCCTTGTCGACACCGCATCCCATGCGGATCCAATACGATTTAAAGGATAAGGTAAGCGCTCAAGGTTGGCTCTAGGTCTAGACGATTGACGCTGGGCAGCGATACGGGCAACGGCTTCGGCTTCACGTGTTTGGCGGCGCGCAGCAACGCGGCGCTGTGCTTGAACGAAGCTCGAATCGGTCATTTGACTATTTTCGCATGAGGGCGGTCGGTTAGGACTCGTGTATTGCCTTGGGGTTGGTGTTGGTTGGTGGCTGGTGGTTGGTTTCCTATCGAGGTGAGGTCTGTTGTAAATGTAGAGAGGAGTGACGGATAGAAACGCGCACCTCGGGAAGTCATCGCATCGCATTGCATCTGGGGGCGGGACCCCCATGCTAAGCTAAGCCAAGCTAGCCTCAGCCCATCATGACAGGGTTCGGGCCGGGGTTGGCCAACAGAAGCCGAGGTTTCACAGTCAGTGTCTTATCAGTCACATAGCCTAGGTAGGTACGGATAGGTCCGCGATAATGATGCAACGTCATGAGAGACTGGTTCATGTAGATACAGAACTAAGCCATATTCTATATATATATATATATCTTCCTTACATGATCTTCGTCGCAAAAGACCTACCTACAAGTACCTAGGATGTCTTACTGTCGAATAACGTCCCACTCGAACTATCGTGGGATACCTACGATCTCAGGCAGGTACGAATGTTAGTAGGACGTTGCTTCAAACTCAGCAACGACAATTTCAATGCTTGTTTCTAAACGGATGCACTGCTTACCTAGTACCTTGTCTTGTCTCCCTGTACGGCAATGTCTTGCTTGATTTTTGCTCCCTGCTCCATTTTGAGACTGAGCACTCAGATGTTATCTCTTTCCACCGTACCGGCAATTGGTCCTTCCCCACGCTGACAGACGATTGTGGGACAGAGCAGGTACGACGTGTGAGGCTCAACCGCTTCTTGCCTAACTTTGACGCCTCTAGACTTCTATTGTTTCTAGAACTCTAAATGCATCTAGATTAAGCATCTGATGGGCCTACCTGAGATATTGACGTTACCTCACCCGTCTGCTTGCGGTCCAACAACTAACACGCCAGTATGCTCTGCCCTAACCTCCCTACCGAAAGCGTCACATCATATCGTCAGCGAACCAACGACCAGGCTCTGGGGAGATTGAGCCGCCATCGATCTGCATCAACACCCGATTGTGTCCCTTACCCTGCAATCAAAAGGCGGTACGATAGCTATCTCCGATGGCTTGCATGAAACCAGGCGTCTGGGCGACAACTAGCAGCATGGGTCACTTCTTGTGTTACACTGAGATGTTACGTCCATATCTAAATCCAAGAAAGAAAAAGCAAGCAGGTTGCTATCAAATGTGTTGTACTTACAATCTCCCTGGCGACTCCTGACAGTTCACAGTAATATAGGATCTGCCGTTCCTTCAACCGGCGTTCAGTCGCATTCTCATCTGTGGATACTGATGGAAACAGCCAAACCTCTAGCTGTCCAGAGACTTGAGACAGAACAGCCACTCTGGCAACTCTAATACCTGTTGTCTCAAGGTTGGTGGGAGCTTTACAAGGCCCGCTCCGAGAGAGCTTGCTTGGAAGGCTGTCTAACAAACAGACTACGCTGGTTACTAGGGCTTGCTGGTTGAGCTTGGCTGTCTGATCAGGGTTACTGAAACTGAGGTCTGCCAACAAAACTCAAGCACAGGATTGCAAACAACACACGCCCTATACCATGCCACGTCTCAGTAATCTCCCGGTGCTAATTGCACCACCAGCCCGGTTCTCATGACAGAGGCAACACCACTGATTTTGTGGTACATTATTCTTGTTAGTCTTTGACTCTCGCGATACGCAACAAGACAGGAGATTGATACTTGCCAGTACTCCTTTGTCTGAGCTTCATCGTAGCCAGCCATGTTGAAGCTGCAGTCGGCCGTTTTCGATAGATCTTTCTCTGTCTTGTCCTTGACTGGGAGGTCAGATCCAGCCACATACCGACCAGCCAACACAACTGGAAGTCTCAACGTGTAATACTGTTTAGATCTTCGAACCTAGCTGAGCTATATCTCCTTCCAATCGCGATATGATTGATCATTTGCTTTTGCCTGATTCCAGTGATCAATTTCTGTGCATCAGGCTTTCACTATTTATTCATCCCAGTTCTATAGCTACATATGTTCCCTTCAGTTTACTCCTCCTCTTATAACGTACCGTTTATCCTGTCTATGGTACTCGTATTTAGTGTACGTCTGCTCTTGTTGGTTGCAAGCAAACAGCCTCGATACAGTGCCACAGGACACCCTTATCGAATCTGACTTATACGTTGGTCTCTACCATAAGCAATTGCCAATAAAGCAAGGGCTTTTTCAAATTCCCGAGTTCTTTCTCTTTTTCGTCGACACTACCGGCTCAGTCTTTCAGCCAAACTATGGCAGGCTCATCGCCAGACGACATTTCAGCCCCGGCTGAACTCAAGACAGACCAGAAACGAGCTGGCGCAGAGCGTTCGAACGCGAGGCAGCGTGCTTCTCTGGCCTGCGTTCCTTGCCGCAGTAAGCACGTCAAGTGCGATGGACTCTTACTCTCCTGTACTCGATGCAAAGACGAGGGGAAGATATGTCGCTATGTCAATTCACGCCGAGGCATTAGAGATGCAAACAAACTGAATACAAGAGATAACTCCTTTATGACTGACCAAGACGACATGTTAGAAAGCACGCCCTCACCAAGCCTTCCAGGTTCCGACACACAAACATCCCAGCCCAGGGTACCCACTGCTCGCATCCATAGGCATCCCGTCTCCCTCTACTATGCCAACTTTCATGTTGCCCACTCTTGGCTACCACCAAGGAGAACACTGGAGACTTGCTCCAATGCAAAACCTGATGACTTGAGATTTCTCATGACAGTGGTTTCCTACATTGGGTCTTTATATTCAGAGTCTGGTGGCAATCCGACGTTACGGCAACAAGCTTACAGCATGTTCAACAAGAACCTTCCCCTGACGATCTGGTCTGTACAAGCAGTACTGTCTTTGTCTATTGCCGCATTCGGGCAACTCGACGATCATGTTCCCATCTTCGAACGAGCCTGCCAGCTCGCCCTAAGCCTACAGCTTCAGCACAAGAGAAGCGCTGATGGATACAAGGACCCTGTTCTGGCCGAGTCATGTCGCAGGACGTATTGGGGACTGTACATACACAGGTCACTACTCGCTATACCAGCGAACCAACTGCATCCGCTGCTTTTCCCCGTGGTAACCAATCCAGGCACGGAGCTTCCATGTGAGGAGTGGGAATATGAGACCGACGTAAGTCGAGGTTGCCACGACTGATTTCCATACTAATATCCCAACGGAATATTCCGGTTTCAGTGTCTCTGGAGGAATACAACCTATCAGATCCCTCTCGAGATTTTTCTTCCTGGGCCTACTTCATCGATCTCATACGCATACGTGACCGAAGCGTGACGCCATTCCTTCAGGGCTCAGGCAGAGCAGACCCGTTCCTAAGTACTGCGGACCAACAGATCGATTCATGGCGGTTGCGCCTAAAGAATTGGAAAAAGGATCGTGTCGATGATGATGGTATGGTTGATACGATATTATACCATGCGGTAAGCCCTAAATTCATTTTCAGAATTGGCTCGGCTACTTACACGACGACTACAGTTGGGAGTTTCCTTCGGGTAAGTCGACTTGTAGCATTGCAAGCTTATAGCTAGGGCTAAAACGCATATCAAGTCTTCAGATACAAATACAGCGTCACCTTCAGCACGCACACTCTCAAATCGGACATCGACAGATCGACTGTAGAATGCAATCGGGTTTCTATACTCCAGCGCCGCTAACCCAACCAGATCATGACATGGTTATCGAAACTAATACCTCGCTACCATTGACCGTCCAGACGCCGCTGCGTCTTGTGTCGCTCTTCAATTCCCGCCTTGTACCAGAAAGACTTTCTCCAGCATGCATCATAGAGTTGGAATGGGCAGCTATACCACTTGTCGATAGTTTATGTGATAACCAAGGCCAGCAAAATTATCGCGACAAGACTAACTTCCTAGCAGCCAACCTGAGGAAATCTGGAGAGTTTTGGCCCAGGTCGAGTGAAGTCTTGGAAAAGATGCACCAAAGGCGACAGGAGTTGGAGAAACTGAAGACACTTCAGCACTTTACAACAGTGACTGAGGCACTCTCTTCTACAATGTCTCTGGTGGATAGTTACAGCTGGTCTATGCCTTCGGCGATGGGACTGGTAGGGGGTTGGCCGAATCCTACTGCACAGCCCATGTGGAATGGGCAAACGCAAAGGGAAATTGTTTCCTGGTCAGAGACGGTTCCTCAGACTTTCTATATGGATGTTACAGGAGGGTGCATGGCAGCGGGAATGAGGAGTCCATACTCGTACCTTGAGACCAAAGCAGACAGCGTGGAGGATGGATCAGGGGCGTCATCTCCGCATATCAAGACAGAGGTTCGATGGAATTAGGTCCCGAGTATAGACATGGTTAAAGGTAGAGGGAGAATACCAGTTTTTCGGTGATGTTTCAAGGCTCAGGTGGTGATGTTGTGGTGTCATAAACGTGTAACCCGCTAAGCGAAGCTGTGGTCTATACAGGACTCGATTTTTGTGACTGAACTGATGGCTTCATTATCAGTTCAACTTACGGTGAGGGATATAACTTTGCAGCTCATACCGGTAGCATGAACCAAGTGTCTACCCGATAGAGGGAATTGATACCCAACATATGTCATTCAACTTGGTCGATTGGTGTTGAGGTCTTATTAAGATAGATTGTAGCCGTTGATAAGTACCCTAGACTAGTAAATTGACCACGAGGTCTCGGTCAGCATCTACGTACACCCCCACTATTGGCTGATGGGGGGCGCTCTACCGTGGACAAGGGTTGTAAGTGCATGGAAACAAGGGGTCTTTGTCTCTGTCTTTGTCTTTTCCCCACTGAGAGAGAGATAAGATTTGGTGACCTCACTCGCCCTCGTTTGCCGCCTACCTCGCCCCTACATCATTCAAAAACAACAATAACATTCGACTCGTTTTGAACTCGCATTCACGACTTGAATTTCAGCCGCACACTCGTCCATATCATCCGTGAAAAAGAGCACTCGGCCACGCATGACTCATCCTCTCTAGGCTCTCATCTTCATACATACGCTAGCAACGATTCACGATTAAGACTGGGTGCATGTTGTTATTACCTGATATCTTACTATAAACACGACATTTCAGTCAAATCTCCTACTCCCCTGATGCAAACAAACATATCGAAAAGATATTCCTTGGCCTGAGGCGACGTTACTGTGACGTCTGCTCGTGTGCGACACTGCCGTGCTCGAGTACCGACGGCGAATAACAATGGGATCATCGCGACGACGTGAGCTTCAACCAGAAGACTCGTGGCGCTTTGTAGAAGGCGAGAACGACAGTTTCGACACAAGTATCTTGCCATCGCTTGGAGAATCATCACCACCTACCTCCTCTGGCAACATTCCTTCGCAGCCTTTCTCCCAAGGCAACATTAGCTTCGCATCGCAGGACAGTATCCGCGACTTTGGTGCCGACCCAGACGACGATCAAGTCATCCTCCGAGAACCTTTCCGACCGAGTCTTTCCCGTGCTAGTGTAAGCGCAAACGGAGAGCCAGTCTTTAGATCACCCGACCCCGAGTTTCATATGCCCCGTGTCGACGCCATGAGCGAAGGCAGTATCACAAGTAACCGAACGGTAAGGGGTTTGGGAATAGGATATGGTGGCGATGATGGCTTGAGAAGAAGGGGAAACCCGTCATCATCAAGTCCCGCAAAGCAGAGAAATGCGCGAGCGCGACACGATGCTGAAGATGAATACTATCGCCGCCAATATCGCGACCAAGCACCACCAACAGTTGGCAATCAACTGGCCCAAAGCATTCCAGCAGCGATTTACAACACACTCGCTTGGTTCCTTAACGTGGTCGGACTCGCCTTTCGCTACGCACAGAAGCCTTTCGCTATTCTCTTGGCTATTTATCTATGCTTTGGCGGACTTATCATCGCTCAGAACATGGCAACTCGCTCTATCGCCGCATCGCTTTCGCCGCTTTGCCGTATCCCAGGTGCATCATTACTAAACCTGCCATTCTGTCCCTCGCTGGACACCATAGTGACACCTGGAAGCGATGGTTCACCTGTCGAATTTGACGATCTCATGAACGTCCAGTCCAAGTTTGAGCAAGTCCTCGAGAAGAGTTCTGATGGAGTGTCATTGCCCTTTGAGATGAAGCGTTCTGAAACAGCCATCAGAGATTTGCGTAGCCTTGTCCGACATAGTGATTTGGCGGCTCGCGATGAGCTTCTCTTTGAGTTTGATGGCTATGTCGATACAGCGCGACAGACGGCTGCGGATTTGCAAAAGTTCAACACACATGTTGGCTCCGCCGTTGATGCCGTCATAAGTATTAACCGCTGGACATCTCGTTATCTCGATACTTTGTCCCCAAACGCGGAAGAAGCAAACTCGATCTCCTCGCCTTCTCCGATCTTCGGCCTGGCGTCGTGGCTTTTCCACCCCTTTCAACCTACTACTCATCATATTTTCAACGAGCGCGTTCTTCTCGACAAGTATATTGAGCACACGGCCCTTGTCTCAGACCGTATTTCGACCCTGATTCTCGAAGCGCAAGCTGTTCTACGCCTTCTCACAAAAGCAGAGGACCACCTTATGCTCATCTACGACATCAGTTCGCGCTCTTCTGCTGATACCGCATCTCGTCGCGAAAACGTCTTCTGGAACATCTGGACTCTGATCGGTGCCAACTCAAACCAGCTCAACAGCCTCACTCGTCAACTCGCTTTACTGCGCCAAGTTGATGCCCAGCGCACTTCGGCAGTCGCACAAGTCAACGCGCTGATCCTCGAGCTTGAAAGTATTCAGGCTGGCCTCGGTGATCTGCGCGATCGTGTTGCTGAGCCAGAGGTGCTGCGCAGCGGTGGCTTTCCGATCCCCCTGAGCGTGCATATCGAGACTATCGATCGTGGAGTTGAGCGTCTCGAGGACGCGAGAAGCAGGATTCGTGCTGCCGAAAACGACCGTGTACGGGACGCATTGGCGAGAGGAGGAGTACGCAACGAGCCCCTGATTGAAGGGCAAGGGAAGCGTGGCGACGTGAACTGAGCAATAGTATACGGGTGGTATTCAAGACCTATATGGAACAGTGAAGCTTGGATCGTATTGGGCGTTTTGGGCGTACTATGCACGACAGAGTGTTAGATTGTAGAACACTTTACTTGATCAATAAATATGTATGACAGTATTGGGTACAGCGAATAACAATCAGTCACAATTCATCTTAGCCAAGAGTTGGACATGCAATACATCTTCGGTATTTGACTCGATCGGACGCTAGCCAACGGCAACAGCTTTCTTATTTGAGGTGTGTTTGCTTGACGCTGCAACATCATCGCCGAAGTCCCGTACAGTCGTCATTTGAGCACGTAGAATCGCGCTGCCCAGACTCCTTGCTACTCTCTATGGCAGTTTGCCATTGATACAGAAGGAATACCATTACTAGCACACCTGAATGCGGTGAGCTGTGATGCGCCTTCCATATTTCTTTAACCCCATTGCATATACAATTGTCATAAATCCACCAACGCCTCATTAAATACCTACCCAATGCACCCATGAACCCAGTAAGAGTCGTAAAATCAGTTGCCTTTCCCTGGTATCAGTCCAGATCCAAACACCGTATCCGCAACATGAAACGCCAAAGCCATGCTTCACTAATAAACGCGAGACAAGATACCATTAGAGCACCGGTGGCATCCCGACGACAGATTAAAAATAGCCTGGGAAAACCTTTGAGAGTGCTCGAAGCCCTGGAAGACATGTCAGTTTGTTGTCCTCCAAGAACATGAAATATGACTTACATATAGCTCTTTGGGAATCAGGGTCCTCGAAAGGCGCGTTTTTGGCTGCGATTTCGCGCATGCGCTGTCGAGCAAAGGAGGATGGGCTTCCACGTCTTGGCGTTGGTTCTGTACTCAACTCTGAGTCCTCTGGCTGTGTTGGGAGCATGCTCAAGAGTCGAGGCCTCGATTTCCGTGGCTTGGGTATTCTGGCCGGAGCAGGTGGGCGGGTGCTTGGTTCTGGTCCTTCGGAATTTGCGGCAGCGAGAGATGGTGCTACAGGTATACCGGCCTGTTCTGGATCTTGTGTAGTAGCATTTTCTGTAGGTCGTCGCCCAAATCTTGGTAGCTTCAAGGCTACCATGGGCGCAGAAGAAGGTCGAGAAGGCGAACTTGAAGTCCGGAAGAGTCGTTTGCCCCAATCTTTCATCTTTGTGTTATCATGTTCATCTGAAAGATCCTCAAGATCGACCCTATGGCGAAGTTTCCTTAATGCACGTTCTCGACGGACCATTCCGTTGGTGATTCTGGGGCTGTATCCTCTCGGCAACATAGAATGTTTGCACATGGGACAGAGAGAACTATTCTTGGACAGGAACTCGTCAACACATTCCGGGTGAAAAATGTGCCCACAAGGGAGCTCCCGGATGATGGTCACTCGGTGTTCAAAATTGGTGAGGCAGATGTGACAACTGGGTTGAAAGTTGGTAGCGGTATTGTCACCGGAGGCTCCAATGCTGGACCGCTTACTTCGAACACTAACGCCAGACCTGACACTATGTTGATCGAATCCTCGGCTGCTTCGGAGACGGCGTCCAGATGATGGCGTTGGAGGAGGCGCTATTGATTCAGGATCCGCGTTATATGTAAATAAGGGGAAGCCGCTGACATGGGTAGTTGGCACCGTCAGGCGCTTGATACCCATGGCTTCAAGATCAACCTCGCCGGTTTCGACGCGTTTCCGTAGTGTTATTCGTCGTTGCCGCTGAACAAGGTGCATGGTTATCGAAACAAAGGCGAAAATTGCCAAGAGAGCACCAATGACGATAAGGAAGAAGGCCCAAAGTGGAGGAATATCGGATTCATCCTCTACCGAGAGTTCTGTCCAGATACGAACGTAGTCCTTGGGATTCGGACCGTAAAGTGTACTTATGTTGTCGCCATAAGGGATGTTGTCTACGCCGCCTGAGTAGTAGCTTAATTGATTCATCATATTTTGACCTTCCCGGCCTGAAATGGCATATATTGGATACTTGTTAGCAGTCATCCAGGCGCCGCCATCTTCGAGATTCCAAACAGGCGAATCCGTATCTTGAGGTTGGTTTGACGAGTTATTCGGTTTGTAAAAAATGAAGGCGCGAATGGGGTCGAGACGCGCAGAAGCGAGGTATGCGAGGGTGCAGTCGATACTGAACCAGGGAGCAAGAGCGATAAGGTTGTAGTTCGTGGGTGGGAGGTTTTCTCGGCGGGTCACATTTTGAGGAATAAATTTGTATTGCTGCTTGTCGCATTCGAGATTGTTGCCAAGATCGGGGACATACAGAAGGCCATTGATGACTCCATTTGTCGCATCGGCATTCGTGGCGGTCAAGGTGGTGATATTAGTGGAAATACGCTCCTTGTATGCTATGTCGGACTGGTTACAGAGTCAGCCAGGGTTCGGACAAAGCTTGGAAGTTGTATCGACGGCTGTCAGAGTCATCAAGGCCGAAAAGAGCTAACGCACCGAGAGAGCCGTAAGGTTTCGAATGATTGTCGACGGCACCGTACTGGCGCCACTCCATACTGGGTTACTAAAGAGGAGGCTGGCATGACTAGTCAGCAACGTCCACGACCTTGAGCAAAAGCATGGCGAGTGGTAAAGGCTGATCGCAAGGTTATAACTGAGCGACGTGTGGTTTGCTGTGTTGGCGCGAGCGGGGGAGTCAAGGGCGGCGTAGCCGTCATAATTGCGCCAGTGAAGAGGACGACGGTTTGGTCGTGAGGTTGGAGGAAAGTGTTGCAAGTGGGAGAATTAATAGCAGGAGCAAAAGACATACACGACATTTCGTATCTCGTGGAGCGCTAGAAAATTGGTGTCAGTTCGTGAGATGCCAAGCCTGGGGTATGATGCGAGGTTCTTGGCCTCGAACCCGTGGGAGCTGATAGGGAGCAGGAACGGGAAATGACAGACGCTGTTCGAAAAGAGCGGAAAGCGTCTGCAGTCGCGACATAGCACAGAACGAAAGAGGAGAGCAAAAAGAGACGACAGAAGTTGGATAGAATAGAGAAAGAAGAAACTTACACATGCTTCTAAAACATATTCAGTCATGGAATCGTAGGCATGATATGGCGTGCACCGAAGGCGCAGAAAGGTAGGTGATGGCCAGGGTAACGATGAGGATCAGATGGCAATAATTTGGCAGAGGCGAGCCTGTGAATATGACGCTGCGAATATTGCGAAAATCAAGAATTGAGCCCGGAAGTGAGAATGATTAAGAATGAGTGGAAAAGCAAGAGCGAACGAGTTGGCGTTTCTGAGGGGGAAAGAAAGAGCAAGAGCAACAGAATCAATCAAGCGAGAGTAGCGTGAGTAGGTAGGTGGACTTGACTTGGTACTTGGGCCCGAAACGCTGATTGTGGCTGCCGCTGGAGGAGAAAGACAGGCAAGAAGTGCAGGAGCAGGAAGGCAATCCGGGAGGGAGCGGCTGTGGATGGATGAGAAGACCGGGCTGGTGGAGAAGGGGAAGGGTACGGGATTACAAAAGGGAGAAAGCGCGAGTGAGGTGAGCGTTTTTGGGTTGTTTTGGGGGTGGTGACGACCTGGATCTGAGCCTGCCTCTTGCCTGAGCTGCGAAAAGAGAGGGGGACCCAACTGGGAAACTGGCTTGGATGCGCTGGGGCTGGGGGTGGAGTGAGCGAATGGGGAGCTTTTGTTGGTGGCGCGTTTCGGTTTTTGGGCCAAGACGGGTGTGAGAGAAGGATGAGGGCGTGAGGATAGGATACAAGATCATTTTATGCAAGGACTGTCTTTTTCTTTGACGAGACGTGAGGATATCATCACATTTAGACTGTGAGTGATAGCATGGAACGGAAACGGGAGAAAGAAAGAAAGTCATCTCAAAGTGAGGCGACGCGATATGGAGGAGGTTTGGTGATGAGTCCAGGCACAAAGTGTCATGGCCACGATGCAAATCGACAATCGAACAAATCATACGCGGTCTGCGTCGAGCTAACTTTCTTTTCAGCTACAGGAACAACAACGACGATGGCTAAGAAAAAGCCGGACCTCGTTGCCAAGCCGGCTATCTCGTGGACGAACCGAGTATTTGGGACATTTCAGGGCCCAGAAACGGATTGAAATAAGTAGCTTGGTATGTAACCGTCTTTGATATTCTCATTGACTTTGGATGGTGGACCAATGAAAGGCTTCCCTCTCATGATTTGTCACTGGCTTCGAGCACGGAGACTTTTAATAAAAGCCCAGGTCGGATATAATAACGGACATGTCCAGATCTAGGTCAGTCCGAACAAGTCAGTGCTGGCGATTTTCTTGTTCCCGCATATGTGGGCAAAAAGAGTGAAAGCAATTAGAACGAATATTTTGTATCAATGCCGCCGCAGAATGATAGTGATAACCACTACAATTACTCAATAGAGCAGTCTGCATTAGTGGTGCAACAAGCTCTTCAGGCAGTCAAGATTGGCCCGTCCACTTCCCCACAAACCAAAAGCTTGTTGGCCAAAACTTGAACACATTGGGAAACACGGCCCACAGACAGAATCCTTGAATGTCCTTTTTTATCTCTCACCGTCTCAGTTTTGGGGAACATTTGTGGCTATTTCTTTCTTCTCCCTTGTATGCAGGTCGAAAGAGAGTTTTCGGCTATTGTAATCAGAATTAGAATGCAGAGAATAGAAAGATGTATCACATTGTTAGTCGGCCAAAGCATCATTTCTAGTATGCAACTCGTCATGACCTGCAGGACATGACTTGCTGAAGCATTTCTAGAGTATTGGAAGCATAGCCTAAGAACTGAGCTTGTTCTGAACAGTGGGCGATCAGAGGCTTCAGAGACTGGAGGGTGTCAAAAGACTTGATCGTCTAGGCTGAATAACAGGAAAAGATTATGTAGTAAAGTGCCACGTGAATCTCCCCTAAACTTACCTAAGTATTTCCATCACTTAATCTAAAGCGGACAACTCTTACGGTACCTCGAGGAGAGCCGACAGGTAGTCATGGTGCGACATAAGCTTCTGCGATCAAAGCTTGTCCCGCCATCTCTACGATCAACGGTCATACGTGTTGCTGATGTCGATCCGACGATGACAATGTCCTTCAATGCCCAATGCAACAGAAGCTCACGGATAATGCGGGTAATAAGAGACCCTTGATCCTCGTTACAATTGACTCGTCTCTCTTCTATTCCCCCCTCCCTCCACTTATGGTGAAGGAGGTGGCGAACCAGCCCGGCCATGGAGGATCCTTCACAGGGTGGATTATGTCTCTGAGCTTCAGTGACTGGCTGAATTGCAGACACCCGTGAAAACGTCCCGTCACCATCTGGGAACCCTTTGACGGCAACGGGTAGGGCAAGCACTGTAACCCACTGAGAGAAGACCCCAGCAGCCCAGGGTTACAATCCGGCACAACATCCATGGTTCAGGGAGCACGCACGACTCGTGTGGTTGCTACCATTCTACAGTAGGTATTCAATTGCAAGTGTCATGTAGCTGGAACTACAGGTATGTCGGCATTTCGATTTCTCCACTGTCTTTTGCTCATCGTCGCGGGAAGCTCTGAACTTTGGTGCTGTAGACCAATTTTATGCCCTGAGTGTCTTCGCTATGTATTTATCCAGCGACAAGCTCCAGTGTTCATTCCCCTGCACCCCCCTGGCCCTTCAGAAGTTAAGAGAATCCTGACCCCCCTTGTGCTACGCCACTTGACGTAATCAAAAGCGGGTAAGAATACTACCATATCATAGCAGCCTCAGGCATGAATTCCAGTGACCTACAGTCGCGCTGTGGGGCGTCAGCTCACTCAGAATAGAGTGTGAGATCTTACCTGTAAGTGTGAAAACAAGCATATCTGAACGACAACTGGATGAATCAAGTCTGTGCCTCACCTGCACGTGATACTCCATGACTCGTGCTCAGCATGGTGGGATTGCCTGGAATTGGTCTTGTTTGGTCTGATGGAGTCCTGTGTAGTATGCTATCTATGTCTCGTTAAGGTTGAGATGAATCCCTAAATGCCACTTTGAGTGAATCGTCATCATGCATTTGAAAATCAGCCTGTAGATACAGGCAGTGTCACCAAATGGATGCTGTTATGTTGCCCACTTCAAGTGAAAACACCACTCTCTGGATTAGCCTAGTATAGAATGGAATCCACCAAACGGTACTGTCATTACTTTTTATTCAACTAGACATTCTTATCTAGTTGTAGTCGTCTCTTGCGACCAAAGCTCTTGCAAGCCAAATCGAACGGCCATTGAACAATCTACCAACGTCGGTCACCACCGTAGCCGTTGCCTTCATCTTCGTTACTGCCACGACGCTCGCGCTGCCCGTAGCGTCCCTGACTTTGACGGACATATTCGTCAGCAGAGCCTCCGCCGAAACCGCCTTGGTCTTGACGCCCATAGCTGTCGCCACCATATCCACCCTCCTCACGACGACCATAACTACCACTCTCCTCTCGGCGTTCATAACCACCACCGTAGCCGCCTTCATCGCGGCGCTCCTCACGGCCACCGTAGCTGCTCTGCTCCTGGCGCCCATAACTGCTCTCCTCTTGACGTCCATAGCCACTGTTACCACCGTAGCTGCTCTCCTCCTGACGCCCGTAGCCGCTATTGCCGCCATAGCTACTCTGTTCTTGGCGTCCGTAACTGCTCTCCTCCTGACGTCCATAGCCGCTGTTGCCACCATAGCCGCTTTCCTCTTGACGTCCGTAGCCACTGTTGCCGCCGTAGCTGCTCTCCTCATGACGACGGCCGCCATAGCCTCCTTCGTCATCATCACGGCGACGACCATAGCTCTGCTCATTGGAGCCAGAATACTCGTGTCGCTCAGTGCGCTGCTCATAACCTCCAGAAGAGGTCTGGTGGGTCTCGGTTCGCTCTTCATAGCCGTAGCCACCGGTATGGCGACCATCTGAAGAGTCTCGCTGCTCATACCGACGGTACTCCTCCTGATGACTGCCATCAGGACGTTGTGTCTGAGAATATTCCGCCTGGCCATAGCGGTTACCTTGATGACCATACTCCGTCTCAGTTCTAGTGTAAGAGCCATCGTCCTCGCGGCGACTGCTAGACTGCTTCTCGGTGTTGTCACCGCTAAAAGCACCTCCGAGAATGGAACCCGCCTGGTTGAGGAAGCCACTGAGACCGCCCTCTTCCTTCTCCTCCTTACGGGAAGAAGAGGGCATCTTGTAGCCGGTGTTCTGTTCAACCAAGCCAGAGATGGCACCCGTAGCACCCTTGAAAATGGCATCGGCCGCAGCACCAGCAAGCTTATCTTCCAAGGTGTCAGGGCCACCTCCGTACAGCTTGCGCATCTCAAGCTTGCCAGAACAGCCGTGTCCATGACCAGTATCGTGCACACCTTCCTTGTGATTTTCTCCGTTCTGAACACCCTCCCGGGTCAGCTTGCGGCGGTAGTCCTCTCGCTGTTGGTCACCCATCTGCTCCCACCACTTCTTAACACCTTCATACGAACGAAGTCGGCCTTCCTGAACCTTGCGGTTTCCAAGCTCGCGTTGAGCAGGGTGATGCATGACACCGTTGACAATATCGTCGAGGAGTCTATCCACGTCGACACTCTCATCATCGATGGCATCCATGAGCTGAGGAACAACCCATTGAACAACGGAGGCAGCATTTCGTCCAGCGATCTCGTTCAGGATCTAAAGCCGAGTCAGTCTACCGCACGCATATGTACGAGAGGGTTCAGCTTACGTTGGAGAAATGGTCCTTGGAGAGCATTGAGTGAGTTGGGTCAGTAGAGCGGTCATCATTGAAGACAATGTGCTGCTGGTTCTCACTGCTTGCGATAATCTCATCAGAGCCAGTCTTGAGCTCGTTTCGGATCTGCTGAATGAGAGGAACGATGAAAGGAGCAATGATTGAGAAGATGAAAACAGAAAGCTGTTCCTCAAGCTGCTCAATGATCTTAGGAAGCACAGGGATTCGCTCCATGGCGCCCGAGATACTCTTCATGATATCATCGTGGAACTCGATAGCAGGCATGACTTGCTTAAAGACATTCTGAATGTATCGAGTGAATTCCTCGGGGTCACGGGGAGACACACTGGTGTTCTCCATCTGAGCCGTGGCGGCATTGTTCTGAAGCTCTTCCACTCGTTCGCTTTGGTGCTTGTCTCCGAAGATGCCATCAGGGATCTTGTCCAGAAGATCGCGGAGCATGCTGGTATCAGACTTGGCACCCTGCTGGAGGGTACCCTCAAGCTCCTCAATCTCGTTCTGGGTCAGCTTGTCGGAAACTGAAATAGTTAGCATTTCGATCTACTCGCCGACTATTCAAAAAACTTACCTTCACCAGTGACGGAGTGCAGGAAATCGACACCACCAAAAGTGCCTGTGACAATGGGGTAAACAGGGCCACGAGCACCCTCGATTTCGATCTGGGTGTCACGACCAACGTGGGGAAAGACATCCCGCTCGCCGAGCTCAATGAGGGCCAGCTCACAGTAATTACTGTGGGCAAAGAAATCTGAGCAGAATAGAATTAGCTTCTAACAGTCCTAACAAGTAGCCAAAGTGCCCTGGCAGCGAAGACCCTGGGAGCAAAGTACTTACCTTCAAGACAATGCAGTCCAGTTCCCATAAGGCGAAGAGCCTCGTACTTGTCAGCCTTTGACTTAGAATCATTGTATCGGCGGCCGAGTTCGATAGTACCACTGAAGAGTTTCTTGACATGCCGAGCAGAAGTCATGATGCGTGCACGTTCATTCGCGATGTAGTTCTTCATGCCTGTCTCGGGGTCGACAGACAGCTCTCGTTCCTCATCGATCGGCCCTCGGAGTCGCTGATCATAGTCACGAGCATCGACGTTGTCGGCATAGTCCTTGGGGTTGTCGATGTGGTCCTCGGGGCGGTAGCAGCCAAGTCGCTCGGCAGTGACCTCGAACTCGCCGGAGCCGTAACCAAAGGTCATGAATCCAAGGATACAGAGAAGGAGACGGATGGCCTCAGCGGACACAGACTTGACAGTACCGACATCGATGGCCTGGGAATAGTCTCGTAGCCAGTTTCCAAAGTAGACGCGGGAAACGTTGATCTTGTTGAACTTCTTGCCATTGAGGGCGCGAGCCTGTGTCAGGATCAAGAGGGCATCGGTAATATCACCATGACGCCCTTTGAAGAGAAGAAGAGTTAGATACCTTCAACTATGCGGCACGAAGCTCAAAGAGGGCACTCACAGTTTTGGCCCTCAACCTTGGAGATTGAGGCAATGTTTCCAGCACCGAAAGCCAAGGCTGGAGAAGCCAGAGCAACGAGGATGACAAGCCCCACCAGGAGGCCATGAGATCTGAAGGTGAACATGATGGCGGTTCACGTCTGGGATGTCCCAGAAGGCAAGTTATTGTTGTGTTACAAAGATGGGAATAAAAAGGACCCCTTCCGAACTAGCAGAGGGGAGAGGTAGGTATCGTCAGGTAAGTGGTTTGAAGAAGGAACAAGACGAAGAACTTCTGGGAGGTTCAACTTGAAGGAAGAAGAGAAGAGGAGGAAAAAACAAGGAGACGGTGGAGGGGAGAATGGAGGGGAGCTGAGGGGCAACCTCCCGCAGCTGGCAATGGATGGCAATGCATGAGGTGCCCGTGCTCCAGGTAGTGACATACAGTGAACGGTAGGGCATTAATGATCCGTCAAACAAACGATGGATCCAAAACCTCCACTGCCAAACCACAGCAAGCCAGCAGAAACACTGGACCTCGCCATATTTGCCCTAGAATATTTCCAGGATACCAACAGCTGCTACCTTGGACGACAAGACAAGCCACTTCGCTTCTTTCAGCGCTAATACAGCAGAAGGGGTGAGATGGATAGGCGGGCTGCCTCCCAAGCTGCTGCATACCAAGCTCACTCGATCTCAAAGATAGATAGGCACTGCAAGTTGTTGTAGCGAACCCAGTTTTTCTGGATGATCCGCTGGACAAACTCGGCAGTAGGAAGTTGTCCTGCGTGGCTGGCCTGCTTCACATCATGCCAAGCATGAAATCATACGCGCCCTGGGCCCGCACCTTGAATCATCGAGGGGCACAGAGCTGGGGAGAGCTTTGTGAGCTGTGACAGGGGTCCAGTACATGGTCTTTTGGTGTAGTCGTCGGCTAAATAACAAGTATCTCACCCCTCCATGTCGGAGACAGCAGGGGTCTGTAACACAAGCCGATGGGGGCATGGACTGTCGTCGAATGAAGCTTAAGAGGAGAAGGCGCGTGGCTGAAGGAAGAACTGAGTCGATCACTGACGCAGCACCAGCAATTGCGCGGTTGGACAACGGAGCCAGCCGTACTTTAACATCATCTCGTGATAATACCATTGTCTCCGAGTATGATGATAGCTTTCACCAGAGCTCGATCACCTCTTTCGAGATGCGCTTTCGTGTTTCAATCCGCCGTCCCATCTTATCTTCCTTTCAGCTTCGCGGAGGGGTTGCCTGACCCCTCCATCGCGTCAAGTCGCTTTGACCTATGATGCGATAAGAGAAAACTGGCCTAGTCCTGTGTGCGACGAGCCATCAGAAACAATAGATAGTTTGGGATGGAGACATCAATGGTATGGTCCATACCCATGGCCAAGTTTCATTAATCATGCGCATGAAAAGAGCCTTCGCATGAATGTGTCGTTTACCAAAGACGTAACGTCATTACTGGCCGCGTTGCATCGCGTTTAGCATGGTCTTGAGTTGGTATGCTCTTTCGTCGGATGGATTGACGTCGTCCGGCAGAGAATCAAGGGGGCAAGCACGAGGCCTTCCAGGCCTTAATCGACTGATGAAAGATAAGGACAGGGCACAAAAGTGAGAGTCAAGGTCAACATCAGAGACGAACGCGTGGTTGTATCTTATACTACCTATCTAAAGCTGAGCGGGGTAAGGTTCCAGTTGGAACAAGAGTTTACGCGGTATCAAGAATGAGGTTGAGGGCCATCAAGGTGTTTCCATCAAGATCTTATCGACTGAAGATAGATGATTTCAGATTTCGCTTGTGGATAACAAATGTAGCCCATATGTACGGATAGCTTCTTTCACAAGCACCTTGCGATGTTATACAGCAGATGTGCGGAAGTACTGGCAATTTGCTGATATTAAGGCTAGACAGAGATCTACAAGACTACAAGATATATGATTAATTCCAGGTTTCATTCATAAGAACATACAGTCTTTCTCTTAGCATAAATGTATCCAGTTTGTATCTCAGAATGCCTCATTGGCGCAACTTGGCACGAGAATCCAAAAACCATGTATCATCCTTAGTGCTGTAAATATTACCAATTGCTCAACACATCTGGGCCCTATGTCTCCTGTGCAGTCTCGCGATGCGAATAGCATACTTAATAGTGGTGGTATTGACACGATTTGATACAGACACTACACAGGGGCCGACAAGTCAATCATCTTAATGGCACGGCCAGTGCTATTGAATGCCGCTGTTGGCGGCTCGCGAGCTTTCCATTACGAACGCGCCGTTGGAGTTCAAGGTCATTCATTCACTGGGTTGCGCAATAGAAAGAAAGGGCGCTGATGGAACCCAACTCAACGCGCCACAGGGCCGCTGGCTAAATCAGCATTACACCACTCAATGGTGATGGACGATTATCAGGGCCAAAAGCCCAGGGGAGTTGAGGGCGTAAACCGGGTCCCAAATATGAAAAACCAAGCAACCTCTGTGGTCTAACTAGGCGTTGGCCTCAGTGAAGTCTGGGGCCCGCGAGTTGGGGTTGACTATGCTGGAGAGTTGCAAAGGTTCTGCCACACAGCGAGAGGTCGGGGGAACGCCAAGTGCCCGAAAAGAGCCTCCAAGCTTGAGCCGCCTGTAGTGGTCGTCATTCCGTGTGCCCCTGTGCTCGTCGTGCTGAAATGTACAGGTCAAGGGTGAAGGTGCTAGAATGACCCCGCATAGCCACTGTCCAGCGCGCTCACAGCTCGGCGGCGCTCTCGGATTGGGTTATATGTGAAGCGGTGAGTGGAGGCCTGCTGTATGGAACACACTCCTCAGGGTGTGACAGTGACACATAGCTCCAGCATGCCCTGGGGAAGCGTCACGTAAAGCGCTAGAGAAGCCGCTGGAAGAGTCGTTTGTTGGTATCGCCGAAATATCACAGCTTAGGTGATTGTGATTGTAAGGGGGCCTCAGGGCAGATGTATGCCGATTTCAACAACCAATATGCAATGCACAAACAACCAAGCTCTATACTATTGCAACGATCACACCCATGGCCAAGGGAAGGCCCAGGAATATGCCCCGACCGCAAGACTTGGTACTAGAAAATCTTAGACGAGTACAGACACGATACATCCTTCACCAAGACTGAGAACCACGCACTTGCAGCAGTAGCACCCAAAAAGCTGCACGACTGAGTGCGGACAAGTTGTTCCCCTCGTTGCGAGTGGCTGATCGACCAGTCAGCGATGCCCGCGCAAAAGCCCGACTCGCCTTGTAGTTTGCGCGTCGCGAGGTTCAGCTGCGTGTTATGTTTTGGGTTTATGAGGTGACAAGAATGATGTACGAGAAAGATTCCCAACTAGGAGACCTCAAACTCAGTGCGATGATGGCCAAAGTGTTGAGTTGGATCGGGCCATTTCTTTGCAAGATGCCTGCCTCAATGTTTTGGCACTTCCGTAGTTGTACTTGCCCTCCAGCAGCTTTCGTAACTTTTGCTAGGGAAGCCGGTTTGGCGGGTGCTCTACAAGGTGCTCTTACAATCGGAAGGTATGAATGGAGGGGGCGAAAACATCTGGACAGATCTATTAGGGTGCGCTGAGTGAAGTCAACAGGAGCCCATAAGAGGCTGCTAAGGTCCGTCCAACAACAGAATGGAAGCTCTAAAAGTATTTTGCTGAGTCGGGTGTCGCGGAAGGGACAGCTTGAGCATAATGGGCACTGCTGTAGTGGAAAACCCGAGGTCAATCATCCCAGGCCCCATTTTCAAGGCCCCCGCCCGTCAGAGATGAATTTTTTGCCGTCCATTGTGTTCTGCTGGGCTGTGTTCTCTACTGGGTGACTTGGGGCCACTCGGGCGGGTGGGTTACAGCAAATTGATT